>OY728159.1:1560567145-1561167145 GCA_963277665.1 Viscum album
TCGTGACAGAATGGTATCAGAGGGATGGTTGAGAGATAGGATGGAGTCTGGAGTTAGGCACAGTGAGGATTGTATGGGATGGTAGGGAAACAATGTTAGTCAATCTTGGTGCGTGACATAGGCCAGGGAAGACCGGCTAGGACACGGGATTTTAGGGCCCCCCCCCCCCCATGATCTGATGCAAGGACTCTAAGCCTACCGAACGACCAAGTGAGACTACATTGATTGCAGGGTAGAGACCCTAGGGAGGGTACATGCGTCATCATGATTGTGTTTTACGTGATTGGGGTGTTCTGGGAAAGAAATTGAAATAAAATGATAAATAAAACCTTGAGTTTTTCTTTACTACT
The DNA here is from genome assembly GCA_963277665.1 of Viscum album. Lineage (NCBI taxonomy): Eukaryota > Viridiplantae > Streptophyta > Magnoliopsida > Santalales > Viscaceae > Viscum > Viscum album. The sequence continues at coordinate 1,560,567,496 of OY728159.1, forward strand.
TGGGCTTAGGCGATCCTTGTTTACCATACAGCTATGGCACCTAGACGTCGTCCCCGGGTGGCTCATACGGCCGAGGCCCAGTAGATCCTGGCGGTCGATCAGTTGAGGATTGACCGAGAGGAGGAAGATAGCCAGTGGTAGAAGACTCTCCGTTACTTCCAGTGGCAGACCCTCAAGAAGTACGAGGGTAGTACTTCAGATACGGAGACGGAGGGGTGGCTTGAGGAGCTAGGGATTGCTTTTACCTTGATCCGTGCTCCGAGAGAGTACTGGGTTCCCCTAGCAGTCAGTCAGCTGAGAGGTGCGGCGCGACAGTGGTGGGCGCTCTACCTCAGAGAGAGGATAGAGGCAGAGGTTCCATGGGCTGACTTTGAGAAGGAATTCTGATAGGAATTCCTTTCTTCCATGATCAAGGCGGAGAAGCGGCAAGAGTTACTCTCCCTTCAGCAGGGGAGTATATCGGTACGAGAGCTGGGGATCAAGTTCAAGGATCTCCTGCGCTTTGCTCTGGATCTCTTTCCAGATGAGGAGTCTCGGGCGAGATGTTTGGAGGAGGCGCTTCGTCCTTCGCTCTAGTATGTTGTCACCCCCTTCACCCTTCCAACGTACTTGGTAGTGCAGAAGAAGGAAGAGGTCATAGAGAGGATGCACTCGCTGGGAGGTGCACCGCGTGAGGTGTTTCAGCCAGGTTCGTCGAAGGGGAAGGTAGTCAACAGCAGGTCTCCTGCGACAGGACCTTCTAGGTTTAGGCCAGTGGGGAGCAGGCCCCAGCAGTTCCAGTTCAGATCTTCGGGTCCTCGTCCCTTTTCCACGAGCCCAGGACCTAGGTGTTTTTCTTGTGGAGGTTTCGGGCACGTTCAGAGTCGGTGCCCGACCCGAGCTCCGTACAGTGGAGGTGGGCAGGTTCAGCGCCCACCGAAGTAGCACCAGTTGCCAGCGAGGCCCTTCCAGCAGCAGCAGGACCATGCTCCTCTGAGGGCAGACTTTGCGGGAGAAGGCCGACCTCAGGGTGCTCCTCAGGGACCTCGACTAGGGCGTGGTCAGTGAAGTGGATGACATCAGAGAGGAAGAGGAGCTGGGCGTGGAAAGTTTCACGCAGCAGAGTTGGTAGCTCCAGTGGGACTATAGGTGGTACAAGGTACGATTTGTTTGTTCAGCACTCTTTTTTCTGCTTTGTTCGATTCGGGAGCCTCTCACTCTTTTTTTGCACCTAGTCTAGCCCATGATTTGGGATTAGATGTAGAGAGACTTTCTATGCCACTGGTACTGAGTACACCAGTTGGGGGCCAGACCAGCGTATCTTGTGTTTTCCGGGGATGTGGGTTGACGTTGGGACCACATCGATCTAGTGGAGACCTTCTTCTGTTACCGATGCAGTCATACGATGTCATCCTAGGCATCGACTGGTTGTTTTCTGTTAGTGTTGTTATCGACTGCTTCCGGAGAAGAGTCATGTTCTCCAACGTGGATGGGCAGCACGTATCTTTTGTTGGCGAGAGGAGCTATCAGGCGGGAAGCCGGCGTGTGGAGCCTCTCCTTTCCTTGTTGGGAGGGTTATCAGTGGTTCCAGCTGATACAGAGATGATGGATGTCCCGGAAGTTGTTGGGGAGTTCCTCGATGTTTTTCCTGAGGAGTTTGTGACTCTACCCCCCCCCCCCCCCCCGACGTGACGTTGAGTTCGGGATAGACTTACAGCCTGGTGCCCATCCGATTTCGATGGACCCTTATCGGATGGCACCTTCGGAGTTGCAGGAGTTGCAGATTCAGATTGACGATCTGATGGAGAAGGGTTTTGTTCGACCCAGCGTGTTGCCCTGGGGTGCTCCAGTTTTGTTCGTGAAGAAGGCAGATGGTAGTCTCAGGCTATGCATATACTACCAAAGGGTGAACCAGGTAACGGTCAAGAACTGTTACCCCCTTCCAAGGATAGATGATCTCTTTGACCAACTGAGGGGAGCATGTTGGTTTTCTAAGATTGATCTACGATCGAGATATCATCAGCTGAGGGTGAAGGACAGTGACATCTTGAAGACAGCTTTCAGGTGCATGTATGGGCACTTCAAGTTTGTAGTGATGTTGTTTGGAGTTACGAATGCACCGGCTGTGTTCATGGGACTTATGAACTTTATCTTCCAAGAGTTTCTGGACCGGTTCGTCGTTGTGTTTATCGATGACATCCTGATCTACTCAAGATCAGAGGAGGAGCACATTGAGCATCTCAGGGCAGTCATGGGAGTCCTTCGACACCACCAGCTTTACGGGAAATTGTCGAAGTGTAAGTTCTTGACACAAGAAGTACACTTCCTTGGGCACGTGGTGTCTCAGCATGGAGTATCGGTGGACCCGTCGAAGGTGGAGGCAGTTGTTTCTTGGGCAGCACCCAAGACCGTGGCAGAAGTTCGTAGTTTTCTGGGGTTGGCATGTTACTATCGGAGGTTCGTTTCAGACTTCTCTCAAGTTGCTGCTCCATTGACAGCTTTTACTAGGAAGAATCAGGTCTTCCTATGGAGTGATCAGTGCCAGAAAGCTTTTGACCACCTGAAGGAGAAGCTGTTTAGTGCTCCCGTGGTCAGGTTACCATAGGAGGGGTTGTTGTATGAAGTGTTTTTTGATGCTTCTGGACTTGGTCTGGGGTGCGTGATAATGCAGAAGAAGGGCATGATTTGTTATGTCTCTATGCAGTTGCGCCCTCACGAGCGTAACTATGTCACCCATGACCTGGAGCTTGCAGCAGTAGTGTTCGCATTGAAGTTGTGGTGACATTACCTCTTTGAGGAGCGCTTTGTGGTCTTCTCAGATCACAATAGCCTGTGTTATATCTTCTCCCAACGTGACCTGAACTTACGGCAGCAGAGATGGGTCGAGTTTCTCCAAGACTATGACTTTGAGATATCTTACACTGAAGGTAAGGGAAACGTTGTGGATGATGCCCTGAGCAGGATGTCACATAAGGAAGTGGTTTGGTAATCTGCTGATGCTTGGAAGGTGATGAGAGAATTGGCTGCCCTGTACTTAGATGCAAGGGAAGAAGGTGTTAGAGGTTTTTTGTTCCAGATGATGGTGCAATCCTCCTTGTCGCAGCAGGTGGAAGAGTCTCAGTGGGGGGACTCCGAGGCAGAGGTGATGCAGGATCGTGTCGATCAGGGGAATGCTCCAGAGGGATGGTCAGAGGACAGCCGACATCGGATGCTTTTACAGGGAAGGTTGTTTGTTCCGGAGGCAATACCTGAGGGAGTTCTCCGTGAGTTCCATAGCTCAGCCTTGGCGGTACATCCAGGAGTTTCAAAAATGTACCGAGGCCTGAGGGATCAGTTTTGGTGGCCCGGGGTGAAATGGGCAGTGGCGGAGTTTGTGGATAAGTGCCTAGCGTGTCAGCAAGTGAAGGTTGAACACCGTGTTCCCGGTGGTTTATTGTATCCTTTAGATGTCCCCGAGTGGAAGTGGGATGACATCTCAATGGACTTCGTCACAAGACTACCCAGAGCTCAGGGTGGTTATGATTCTATCTGGGTAGTGGTGGATCGTCTGACGAAATCAGCTCACTTCTTAGCAATCAAGGAGTCGGGCCCAGTGAGTACCTTAGCACAGAGGTACGTAGACGAGGTGGTGCGTTTGCATGGAGTTCTGAGGAATATCGTCTCAGATCGGGATACTCGGTTTACCTCACGAGTCTGGAGGGGGTTACAACATGCTTTTGGAACCCATCTATGCCTTAGCACTGCTTTCCACCCCCAGACCGACGGGCAGATGGAGCGGACTATCCAGACGTTGGAGGACATGTTGCGAGCATGCGTTCTAGATTTTGGAGGATCATGGGTACGAAACTTGCCTTTAGTAGAGTTTTCCTACAACAACAGCTTCCACTCTACTATTGGCATGGCACCGTTTGAGGCTCTGTATGGAAGGCCATGTCGTTCACCCATTTGCTGGGCAGAGGTTGGTGAGATAGGTGCTCTTGGGCCAGAGGTAGTGCAGAGCACCATGGAGAAAGTCCAGCTTGTGCGTGAGAGGATGAAGGCGGCTCAGGACCGACAAAAGTCTTATGCTGATCGTCGGAGGAGGCCCTTGGAGTTCGAGGTGGGAGACCATGTGTTCTTGAAGGTTTCCCCTCGACGGGGGCAGCGGAGGTTTGGGAAAGGGAGCAAGCTCTCACCCAGGTTCATCAGACCTTTTGAGGTGCTAAGGCGAGTCGGCGAGGTGGCATATCAGCTGGCCCTGCCACCTCAGATGGAGAAAGTCCATGACGTCTTCCACATCTCCCAGCTTCGTTGGTACTTACACGATGAATCTCACATTATCGACTGGGGAGAGTTGGATATGGGAGACGACGCGACCTTCGAGGAACGACCAGTCAGAATCGAGGATCGTAAAGAGAAGGTTCTCTGTGGACTTACCATTCCCTTGGTTCATGTGTTGTGGAGGCATGGAAGCCTCGAGAAGAGCACTTGGGAGCGGGAGACCCAGATGCACGCTCAGTACCTGAAGATGTTTTGACTTGTGTTTTCCCTTGTTCTTCTGAGCTTTGTGTTGATGTTGTACTATGTACCTTTGATATATGGAATTCCTGTCTTGTCAGTTGTGAGACCTTTTGTTTCCTTGTTCCCTGGTAATGTGTAACATGTAAGGATGTGTGGGAAGGGGGAAAACCTGACCCTTAATCGAGATGCATTAATGCAAATGCGATTGAACCCGTGCGGGCGAGTCAATGCCACCTAAAGCAGATAATATCTCAACATAGGAGAGGGATTTTTCCCAAAACCACATGTTCGGGCAGTTCAAGTTGAAAATCCTAATGTATGGAAGTGGGAAGACCCAATCCTTAATCAAGACACATTAATGAGGATGCGATTAAACCCGTGTAGGCGAGTCAGTGCCGCCTAAAGCGGATAATATCTAGACATAGGAGAAGGAATTCCTAACACCTAATTAGGATTGTTGGTTGGGTTCCTGTTATAATGAGGACCCTAAGAGGTATCTTGTTGGGTTCCCCTGGGTTGGTTTTTGAATTCTCGGGGATGAGAATGTTTTAAGAGGTATCTGATGTAATGGCCCGGACCTCTCCAGCCCATTCCTTTGTCAAAAAGAAGGCTACAAGTGTTCTGGAGGGTAAAATAAAATTTTCCCACACTTTCCAGAATTTTGAAACTACACGCCGTGTAGTTTGAGTACACGCCGTGTACCCTCCTTCCAATTATACCCCGTGTGGATGGCTGTGTCTTTACTGCGTGAAGAAAATGGGTACACACTGTGTGTCTAGTACTACACGCCGTGTAGTCCCTCCCCGCGTACGCGTTACCGTGTGTTGACCAGTCGTCAATCGTGTGCCACATTGGAGCCGTGTCCCTGTCGTGTCCAATAAATGGGTACACACCATGTGTCCAATCTACACACCGTGTAGTCATTCCCCATGTATGCGTTACCTTCAAACCGTGTGTTGACCAGTCAACGGCCGCGGAGCCGCGTTGGAGGCCGCGTGGAGACCGTGTGAAAACGGCCAAGTACACGCCGTGTACCATAAGTACACGTCGTGTACTTTTTCTTTTCACGCCTATAAAAGGAGGGGTCCCCTCATCCTTTCAACTCACACCTCTCCTCCCCTCTCCTCTGAGCAGAGCTCTCTTAAGAGACTCGAAGGGTCTTTCTTCCATAACTTTTCCGTCCGAGCTCCAATTTAGGATCCGTCAGCGGCCACGGGATCGTAACGATGAGGCGGAACTTCCGAGCCTGGTTCTGTTGTTTTTACTTCGGCCTTTTCTTTCCAACTTCCACCCGAGGAGGTTCTTCCGGGACCCGAAAGAAGTGACGGACGCTGATGGACATCTTCTAAAGTTGATTCGGGGGAGCGTTGTGACCAGAACCTGTTGAGGTAGGGATCTTACCTTCGTCTCTCTAATTTGTGCATCATGCGGGGTGGGTATCCGCTTGTTTTCATGAGAAACAGTTGAAACATTAAATGAAGATAATAACTGGTTAAAGAACAGGGTTGGGAAGTTTGTGATTGCTGTTACTTTACCTTTTATATCCTGTCATATTATGCTGTGAAATGAATAGGCTTATGCCTACTGAAAATCACGGTTGTTGGGGGCCTTTGCTTGCGCAATTAAATGTTTCCCTATCTTTCTAGACCGTTTTTGTGAGTGGAACTTTATTGAATGTGGAAATTGGTTAATCACGTAAAGTTGACTATTTAAATGAAAATATGGAACCCTTGTGTGGTCACCCCGGTTAAACAAAATGGAATAATGAACATGTGGATGTTGGCTTGGTTACGTGGCTTTGTGTTGGGGGTGTTTTTTGGGCTTTTTGTGGTTTGGGTGAGCAGCGGGGCCGTGGTTGACTTGGTTGTGGGAAGATGTGAATGTTTAATGGTGATGGGCAGCGAGGCTGCAATAAATGGTATTAAAGGGATGATGATGTGTGGTTTCGGTGCGGTTGTGGTTATGGCAGTTGGCAGCAGGGCCGCAGGGTTGGGTTTTAATGTGAACGGGTTATGGGTTGTGTTTAATAAATAATAAATGTGGAAGAGTTAATGAATGATGGGGCTTCGTAATGAAATGGGAATAATAATCAATGGGTTGGTTGGTTAATAAGAAGGGACTTGCCGTGTTTCTGTGTTTTCCTAACTTGCTTTGGGGATGGAGGGGATATGTTTTACGAACGTTTGAAGTGGTTGGTTGTGGATAGTTTCCCAGTAGTTAAGGAACTAAATAAGCTAATTTCTGCTGAAATGTGAAAACCTTAATGGGGTTGGGGTTGTTTGTTGTAGGCATGATTCGTGGTAGCAGTGCCGAGGCATGTGCTCAGTTTCTCTTTTTAGAAGCCATAGGTTGGGCTGCGTGGTTGCTATATATATATATATATCTGTATCTTTTGTGTTTTATTGCACCACACCCATGTTGAGCACTTAGTGCCAAACACTCCCATTTCATGGGAGAGGGTGTTTTCCCATAGTTACTATCTCCTTCCTGCTCCTTCTCCCCTAGGCTGTGATGGCTTGAGGCGACCTTACACCCAAGACTCTTCGGGTAGGTTTCGATTGGGGTGATTAGGCCCAAGACTCTTCGGGCAGGCTTATAGGCTATAATGGCTTGAGGCGACCTTACACCTAAGACTCTTCAGGTAGGTTTCGATTTCAGGCCCAGGTGTCTTCGGGCGAGAGTTCTGTTACTATTACTATTCCCAATAATCTTTGGGATGAGGCCCATGTGTCTTCGGGCGGGGATGTGGTTGTGGTTGTGAGGCCCAGGTGTGTGCGGGCGGGATGTGTAGTTGTGAGACCCAGGTGTGTGCGGGCGGGATACGTGGTTGTGAGGCCCAGGTGTATGCGGGTGGGGAAATTATGGCAGTGACAGGACGTTCAGCTAACTAATGGGAAATGGTGTGGGGTACCCAATACTCTTGTTCTTATACTACTACTACCTGTTGTGCTTGTGTTTTGGTGAGTGTGGCTGGTGAGGTTGGGTGGATAGAATTCCTTGCTAGGTTTCTTCTGTTGTTCTCACGGGACATTAGGATGTCTCCCCACTTGTGCACGAGAGCTTTAGGTTTCCCTACTGAGTATACTTGTATGCTCACCCTACATTTACTTTCAGGTTTCCAGGAGGACTACCAGGGCGGTGCGGGACCCTACTAGTCAAGCAGTTGGAGTTGTTACATTTGTTTTTCTCTTGTTTTCTTTTGGTATTGTACTTTTGAGCTTTCTTGTACTTGTACCTTGTTATAAAATTGTTTAAACATGCATGTGGGAATGGTTTGGGTTTATTTCTATACACTTGTTCTTTTTCCTTTTTGGTGGTTGACTTGTCCTATTTCCCAATCCTAAATAATAAAAAAGGGTAATGCCTCCCATATTGTGAAAACTCATACCCTTGGTGCTAGTCTCCAACCCGAGGCCTACTAAAGGCGGGACTCAGGGGTCATTATCTCCCTTTCACCATTTCCAGCTCAGGAGGGGAATCTTTGGTGGGAGGGGGTCGTGAAATTTCCCGTACGACATTCTCGGCTCATACGAAGTAACTTCAAAGTCCTTTGGAAAATCCTTCCCGTTGCGTTGTTTCACCTCATGCTTCTTCGCATAGGCACGCTAACGGCTATTGCTTCTTTTCATAGTCACGCTAACATGGACCCCTCGATGGTTTTCCCCGCGACACCCCCTCAGTACGGCCTTGTCGATGCCTCCCCTTCCACAAGGGGCAGAGGGAACCGACTATGTAAGTCCTAGGGGTGCAGAGTCAACCCACCTCGTCCGAGCAGCAAGACGTTAAACTTCCAAGCACCTCATCCTCAACACATGATGTTAAACTGTGACCCAGCCTCGTGCCTCGCATGCAGGGTCCCCCCGCCTCAGACATTCTCCACGCCTGCTCGTCTCTACGGGGATTGTGGGGACATCCCTCACAGGGGGTGATTTATTAGAGTGAGGTTTGTCTGCGGGGAAGGGCAGTCGCCTTGGCGTAAGCCCCTAACCCTTCTTGCGGAAGGTAGCACTCATGCACCTTCGTACTTCCCCGGCACCAGGGCCAGCAGAGATCATGATGGGAAGTGGGTCCCCTCCTTTCTTAGGTCTCAAATCCCTCTCCCTCCACGCTTTGTCGCCCTCGGGCCTCTATCTTGGAGTAAGTCCCAACACCATGGGTCGCTCAACGCGTAAGCCCCTTTTCGCTTCCCACGGATGCACCCTTCGCGACGTGATCGTCAGGTCTCTGCTATCTCTTGTTTCTCGCACCGAGAATGACTCACGTGAGCTTAGAGTGAGTATTGACCCTGACCCCCACCTACAGCAAACTATGAGGACTTTGATCCATGTCTAGGCATGGTACGTAGGAAACGTCCATGAGGTTCAAGCCCACCACCCAGTCGTTCTGACCCCTTCACGTCGGTTCACCAACATCATGGGCCGCCTTAGAGCGTAAGCCCCAAATGCCCTCGTTCGAGCTAGAGGATGTTAAACTGCTAAGCACCCCCGTCCCACATGACATTATACTGTACATCTGAACTACGGGGACTTTGATCCATGCTAAGGCATGGTATGTAGGAAGTATCCATGAGGTTCAAGCCCCACCACCATGGGCCATCTCAGAGCGTGAGCCCCATCCATTCTGAACTATGGGGAATTTGATCCATGCTAAGGCATCGTACGTAAGAAGCCTCCACGAGGTTCAAGCCCCACCACCATGGGCCATCTCAGAGCGTAAGCCCCATCCATCCCAAACTATGGGGACTTTGATCCATGCTAAGGCATGGTACGTAGGAAGCCTCCACAAGGTTCAAGCCCCACCACCATGGTCCGTCTCAGAGCGTAAGCCCCATCCATCCCAGACTACGGGGACTTTGATTCGTGCTAAGGCATGATACGTAGGAAGCCTCCATGAGGTTCAATCCCATCATCCACCTGGACCCCTGGTCCCTTCACGTCGGTTCACCGACCCCCATATCCATGGGCCGTCTCAGAGTGTAAGCCCCATCCATCCCGAACTATGGGGACTTTGATCCGTGCTAAGGCATGGTATGTAGGAAGCCTCTACGAGGTTCAAGCCCAACACCCTTGTCTCATCCTGACCTCTCCCTCAAGCCCACGTGCCTTGGGAAGCTCATGCCCTAGCCCATAGGTCTTACTCCCTCTAGGTCCCATCCATGCATTCATTATCATGGGTCACCTCTTCAAGTGTCCCACCGTATCATCGAACTACAAGGACTTTGATTCCCCACCACAGAGATACGTAGGAAGTCTCCTCGAGACCCAAGCCCAAAGCCATCATTCATCCTGATTCTTACCTAGTCCACCACATCCCGGTGGGATCATGTCATTTCATTCCCCTCCACAGTATCTGGGAAGCCGCCCACGTGTTGGCCCCAACATCGGCATTCCCTCCAGGGGAGTTCCTCAATCTGATCCACTCTAGCTAGTGTTCCGATCAGTTCGACCTGTCTCTGCTAGACGTAAAACTTGATGCATACCCCGTGTTAAACATGGGAAGTTGAGGAAAACCTTAGATACATGCCTATGGAATACAATTCCCCTCGTTCGATGTGGGATGCCTCGGGCTTATGCGCCCTCGAGAAGCCCTATAATAAGGGATAGAAGACAGATATGCCAACTCCCCAGCGTCAAGACACGCCAGTGATATCCCAACGTGACTACTCTCCTAACCGAAGGTTTCTTACCTGACCAGACCCCTTGGAAGGTCTCGACAGAAGCAGTGTAATTAACCGGTGTCCATGAAGATATGACGCTGGTAGGAGCTTCACGAACCACGTCTTAAATCTATAAGGGAGACCCAGACTAGGTGACGAGTTCTGAGGAGGAATACACGGAAGGCAGAACCGACATCCCATCATCCCGGTTTCGATCAAGGAGCAGACATCCCTGAATAAGGAGCGGATGCCACCCGACTTTGGAAAGCGGGAATATGGGGTAACCGCAGCGCGTCCTCTGCGTGACGGATCCGCGCGCATCCCCGGCGAAAGCGTCGGAAACATAAAAATGGTGAACTCAATGTGAAGGAGACTCTACTCAGCATGGAGGCTAGTAGAGTTTGGGATACCAGGGGATGAGCATGTCATCTAGACCACATCGTCCGGTACCAAGTCTCACCAAATAGGCCTGAAGTGAACCTCACCAGAAGTTGGTACAGTAGGAAGATTGAGCATTCCGTTCTGCGACGTTTTCAGCGTGGATCCCTCTCAACAAACATAGAAGACGGAACGGATTTGGGGAACTGGCTGTCGATTTCTTTCCCTAGAAGTATTAATGATTTCCTCTCCCAGCTTCAAGAATCAAGTCGCTGCCTCTGGAGCTCGATCACCTGCCCACCGGCGCAGGAGTAGGGGAAATACCGACGCGACTACCCAGCACGGTTCTACCCCTTCCACGATGGCCACGGCCACCACGACTGTTGGGCACCCATGCCCCCTCTCCCCATCAGAGATCATCTAGCAAAGGGTAATCAACAACCTTGTACGTAGGTACGAGGAGGAGGGGGTCATCCCCACCAGGGATATGGCCCACCTAGATCTTGAGGAAGCTGCACCTCACCATCCACGCCGCCCCTGAGGGCCATGCAGGGAGCCGCTGCTCCCCACCCCGACATTTAATCACTTTGGTAGCTTGTACCACAAGCATCGTGACAGCTCCCTCCCCTACACCGACGAATTAGGAGGTATTCGGGCCAGCCCTATCAGAGTCCCGCTTCAAGGAATCCTGGCAAGGGCCCCCACAAGGCTGCGTCTGCGCTGCCTCCTAGCCCGTCGGGCCGAGGAGTAGGTAGTCCACGCACCTGCGCCACCGGCTCCAGTCCACCTGACCCGACGCCAATATCGGGTGCAAAGGGAAGAAGACGCTCGCTATGGGGCGACAACATCAACGACCGAGGTCGCCCGAGCCACCGTCGATTCGTTCCTCCAAATCCCTAAATATGTTGAGTAGGGAAAGAAGTACGCCCAACCCGGATCGAGGCCCCAACTGCCCCATGGGCAGGTTTTTTCAACTCTCTCGGTCGCCGGAACAGGTAATGACCATTGCAGACCAATCCGCAACAGTGCCACCCAGTGCGGAGGCTCACTCCGCACCACCACTATGAAAGGTGCGAGCCCTCCCTGCTTCCAATTTCAGCTTGAAGGTTTTCCCCGTTCCACCTTCAACCCTGGCGAGGGTCTTCCCTGTGACAACAACACTCTACTTGGGGGTCTCTCCCGCGCCCACTACACTGGGTACGGGGTCACTCCCCCTGCCGTGAATAGCAAGCATGGAAGCATTGCATGTTCGGTCACTCGCCAGCACGGAGGTCCTCCCCGTGTCCCTTTAGACATTTGTCCCAGTGCCCCTTGCACCCAGACCTCTTAAAGGGGGTAATTTCTCCACCCTAGCGCTGGTACAGCCGGGGGACCCCATGTCGGAAATAGGCCCTACCCTGGAGAACCTTTCAGAGGCAGGAGAGCAGGTCGTCGTCACCGCAAGGGGAATCCTAGGGAAGGCTGGGCAGTTATCAGGCCAGCCCGCTTCTCAAACTCTGAGGGGGAGTATGATCTAGCGCGGGAGCCCTCCCCTCGGCCCTCTGAGTCAAGGTCTGGGGTAGGAACGAGGCGCAGCAGCCTCTTGCTTCCGAAATGCGAAGTCTACAGGATCCCTGCTTCCCTAAGAAGGTATATCCAGGAGGATGAGACCCTGGAATGTTCCCAGGGGCCGACCATACAGTTTCCACCATCGCCTACAGAATAACCCTCTACCTCGGAGCTATTTTTGGGATCGATGACGGAAGATCCAGGACGTAACCCGCCCCCAGAGGATGTCGATGTTGCATCAAGAGCTCTGGTCCCTACTCCATCCTATTGTGATATAGCGGCCAAATCGGTACAATCCTCAGAGGATAGCCCAGGGTTCGACGGCCAATTAGCCTACTCGTCGTACTCTCCCCCGGCTAGCATGTCGTCCCAGCAGTCTGCCTCAGTGCTGTCGCCAGTTACACAGCCACCCTCAGTTGACAAGTGGGGCAATAAAAGGTCAGACCCTGGATCTGATCTGGGGAACTTTTGGACCATCCTCACAGCGGGACACTTCCCTGAGAAGTTTTGGTCGATCGTAGGATCAAATTTTTGTACGCCAGAGTCGCTCACCCCAGTGGAGTTTGAATGCTTCCTCCAGACCCTCTGAGCGACTCACCTCCGTCTTCACCACCGGCAAGTGACTTATTCTGGGAGCCAAGATCACCTCGAAGGCATCGACGAACAATGTCGCTTGGTGGACCTGGCCAAACTCCCTACGGTCTGATACCCCGAGTCACCTGGCCACCACAGGACCCTCCAACAACAGTGCGTTCAGAGTTTTCAAGTACTCCGAAGAGTGGTTGAGGAGGCTACCCCCCACGTGCAAGTCTGTGGATAGGGGAAGTATGCTTCCCTCCTCTTCAGTGCGATTCTACGGCAGCCGGACTCACTTGGAAGTAGTGAGGGTATGCCCTCAGGAAGAGTGGTGGTCAACATGACCGACCTAACAGGAGAGTCAAATGAGTTAGGGCTCCTCGACGGTGGTGCCTCCCCTGAGGACGTGCTACCACTGGACCCATCAGGAAGGATCACTCGCCAGTAGAGGAACCTCCTAGGTCTCCCTGCACCCACCGAGTCACTGGTACTCAGCCGGAAAATTAGTAAGGGAAAAGATCATGTTGGAGCTACCAAGAACTCCGAACCATCGGCCTCAGTGCCGAAGATGGAGGAGGAATCTGAGAAGATTGTGTTGTGTCAGCAAATTGTTGAGCAGAAGAAGTTAGTCGATGGACTTCTGGCCGAGCGCATTGCCGAACGCCGAACCGACTACGGAGATCCTAGGCCGGGGCAGCAGGGACAGGAATAACTACCCCTCGACGAGATTCTTCTAGGCAACCCTGATCCTACTGTATTCGCTGACAGGGCAGAAGCTGGAGTCCATGGAAAGAGGGTGCGGTATGTCTTTCCAAACTCTCCTGAATAATGGTACTGCCTAGGGAACCCCGTTCGGGCTCCTCCAGCCACCCCAAGGGCCGCTTCACCAGCCGCTCCAAGAGCTGCTGAGCTCGGCTACCACATTGAAGATCCCGGAAATGCTCTCGTGGTTAGGGATCCCCGCCAGGATAGGGACCCACACCCAGAAGATCTGATGGCGGCAGTCATTACCCACCTGAAAGCTTTGGAAATGCAACAAGTGGTTGTCCCACCCAATGGAAAGCCATACCCAGCGTGGGTGGATGACATGTCGGTACCCCCGGGATTCGAAAATCCCACTTTCTCCCCCTTTAATAGGACGGGGGACCCGCTGCAGCACCTGACCCACTTTAACTCAAGGTTTGGACCTATGTTAAGGACCTCAGTGCAGTAGGAGGTCACAGAGCTCCGTTGATTTGTTCAGCCGCTGGAGGGGCCGACATTTGTTTGGTATAGCCAGCTCCCCATCAGATCTGTGACCAGCTAGGTGGACCTTCGCAGGAAGTTCCTTTACCATTTCAGTTCTTCCACCTCGAAGACGAATATCGCATACCTCTTCAGGTGCAAGCAAAGGCCCGATGAGCGAGTCACAGACTTCATTGCCTGGTGGAAGGGGCTTACGTACTCCCTTGACATGCCACTAACTCATGAGCAATTACCGACGATGTGCATGGGGAATGTCAAGACAGAACTGGTTCCCTTCCTGATCACTCAGAATTATCCTGGAGGATTCTGAGACTTCTCGGATAAGGCCCAGCACCTCGAGGAATCCCTACAACAAGCTATCCAGACATGCCTGCTTCCCCCTGCAATCCCGACAAGGAGGGATTCCAGAGCCGAGCCTGCTGTCATGGCCCAGATAGAGGCCCCCAGGCATCTAGAGTTGCTAAAGGTGGAGCTTGATCCATAGCCCTGCAGGGGCCCTCCATCACGGGCATAGTTTCTAACCCAGCATCACCTGCCCCAGTATCGGTAGACACTTCCACGTAACGCGCGGCCTCCGCCTAGGAGAGATAATCAAGTTCCTCCCCCTCAGCAGGCTCCTCCAGCCCTCCGTCAGGATCAGGATCCTAGAGCCCCTTTTCCAGACAGAAGGAATCAAACATACTCATTCGACGAGGCTCAGGTCCCCAGCTACTTCCGTAGCTCCTTGGAGCAGAGAATTTTGGCGATTGCATGAGTGCCGGAAGCCGGAAGAGGCACATCTCACTGATCACCCCAACTTCTTCCCTTATCATCGGATCCTGGGGCACACCATCAGGCAATGCTATGTGTTCAAGGATTGGCTCTAAGACCAAATTAACAACAACATAGTAAGGTTGGGCCTAGCCCCGACACAAGTGGCGGGTGTCTTTGTGAGATCAGATAGTAGTAGCGACAATGGAGGCGCGTAACAGCAGGTCCCTGACCACAGGTCTCATAAGTATAATGACTAGATAGCTGACAGGACGGTCGCCTCTGTCCATGGCATTATTCGTGAACATCTGAATCATCCAGAGCCTTCCGAAGCTGCGGCCACCACTCCAACGTCATCATCTCAGCCGACCTCTTCCCAGAAGAGCAAGCATCAGTGACGCAAGAAAAATCATCACGCCCCGACAATGCCATCTTCGTCCCGCACCCTCGGTGACTTCATGCCCCTGGAGATGGGAATACCTCCCAGAATATACCCTGTGGTGGATGATTCATCAAGTAACAGTCAGGGGTACGCTTCGGTTAACACCGTCGAGCTGGTAAGTCCCTATATGCCTCTCGATGAGCGGGAGCGCCAAACAAACCTCCCCAATGTCCCCAGCCGAAGCCAACGTCGGAGGAACCGCTGCCATATGGGTCACCGGGGTGCGTCAGTTGGCACCTCCATCCAGGCCGTGCATGCTGATAAGACCAGACAGTAGGTCCAGCGCAGGACTCAGCACATGCAGCCTCTTCATCTGGTGCCGACAGGTCTGTCTCCACCACTGTTTGCGTTACTGGATCAGGCAGTGCCACTTCGGCCGTCTCGTGACCATCTTCACCCAGCCACAATCCGATCTCAATCGCCCGGTCCTTACCCGGAAGCTACCCTCTGAGCCTCGACTAGTGAGCAGTGGGATTCCCCCAGTACCAGACAGTCACCGGTCCAGCCGGCAGGGCTCGCCATGCCGTCTATCGCAGAGCGGTCTCCTGTAAGCAGAAATTCATGCCCGGCGTGAAATTATGATGTTCTGAAGCACCTCTCCAGTATCGCAGAAAGTCTCTCCATCCTTGAATCCATTCACCTGTCTCAAGATATGCGAGAGGCACTCGCGGAGGATTTAAGAAGCCCCCTCCAGTTTGAAATGGAGGTAGAAACTGCAGAAGCCTTCCATGCTGAATCCGTTGAGAATGCTGAGTCCCAGGCCGTCATCTCATTCTCGGGAGAGGAAGAAGGTTCCCCCATACAGGGGCACATTCGCCTGCTATATATAACCAGCCAATTCAATGGCATGGAGGTTTGCCATTGTCTCATTGACACTGGCTCCGGGATCAAACTTATCCCGACACGGACACTGCGGAAGCTAGGGTTATCCGAGGGTGATCTGACTCCCTCTGATTTAAGGATTCAGGGATATGACAGGACAGAGTAGAATCTGGTCGGAAAAATCCGCCTGAAGACCCAGTTCAGTGGCCTGGTTGCCAACACTGAATTTATGGTTATCTCACAGGACACCGCATACAATGCATTGATGGGTAGGCCATGGATCCACCTACATGTGGTCGTCCCCTCGTCATATCACCAATTCCTCATGTACTTCCTTAATGGTCGAGTGGGCATACTCCAAGGTGATTTATCTCCCTTCACCTCTTGCGAGGACCACTACTTGGATGCTGATTATTACAAGATCAAGGATAAACAAGTCCAAGAAAGTGAGGTTGATCCTGTTGCCGATGCGACCGACCCTTGGACAGACCTGAATGACGCCTATGTCTTCCTGATCCATCATTTGGAGGCCACAACCCCTAATATGGGGCAGTGTTTTGTCATTTTCGGGAAAAGGGGGAATCATGCTCCTAAATCCAAGCGACGTCGGAAGATTACTTCGTATTCTTATACGAACCAGGCTCCAGTGATCCTGGAACATCCCACTCCTGTCAAGTATCGAGGCATCCATCTCATGGAAATGATAGTGTGTTGTACCTGTCTGTTTCACCGGGTTGGAATAAGTCGGCTCCAGCCAACACACCACTACTTCTTCGACGTTATCCGGCGTGGCCCCTTGGGCCAGAAACCAGACGGGATTGGGTCGATAGCTTTCATTGCCATGATCTCGGTGATGACAGAGTGCCCCGATGCAATGACCATTGCCGCACAGGCTGGTAGCAGTCTCCCATAAGGGTGTGGTAGCTTAGAAGAAACCCCCCTATGAATGATCCCTCCATAAGTGGAGAAGAAGATATAGAGGATGCTCCCCCGACCTTTGAGGAAGGCGTCTCCACCATGGTCGATGAGCTGGTACAGGTGAACCTCGGAAGCAAGGCCGATCCAATACCCACATTGATCAGTGCCGCCATGTCCCTTGAGGAGTAGCATCAGTACATAGGCTTTCTCAAACAGCACCATGATGTGTTTTCTTGGAGTTACGATGAGATGCCAGGACTAGAACCTTAGGTAGCCGTCCACCGCCTCGGTCTCCCTGCAAACCATCGTGGGTTCAAGCAGCCTCCCAGAAAGATTCAACCATCTCACGATGCCATGGTCAAGGCCAAAGTTGACAAGCTTATCAAAGACAACTTTGTCAAGGAAGTCTAGTACCCCAAGTGTCTATCCAACATTGTGCCAGTCAGGAAGAAGAATGGGAAAATTAGAGTCTGTATCGACTTCCGTGATCTCAATCGCTACTGTCCGAAGGATGATTTTCCCCTTCTAGTGACAGAATTGTTGATTGATGCTACGACTGCATTCCAAGCCCTCTCTTTAATGGAAAATTACTTTGGATATAATCAGATCTAGATGGCCCCTAAGGATGAGGAATTCACCACTTTAAGGGCTCCCCAAGGTACTTTCTATTATCAGGTCATGCCATTCGTCTTGAAGAATGCGGGTGCCACCTATTAGCGGGCCATGCGTCACATATTTAAGCCGATCCTCGAGACGCTGGTAGAATGCTATGTGGACGACCTGGTTGTCAAATCTCACCAGCACCAGAACCATCTCAAGGATCTTGAGAAAGTTTTTAGTTTCCTCCCTTCCAGCCATCTGAAGATGAACCCATTGAAGTGTGCCTTCGTGGTCACCTCTGGTAAATTCCTTGGCTTTGTTGTCCGGCACCGGGGCATCGAGGTCGACCCAGAGAGGATCAAGGCAATTAGCCAGATGCCTCCCCCGAGTAATATTCGGGAGCTTCGGGGTCTTCAAGGCCACTTAGCCTACATACGTCGATTCATTGCGAATCTGGCTGGCAAGTGTAAAACTTTTATCGTATTATGAAAAAGGGCACCACTTATAAGTGGGATGAGGAGTGTCAGACCACCTTTGAGGAAATCAAGCGATATTTTCTCCAACCTCTGGTCTTGATGCCGCCTGTCTTAGGGAAGCCGCTGATTCTCTATGTCACCACCCGGGAACGATCCCTGGGCACTCTTCTCACCCAGAAGAACAATGAGGGGATAAAGAACATCCTCTACTACCTCAGCTTCATGCTCCTTGATACGGAGACCAGATACTCCCCCATAGAGAAAAGCTGCCTTGCGCTCATATTTTCCGTACATAAATTGTGACATTACCTACAACACCATGAGGTACGGTTTTTCTCTCAGGTAGACCCACTGAAGTACATTCTGAACCTCCCCATGTTGACTGGATGACAAGCGCAGTGGGTGGTGATCCTTCAATAGTTTGACATCAGTTTTGTGTCTCATAAGGCTATCAAGGGGCAGGCATTGGAAGACTTCCTAACTACCCACCCAACCTCTGCGGATCAGCTGTTGGACCTAGGTTTTCCCGATGAGGCAATCCTCTCGGTCGATTGTTCCATCCCATGTTGGAAAATTCACTTCGATGGTGCCTCTAAGAGCCTCACCGGTAGGAGACTCAATGATCCTTGGCTCAACAGAGTAGGCCTGGGTATCGTCTTTATCACCCTGGAGCAAGCCGTTCTTCCTTACTCATTCTTGTTGTCAGAATGATGCACTAATAAAGAGGTGAAATACCAAGCTCTCATCACTGGCCTCGAGCTGGACCTTGAGATCGGTGTGCCCCATTTGCATGTGAAAGGGGATTCTGAGCTGGTCATTAAGCAGGTAAATGGAGACTATATTGTCAAGAAGACAGAACTCATGCCATTATTAGATCACACTCTCTGGCTGATGGCCCAGTATAAGGCCCCAACCTTAAACCTTACTTAATCTTGAGATATTACAAGATTACACATTGAGGATCTTTTCGGGTTTAGAGTTTTAGAGAATTAGATCATAAAACTTTCATTACATTCCACATATAAACAAAGTGGTTACATAAAGATAGAATTCTTCATTCCCATCAATGGAAACATATTTAAAATAAACATGGATTCTTTCTTGACACTTCCTTGACACTATCATCATATCATGTACCTTTCCCTTGACCTGTGAAAAACATTTCAAAAAAAACTTGGGATGAGCATAAAAAGCTCAGTAAGGGATATAAAATATGGAAAGGAAACATGGGTACATATATACATAAGGATGAGATCATACTTTACCCATAAAACATAAGCACTTTAACATACCTCATCAAATCATGAATAAATCATAGAAATTATCAGACATAAAGGTAACTTGAGGCATTCATAACATTCTTACGTAGGGAGTAACCCTCTTGGTTACGTTTAGAATACCCATCACAGTATATTCCCTAAAATCTCTTCGGAGAAACCTTAACGTTTCACTCCTTCGCGTTACCCAATGCATTGGAGAGCTATATCGGGCTCACCCGCCCTTAGTTTATCACAGAACCACTCGTCTCCATAATAATGCCCAAGAACCATAACATAATCATATCACATAAAACATGCATAAAGGAAACATAACATTTCCACATTTCAATCACAAGATATCAATACAACAAATTGATATAATAAAAACATTATGAAAACCATTTTCAATACCAAAGTAAAACATGGTATTTATTTTTCATTTAAAAAAAAGGTATGGCTTGTAGAGGAAGCCGAAACTCAAATAATGGTCATGGCGGCGGAGAAGTCGTTGTCGCCGCATACGTACGACAAGAAAAACATTCCCTTTTGTCGTTTTGTAAAATTATTCATATAAAAAAGATTCATTTTGAATAAGCGTAAAAGTCAAAGGGGTTTATACACCGTATAAAAGAAGGTTGTGTATAAAACAAAATATGCCTCAATGAAAGGAGATCGAGACGAAGTCCCATACCTCGGGTCCGACTTGACTCGATCGTTCTTTAATGTCCTGAATAATAAACTTGAGTTAATTTCTACTTGTTTAAGAACCTTTTTCAAGTTCATTATTCTTTTTATATCACTTATTGCCATGTCATGAACACTATGTAATTATTTAAGTTAATAACGGTCGTTTTAACGATCATTGGTACTTGAGTCAAAAATAATCCCTTTATAATTACATGTTGTTCATGTATCCATTATATCCAGAATGGTATTCATGATGTAGATATCATATATGTCATATATATCCAGTACATGCATGCATTTATAATATTACATCACATTTAGAGGTAAGAAATGAAATGCACCGTTCATGGAGACGATAAGCCGTACGTACGCATGAACGCTACTTCCATTTCTATTTCGTATTTTTTGGAATGGAATAATAATTATATAAGAGTATATTATAATTCCAGTATAATAACATATATAATATCATTAACTTTATCCTTTACACATCCCACATATGGTATTAACGAATCAAATCACTTTTAGGGGGCGGTAGTCCGCACTTCCTAAAATGAAGATATCGTGTTTACCCATAATGGAAACAATAATGGTATGCCATAAATGAAAAATACAGAATCTTAAGGAAAGAATAAACATATTATATATCATATATAAAAATAGTGACATCATAATGGCCACCTTTGATGGTGTTAAATGAGTATTGAACAATCATCGTTTCGGGAGGCAGAATTTCTCCATCCACGGAAACCGTATGTTCTTTAACCATTTGATGTAGTTGTGTGAGAGTGTAGCTCGAATAAATCTTATAACAACATACTAGTATATTGAAGATACTGGTGTTTTTACAAAAGAAGTAAATAAAAAGAGTTTAGGGGGGTTGGAGAAGCAAAATAAAACAAATGAACATGAGAGAATGAATTACCTTTAAAAGTGTAACTCCTTTTGATTTGAGCCTAAAGGCATCCTTTGAAAGGATTCTGCCCAAAGGGAATCCTCTAGGATGAGGAGAGGGATGTGGAGAGAGTAAATGGGCAGGGGATGGCCGAGACAAAGGCTTGAGGAGTGTGTGAAATGAGGTAGAGGTGGGGGCCTTTTATAAGAGGAGAGGAGGGGCACTTTTGGAAATCATGAAACTATTATTTTATTTTCAAAAGTGTTTTGAATTTCTAAGGTCCCAGATTGATATATTTCGAAGATAAGATTATAAGTCTTCGAAATATTCCCATCCAATAGTTTTTGGACAAGTTTAGGTCTTAGATTTTATATTATCGTTTCATTTTATTTAAACTGTTCATTAATGAGGTCATCGTTGCATCATCATAATGTCATAATTAAATTAATTTATTTAATGTCTAAAAATTATAAATAAAACTATCCTGATGTAGGAAATCTTTTTATCTTTCCAAATAGTATTTATAGACAAAATTATGATTAGTATAACCCCTTCTAAAAATTATTTTAGTAAAACAATTTATGTTAGTGTCATTTTCACCTTTATTTTAAAAAAAAGGCATTAAAGTCATTATCTCACCCAAGAGGCTCCATAGGGTCCCCTAAATCGACCCATGGGTTTTCTTGGTCGGCCATGACTCATACAATAGGGGTAGGACAAGTGTCATGGTGTTTTCACATTTTTATAATATCATTTTTACCTTAAATTACACAAATTACCTCTAATCGCGATTAAAACTTAATAAGTTACTATTCACCAAAAAAATATTATAATCTCATTGAACCACATTTTACTTCTTAATGACAACCATGTATGTCAGATTTTTGAAATTCAAAACACAAATATGGCAAAATTTCATTTAAACGAAAAATCAGTTTTTATAAGTACCACTTAGTGGTTTCACTATTCATCAAAAATTGAAGTTTTCAGAAAATTACCAAAAATCCACCCTAAGCTATATTTGATACTCCGAATTCAAAAATGATGTCTATTTTAGAAAATTAAAAACATATAAGTCAAATTAATTAATTTAATAATTAATTCCCGCTGTCATGACAAATAGCGTGTTTTTATGAAACAATAAGTATCAAAAGATTGACACCAGTTTAAGTCCAATTTCAAAGTGAAATTGATTCCAATGACCACAATTGGATTAAATGGTAAGAATATTTTATAATTTAACTTTAAAAACAATTCAAAAGATAATCTAATCATATAAATAAATTAGATTAGAAAGCAGTTTTAATGTAAAATGCAGTATTTTTCACAATTCATTAAAAAATGAACATTGTCTGAAAAATACCAAAAATTCACACAAAGTAAATTTTGATGTCCCAATCATAAAGAATAAGTTTATTTTGACAAACATAGCTTATAAAATTGTCAAAAGATAGATTCAAAAATGGTTTTCCATCAAAAGGCAGTAAAACAATCTTATAAAAATATTAGTGTATTCCATGCTTAAGATTGGATTTATTTTCATTTTAAGCCTCTAAAACACTATCTAATTCATTAATAGACATATATAAAAATATCTATTATTCATTACTTACTTGGGATGTTACATCCTTCCCCCTTTAGAAAATTTCGTCCCCGCAATTTATTTACTTATCGAATAAATGGGGGTACTTATCCCTCATTGCATTTTCAAATTCCCATGTTGCCTCTTCCATCATGTGGTTTTTCCACAAAACCTTTACCTGCTTAATCACCTTATTCCGTAACACTTGCTCCCTGTGGTCAAGAATCTGGACCGGTTGTTCCTCATAAGATAGGTTCTCTTCCAGCTGAACTACCTCTGGACTCAAAACATGAGATGGATCTGGCATATACTTTCTCAACATCGAAACGTGAAAAACATTGTGTACCTGAGATAAACTCGGAGGTAAAGCCACCCGGTATGCAACTGATCCAACTCTCTCCATAATTTCATATGGTCCAATAAAACTTGGACTCATCTTTCCTTTCTTACCAAATCTCATCACACTTTTCCAAGGAGAAACCTTGAGAAAAACATGATCACCTACCTCGAAAGATAGATCCTTCCTCCGGTTATCCACATAACTCTTCTGCCTGCTCTGAGCTATTCTCATGTTCTTCTGAATCAGCTGAACTTTTTCTGCCATCTCTTCTACCAATTCTGGTCCCATCAACTTCTTTTCACCCACTTCATCCCAGAAAGCTGGAGTTTGACACCGCTTCCCATATAATGCCCGAAATGGTGCCATCTGTATACTGGAATGAAAAATGTTATTATATGAAAATTCAACCAAAGAATGATGTTGGTCCTAACTTCCCTGATAATCCATAGAGCAAGAACGTAGCATATCCTCCAATGTCTAAATTTTTCGTTCTGACTGCCCATCTGATTGAGGATGAAAAGTTGTACTAAAATTTAATTCAGTACCCAACGACTTCTGAAGGCCTTTCCAAAAGTTAGAAGTGAACCTGGGATCACGATCAGATACAATGGAGAGGGGAACTCCATGTAACCTGACAATCTCTTTAAGATACAAACGGGAAAGTTGATCTAGGGAAAAATTATCTCGTATAGCAAGGAAATGAGCAGATTTAGTCAAGCGATCAACAATAACCCATATTGCATTATTACCTCGAGATGTCTTCGGTAATCTCACAACAAAGTCCATGGATATATTCTCCCATTTCCACTCTGGCACTGATAAAGGTTGAAGCATCCCTTTCGGTAACTGCCGCTCTGCTTTAACCTGCTGACAAGTCAAACACTTCACAGTAAAATTAGCAATATCTCTTTTCATTCCATCCCACCAGTAATACTCCCGCAGATCTCTATACATCTTAGTACTGCCAGGATGAACTAAAAATGGAGAACTATGAGCTTCACATAACAACTCTCTCTTCAACTGTGAATCACAAGGAACACACAATCTCTTACCAAATCTCAAAACGCAATCATTATCAATGTTGAATTCAGGCAACTTACCTTTCTGAACCAGCTCTACCTTTTTCTGCAACTCACTGTCTTGCTTCTGTGCTTGCTTGATTCTATCTGATAGAGATGATCTCACTGATACCTGAAACAAAACAGAAGAACTTCCTGCACCAACAACTTCTATGCCAAATTTCATCAAATCCTTAACCAAAGGATCACGTTCTAAACGCAACATTGCTAATAAAGCATTACTTTTTCGACTCAAAGCATCAGCCACTTTATTTGCTTTTCCTGGATGGTAATGAATTGTACAATCATAATCCTTGATTAATTCTAGCCACATCCTTTGTCTCATGTTAAATTCTTTCTTAGTGAATATATACTTTAAACTTTTGTGATCGGTATATATTTCACACTTTACTCCATACAAATGATGCCTCCAAATTTTCAATGCAAAAACAACACCAGCTAATTCCAAATCATGTGTTGGGTAATTTACCTCATGAGTTTTCAACTGTCATGAAGCATAATCAATTACCTGATCATTCTGCATTAGGACGCAACCAAGTCCTTTCAATGAAGCATCACTGTAGATAACAAACTCACCATTCCTGGAAGGTAGTGCCAAAACTGGAGCATTCACCAATCTTATTTTTAATTCCTGAAAACAATCATCACATTCTTTTGTGCAGATAAACTTAACACCCTTCCGAGTTAGCTTAGTCATTGGACTAGATAACCATGAAAAATTTCTAACAAACCTTCGGTAATAGCCTACCAAACCAAGGAAGCTACGAATCTCTGTTACATTTGTGGGTCTTGGCCAGTCTTCCATAACTTTTGTTTTTGCAGGATCAACAATTATCCCATCTTTAGAAACAATGTGACCAAGGAAGGAAATTTGTTGCAACCAAAACTCACACTTGCTGAATTTCCCATTCAATTTCTTTTCTTTTAAGGTTTTCAAGATAACCCTTAAATGTGTTTCATGCTCTTATTTACTTTTAGAAAACACCAAAATATCATCAATAAAAACAACTAATATTTTTCACCTGAGTCAACTGATCCATCACTGCAAAAAACTATTTAGTTCTGATTCTGACCATCTTAGGATACTGATTTGAAAGGTCATTTCCCTCTGTATGGATTCCCAGAAAATTTGTCATGTTTCCTCTATGAAAAACCATTCTTAACAAACATGTCTTAGATGAAGCAACATGGTAATCTTCAAATACTATATCACTTCAAATTGACCATAAAAAAATATTTTTGGATAATCATTTAATAGAATTCTAACTCCTAAAGTTATCTAAACCGACCTCTGATACCAACTATAAGGCCCCAACCTTAAACCTTACTTAATCTTAAGATATTACAAGATTACACATTGAGGATCTTTTCGGGTTTAGAGTTTTAGAGAATTAGATCATAAAACTTGCATTACATTCCACATATAAACAAAGTGGTTACATAAAGATAGAATTCTTCATTCCCATCAATGGAAACATATTTAAAATAAACATGGATTCTTTCTTGACACTTCCTTGACACTATCATCATATCATGTACCTTTCCCTTGACCTGTGAAAAACATTTCAAAAAAACTTGGGATGAGCATAAAAAGCTCAGTAAGGGATATAAAATATGGAAAGGAAACATGGGTACATATATACATAAGGATGAGATCATACTTTACCCATAAAACATAAGCACTTTAACATACCTCATCAAATCATGAATAAATCATAGAAATCATCAGACATAAAGGTAACTTGAGGCATTCATAACATTCTTACGTAGGGAGTAACCCTCTTGGTTACATTTGGAATACCCATCACAGTATATTCCCTAAAATCTCTTCGGAGAAACCTTAACGTTTCACTCCTTCGCGTTACCCAATGCATTGGAGAGCTATATCGAGCTCACCCGCCCTTAGTTTATCACGGAACCACCCGTCTCCATAATAATTCCCAAGAACCATAACATAATCATATCACATAAAACATGCATAAAGGAAACATAACATTTACACATTTCAATCACAAGATATCAATACAACACATTGATATAATAAAAACATTATGAAAACCATTTTCAATACCAAAGTAAAACATGGTATTTATTTTTCATTTAAAAAAAGGTATGGCTTGTAGAGGAAGCCGAAACTCAAATAATGGTCACGGCGGCGGAGAAGTCGTTGTCGCCGCATACGTACGACAAGAAAAACATTCCCTTTTGTCGTTTTGTAAAATGCTTCGTATAAAATAGATTCATTTTGAATAAGCATAAAAGTAAAAGGGTTTTATACACCGTATAAAAGAAGTTTGTGTATAAAACAAAATATGCCTCAATGAAAGGAGATTGAGATGAAGTCCCATACCTCGGGTCTGACTTGACTCGATGGTTCTTTAATGTCCTGAATAATAAACATGAGTTAATTTCTACTTGTTTAAGAACCTTTTTCAAGTTCATTATTCCTTTTATATCACTTATTTCCATGTCATGAACACTATGTAATTATTTAAGTTAATAACGGTCGTTTTAACGATCATTGGTACTTGAGTCAAAAATAAGCCCTTTATAATTACATGTTGTTCATGTATCCATTATATCCAGAATAGTATTCATGATATAGATATCATATATGTCATATATATCCAGTACATGCATGCATTTATAATATTACATCACATTTAGAGGTAAGAAATGAAATGCACCGTTCATGGAGGCGGTAAGCTGTACGTACGCATGAACGCTACTTCCATTTCTATTTCGTATTTTCTGGAATGGAATCATAATGATATAAGAGTATATTATAATTACAGTATAATAACATATATAATATCATTAACTTTATCCTTTACACATCCCACATATGTTATTAACGAATCAAATCACTTTCAGGGGGCGGTAGTCCGCACTTCCTAAAATGAAGATGTCGTGTTTACCCATAATGGAAACAATAATGGTATGCCATAAATGAAAAATACAGAAGCTTAAGGAAAGAATAAACATATTATATATCATATATAAAAATAGTGACATCATAATGGCCACCTTTGAAGGTGTTAAATGAGTATTGAACAATCATCGTTTCGGGAGGCAGAATTTCTCCATCCACGGAAACCGTATGTTCTTTAACCATTTGATGTAGTTGTGTGAGAGTGTAGCTCGAATAAATCTTATAACAACATCCTAGTATATTGAAGATACTGGTGTTGTTACAAAATAAGTAAATAAAAATAGTTTAGGGGGGTTGGAGAAGCAAAATAAAACAAATGAACATGAGAGAATGAATTACCTTTAAAAGTGTAACTCCTTTTGATTTGAGCCTAAAGGCATCCTTTGAAAGGATTCTTCCCAAAGGTAATCCTCTAGTATGAGGAGAGGGATTTGGAGAGAGTAAATGGCCAGGGGATGGCCTAGAAAAAGGCTTGAGGAGTGTGTGAAATGAGGTAGAGGTGGGGGCCTTTTATAAGAGGAGAGGAGGGGCACTTTTGGAAAGCATGAAACTATTATTTTATTTTCAAAAGTGTTTCGAATTTATAAGGTCCCAGATTGATATATTTCTAAGATAAGATGATAAGGCTTCTAAATATTCCCATACAATAGTTTTTGGACAAGTGTAGGTCTTAGATTTTATATTATCGTTTCATTTTATTTAAACTGTTCATTAATGAGGTCATCATTGCATCATCATGATGTCATAATTAAATTAATTTATTTAATGTCTAAATATTATAAAAAAACTATCCTGATGTAGGAAATCTTTTTATCTTTCCAAAGAGTATTTATAGATAAAATTATGATTAGAATAACCCCTTCTAAAAATTGTTTTAGTAAAACAATTTATGTTAGTGTCATTTTCACCTTTATTTTAAAAAAAGGCATTAAAGTCATTATCTCACCCAAGAGGCTCCATAGGGTCCCCTAAATCGACCCATGGGTTGTAGTGGTCGGCCATGACTCATACAATAGGGGTAGGACAAGTGTCATGGTGTTTTTACATTTTTATAATATCATTTTTACCTTAAATTACACTAATTACCTCTAATCGCGATTAAAACTTAATAAGTTACTATTCACCAAAAAAATATTATAATCTCATTGAACCACATTTTACTTCTTAATGACAACCATGTATGTCAGATTTTTTAAATTCAAAACACAAATATGTAAAAATTTCATTTAAACGAAAAATTAGTTTTTATAAGGACCACTTAGTGGTTTCACTATTCATCAAAAATTGGAGTTTTTCAGAAAATTACCAAAACTTCTCCCTAAGATATATTTGATACTCAGAATTAAAAAATGATGTATATTTTACAAAATTCAAAACATATAAGTCACATTAATTAATTTAATAATTAATTCCCGCTGTCATGACAAATAGCGTGTTTTTTTGAAACAATAAGTATCAAAAGATTGACACCAGTTTAAGTCCAATTTCAAAGTGAAATTGATTCCAATGACCACCATTGGATTAAATGGTAAAAATATATTCTAATTTAACTTTAAAACCAATTCAAAAGATAATCTAATCATATAAATAAATTATATTAGAAAGCAGTTTTAATGTAAAATGCAGTATTTTTCACTATTCATTAAAAAATGAACATTGTTTGAAGAATACCAAAAATTCACACAAAGTAAATTTTGATGTCCCAATAATAAAGAATAAGTTTATTTTGACAAAAATAGCTTATAAAATTGTTAAAAGATAGATTCAAAAATGGTTTTCCATCAAAAGGCAGTAAAACAATATTTTAAAAATATTAGTGTATTCCATGCTTAAGATTGGATTTATTTTCATTTTAAGCATCTAAAACACTATCTAATTCATTAATAGACATATATAAAAATATCTAGTATTAATTACTTACTTGGGATGTTACACCCAGTTCCCTTCTCGCCCAGAGGTTATCCATGTCCCTCTGTCACGGAACGGTCGAGAAGATGCTTTGGACGGTCTGGCCGCGTCGCTTGTAGATCCCAAGCAGGATGGCATGATTATCCAAGTGATGCACTGGAGATTCATCACTCCCGTCACCCCAAAGGATGATAATGGCCCACAGATAAACCATCTTATCACTGGTGCCCCTACGTCAGGAGTCCCAGGTTCTTCATATGCGGTGATCGAAATAGTTGCCGATTGGAGGACACCCTTGGTTGAATACCTCCAACACGGTAATCTCCCGTCAGACCGGGCCGAGCGTGAGCGAATCCGGTGCCACGCGCTACAGTTTACCCTTCAGAGCGGTCCCAGCCTTGAGCATATCCTCTATAAATGTAGTTTCGACGGTGTTCTCCTCCGTTTCATTCAAGGAGTCGATATCTCATAGTTCATGCAAGAGGTTCATGCTAGTTCCTGTGGCGCCCATCAGGACGGGTCAAAACTATCTCACCAGATTCAGAGACTAGGGTATTTTTGGCCCTCTATGATCCATGACTGCATCGAGTTTGCCAAGAGGTTCCATGCGTTACATGTTCATGCTAACTTTGTGCATCAGCCACTGGAGCCTCTCCATAACACCAAGTACTCTTGGCCCTTTGTAGTCTGGGGGTTAGATGTTGTGGGGCCTTACCCACCGGAAATGGCTCGTCAATGCCGGTTTATCCTGACAGCTACAGATTCCTTTTCCAAGTGGGCGGAGACAATTTCTCTCAAGGAAGTTAGGGCCCATAATATCATCGAATTCGTGAGTTCCAATATCATATATTGATTTGGGGTACCTCAAGCTATCCTCACCAATAACGGTACCAACTTCCGAGCAGTTGAGATGAAGAAATTGTACGCCACGTACAACATTCGATCCAACCATACCTCTCACTATCACGTGCAGGCAAATGGCCAGATTGAGGCATTCAACAAAACCCTCTTTAACATTCTATAGAAAATGGTTGGTCAGAACAAGAAGAGTTGGCCGAATAAGCTCCCCAACTCCCTCTGGGCTTATCAGACGACGACCCGTAATTCCACCCTGGTGACCCCATATTCCCTAGTGTATAGAACAGAGGTCTTCCGGCCCATCGAGATCCATTTTCCCTTGTTGTGAACAATGGTTTACAACCAAAAAGTGCCAGATAGGGTGGCTGAAATCTGTCTAGATGAATTGGAAGCACTGGATGAGAATAGGCTTTGTGCCTTGCACAACCTAGAAAGGCATCGGAATAGGATGGCTTGAGCTTTCAACAAGAAGGTTCGCCTCCACTCTTTCCTTCAGGGTGATTTGGTATTGGCTCTTAGAGCGCCAATGATCCCTGGAAGGAAACTACCCAAGTTGGATCCCAAATGGGAAGGACCTTTCATTGTCCATAATGTTTATCCAAATGGGGCGTACTCCCTGGTGACCATGGATGGTGAGCGTATAACTCCTCCCACCAATGCCAAGTTCCTAAAGCTATACTTCTCTTGAAACCTACAGTCCTACACAACCTTAAACTGTATGGTCCCGCATAACCCTAAACTGCATCTGGTCCTGCACGACCTTAAACTGTATGGTCCTGCATGACCCTAAACTGCATCTGGTCCTGTATGAACCTAAACTGCATTTGGTACTGCATGACCTTAAAATGCACGCTCGTCCCGCATGACATTAAACTGCAAGCTGGTCAGGCCTTCCTGACCGAGGCCCGGCCTCAGGCCCCTTAACATTCTAGGGCCCTAGTACAATTTCTTACCCGGAGGGTATAGTGTGGTGTGGGATTATGTCCTCATTCACGTCGGGTTATTCACCGCACCATACACCTCCCTTATCTGAGGTGTCTTCCTCCTCTTCCCGTCCCCACTATAAGACGTTAAACTGCAAGCTGGTCAGGTCTTCCTGATCGAGACCTAGCCTCAGGTCCCTTAGCCTTTTTGGGCCTCTATCTTAGGTTCTCTCTTATGGGATTGTGCGGCATGGTGGGGGATTATGTCCTCATTCAAATCAGGTTACCCGCCGTACCGTGCGCATCCTCAGATGATATGCCTCTTATCGTCCTACATGATGTTAAATAGTTCTTCTAAAACTATGCGTGGCTTGATTCCCATCCTTATGGGATACGTAAGAACGTCTGAACACCTAGATTTTAGGTCCAGCCTCATCTCTTAATAGATCCACCGATCTCCCGGTCACCTTGGCCTCTTGTCCTGTCCCTCTCCACAAGGGAGAGATATAGGTGTGGTACGGCCTTTTGGGTGCTATGCCCCTCTTCTCATGAGAATCCACAATCTTTTGACCACTCTCAAAATGAGCCCTTTGACCCTTTTCAATGGTCCGTTAATGTGTTCAGAGTACTCTGGCCTAGGACCTGGAGTGTTAGATTCAACTTAGGTAAGTTCCGTCCACTTATCAAGATTTGTGCCCCCCTTCATTCAGCCCCCCTTTACCTTTCACACTTGGAGGGACCCCCAAGAACGGCCTGGATACAATGCCTAAGGGCTCTCCTACCATTGCAGGCCAACTCCCCTAAGGGTTTCATACAAAAAATTGATACAAATATCGTGTTGCGAACATGGTTAGTGGTCGATGCTCATTGGTTTGTCCCCATTTCAAGCTAACACGACATGATGCTGTGTTGCGAACCTAGTCAGCAGTAATCCTCTGTCGTCACGCTGACTCCTTTAGGCCCTGAATGTTGGTTGCATGATTCACATTATGTTCCACCCCATCGTGTCAAGGTGGAATCTTGACACTCTCTGCACTAACCCTCAATGCACCTCCACATGTCAGGTAGACAAAGCTGTGTTACGGCGTCTCTCAGGGCTCCCGTGATCCAAGCACTAAGATTATAGGCTTGGGTCTTCTCTAAGAACCATGCAAATCTTGACTCTCATCCCCATGGGAAATGAGGGGTCACCTAGACATAAAATTTTGGACCCATCTCACCTGGAGGATAGTGTCTCCTGCCCCTTGATCTTTAGACCTTCGCCGACCCCTTGGCCCGAGGCTCCTCTCCCGAAATCATGCGCGATGATGGTATGGGATTATTTCCTCATCCACGTCGGGTATGCTTTACCACGTCGTGAGCATTCCCCCAGGTCCAAGCCATATGACCATAAACTGTGCTAGTTGGTCCTACCACATGAACATAAACTGTGAGGATATCGTCCTGGCCACACGACGGAAAACAACACTGCATTGTGATGACCTCTTCATAGGGGACACCATGTTGGGTATCAGTCATTTACCATACCATTTTTCAATGCTCGTATATGGCGTGATTATTGTGGCGGTGATGGGAATTTCTACCCTAGGCCAGTTGCTCCACAAAAGAAAAACCATTCATCTTAAAAGACAAACAAGATACATCAAATGCCGCTCCTTTCGGTGCGAGGGCTAGACCTGCACGCCCCTTTTATCGTTTGCATGGGTACCATATCATGTCGTTCCATCTACCAGAACTACGTGTGGCTTGATTCTCATCCTTATGAGATACGTAGGAACTCCTGGACATTTCGTCTCAGGTCCATCCCTAGGGATTACGAAGACACATCACTTTTCACTGTGAACCCCTTGGCCTGACTTCACAGGAAGTTGTGTGACTGCATCATTTTCCCTGAATAAGTTCGGGATTCCCCATACTGATGTTGGGAAGTGACAGTTCTCTCTCCAGATAGGTCCTGTCTAAAAGAAGGGAGGATCCATGACCGGATTAATACGTCCTCCCAATGTGCCTTCACTACGATGGAGTAATCTTGGGAGTGTTGGATTCTATTCGAACAGAGAACCACTCCATTTTCCATGCTTTGAGTGCCCCTTTATTCAGATCCTCATCCTCTTTCATGTCTGGAGGGACCCCCTAACATTATGGACGCTTGACCTATGGCGCCTGCTATCATGGGACAACGTTCTGGAAGACTGGTCATGTTTGGAGGGACCCCCTAATAGTATGGACGCTTGAAATATGGCCCGCCTGCTGTCCTGGGCCAACGTTCCGGAAGACTGATCGATGATATTTGAGTTAGGCCCTGTGTTGCGAACATGGTCAGTGGTCAGCCCTCATTTGTTGTCCCCATTTCAGGCTAACGTGATACGGAGGCTATGTTTCCACCATGGTCAACAGCTATCTTCCATCATCATGCCCCTCTCACAGTGTTCTGAATTTGGGTAACGTGATTCACTATGTTCGGGCCGATTCCAATGCCCCTGGAATTGTCCCGCTAATGCACTAGAGCATGTTAAGAAGACGATACATCGATTGGTCTGAGGTCCGCTTCTTTTGGATAATCCTCCCTCTTCTCGTCAAGAAATCTAAGCTCGAATTTCGAATGCCTGAAGCCTGGTTGACACTCCACGATCGAAAGAAGCGATAGTGCGTGCCTCCTTTTCTTCTCACGGTCCTCGTGAGCTTAGTGATTGACTATTATTTATTTCGGGGTTATGGTTGAGGATGTTAAAAAAATGGGACAAGTATGTTAACCAGAGAAGGGCAAGTAAATCTGTCCATGCATACATATATACAGTTCAGGGGAACAAAAGAAAGCAGTGGAGTGGGACAAGTGTATGGTTTTGGCCAAAACATCCCCCCTAAGGGTTGGATTCTTGGATAGATATTTCCAATGCTGCTGCCTTTTCACTGGTGGCCTCCAGGACTGCCTCCCGTCCTCTGAGAACTCTTTCTTCATCAGCAGCTGCGAAGCGCAGCTCGCCGACCCTGGCATGTGTGTGTTCATCTTGGAGCTCAGTTATCTGATGACACGCTTCTATGAGTTGATCTTGAGCATCCGCCAGCTGGGCCCTCAGTCGCTCCACAAGCTTAGAGCAGGTTGCAATGAACACCTCTTGCTCATTTTCCTGTTCCTCGAGGTGTCAAACCTCCTCTTCCTCCCTAAAAAAGGCATGGGTACTCTCTGATTCCTTCTGGTATCGAATGACATCGCACGCGCCAGCTTCTCTCCCGTATCTTCTCTGCCATATAAACACAGACCGTCAAATGGAGACATTGAGCATCCTCCCCTCCGACACATAGGAAATGCAGCCAGGTGTGGAGTGACCCCATCCACTTCAGCCATTCCACCTGGGGCTGATTAAGGAAGTGACAAATGCACTTCCATCATTTGCGTCATGTCATCCGACTCTCCTCAGCCGCTTCTGAATCTGAATCATCAAATTATTTGAGATCAGTGGGCCGGTAGACAGTAAAGACAGCCAACAGGGCAGCAACAGGGTCTTCCTTAGAGATTCCTCCTAGGGGAATAGGCTCCTTAGCATTTGGGTGACCTTCCTCTCTCCCTCTAGTCCTGGTGGCACCCGCATCAACTTCCGACCTTGTCCCGACGGCGGCACCACCAATGTCCGCCGCCCCCTGATCATCAATTGTTGGAGCCAACTCAGTTTGGGAGATGTAATCTAGATGGGGCGACATGTTTTCCATCGGCACACTTGTAGATGGTCCAGGCTCAGTAGCCCGATGAGATTCTAGTGTCATGATAACTGCATGGACAAGGTCAGTTGAATCCTCCTACAGCGAGTACCAATGTCAAGGAAAGGAACTTACTGGAACCCAAGGCGTCAGCCTCTATCACTCTGGATGCTATAGGACTTGTCATCTCAATAACGAGTGTCGGTGCCCCGCCTTGCTCTATTGACGCCTCCTCCCCTCTTTCAGCTGGAGAGGCTTGGTCGGTGCTGATGTGCTCCTGAGTAAGATGAGGAAGATGGGTTAAGGGTTGCAACGGAAATAGAATACAGGAGAAGAAGGGTAAGGGTCAGACCCTACCTCGAGTAGTTCAGTCACATCCATGTCAGAGCCAAATATCTCACCACTTTCTCGGAGGCTCCATTGGTGGGATGCCCCTTACGATCCTTCACCTTCAGACTCCCCTTCTCCCTCTTCTTCACCTTCAATTTCTCCTTCGACCCACTCTCTTGTTTCTTCACCCTCTGATTCATCGTTGTCATCTTCCCTCGGCGGAATCCTCTCTGGATCATTCTCCTGGACGAGCAGCACCTTTACCAAGAGAGGTGGCTCCGCGCGCCGACCCCATTGACATGCGTACGTGTCCATGACCGTCAGGTATGCATGCCTTCGGTGGAATTCCACTCAATCAGTGACCCGAACAAGCCCAAATTCCAGCAATTGGATCCCTCCCCGTATTATCTTTTTACAGATGGATTCAGTACTCATTGACTACCACAGGGTTATCTAAGCTGACCACAGTGTAGGGAAGATGGAATCCTGGGAAGGTTGAAGCAAGTATTTTATTTTCCTCCCAGGAAGTTCTCTGGCCGCTCCTTGGCCCCCTCCTCCTACAGGAATTAAGGGCGCAGCCACGCCATGTGATGCCCCCACCGCTGAAGTCCCAGCTTGCGCATACCCCGTTTCCTGAGGCACTGCTATTCCTCCTCTCCTAGCAGCACCCCGCCTAATCTTTCACTGCCGGGGTTCCGCGCTGACAACCTTGAGCTGCCGGACGTGCTTCCGCAGAATCCCCTCAGGATATTTTATGGTCCAATGTTCAGCATACTCAGTTGAGAGGCCCGCGTCGACTCCGGTGGGTGGAAAAGTGATGATGTCACCAGAGCCGTAGGTTGTGAACATCAACCACAGCTGGAGAAGAACACAGGGATTCATCTCCTCTCAGACATCTGTGTATACCCTCTTCGACATTCACTATAGGCATCCGAACTGCCTAGCGAACCGGTACATCACATAAAGCTCACATAAAATCTTCCCATCAATCCGGGCCACGAGTACCCCACCTCTGATGCTTGGTAAGTATTCCTTCTACTCCAGCAATCCTTGACCGTCATCCACCAACTGACCGGTTGGGGTAAAGAATGGGCTGAAGGCGAAGTTTGAATGGTTGCCAATCCTGATTCGTATCCCCTCCTCATTGAACGTCATTGGCGCGACTCCAACAATATTCAGCAGAGAGGGTCACAGGACATTTCCTGGGGGGCGAATGGAATTTGGGACGGTATAGCTGCCACAGTGTGCTGCAACCCAGCCATGAAATATTTGGAAGGGACCACATACTCTCAGGGGCGATCCTCCTCTCGAGATGAATCCCAAGATGGCATACAGCCAAGCTAGAATGGGGACCCCGAGGTTGAACCTCTTGTTGGAAGCCATGATGCCTGCCATCACCAGAGTCGCTGGGAAGACGCCCATCCTTGCGTCTCATACCAGCAGGAGCCACCCACTCAAGAACGTGGCGAGGAATCTGGTGTACCAGACATTCGAGTCCCATGCCTCATTGATAATGTAGCCCCATGATTGATATTTCCCCACCTCCAGGATCCTCCAGTAGGATCCGATCTTGCTCCTCTAAACCGTGGTTGGACACCTCTTTCCCCACCCTGGCATCTTGACCTCTGGGTCCTTCTCCAAGAATAGGCTGAACCAGTCCCTGTCAGTGATGTCCTTCAGAAATTCCTTGACCTTCAACCTCTCCTTGGCCAACTCCAGCAGGTGCCACTTCAGTATGGGGGTTTGAGACATGTCACCCCAGATGTTCATCGGTGGGAGGAACTCGTCGTATTGATGGACCTCCAAGGGGATGCCTCTGATGCAGTGGATGTCCCAGAGACTGATGCTGACTTCCCCGTGATGAAGGTGAAATGTGTTGGTGTCAAGGGACCACTGGGTGAACAACTCCGGTCCAAGATTAGGCTGTCAGTATAAGTGGAACTGTGATGTCCACACTGCCTCGAACAGACCAATGTGCCGCAGCTCAGCCCCGAATTGGTCGCATGTGTGGTGAACCCAGTACGTCCAAGCCCACTCACTGGTGTAGTTTCCCCCAGACCGCAGATCCCAGTCCTGCAGCTAGCCTTTGGTATCATCAGTGATGCCATGACAGAAAGTGCTCGTGTAGAGGGCTGGTGAGTTCTCTGCAACGGGATCCCTCCCAGCAATGGTCCTGGTCCTGGGATTCAGGACATATACATCCATGTGCTTGGTTTCTCTAGCAGGACGACTGTTGTTGGTGATATTTTATCAAGGAAGGTCGTCTTCTCGGGTCACCCATGATCGCAGTGTATCGACCTCGAAGCCCGGTAGGGGAACCTCTTCCAGAATGCCGAAGTTCCACAAAGGCAGATTATCTGATAAGGTGTACTCTTTCTGGGCGGGATTTAGCTTGTTGAAGAGTGTGTGGTTGTTGGAGACCACCCTCTTTGCGCCGTAAACCTCCGGGTTCGCAGCTCCCGAGTGTGCGCGTAAAAGGCCGCTAAATCTCGGCGGAATTATGTGAAGCCAAGCAGTTTTTCATGCTGAAATGGAATCAATTTCACGCGAGATAGTTCAAATCATATCTTGTGAGAAACGTTGTATGAAGCATGGGACCCAGGTTGGCTTTTATAGGCTATATCCAGGTTCTGCGGCCGCGTGTAAAATGGTTTCCATGCCTGACCAGGGTTTTGTGTGCCGCTGGAGTTTTGTGCGCATAAGCGACCCTCAAAGCCCAGAGTTTTGGCGTTTCCCTCAGAATCCGATCGTTGGGACCTCTCACCGATCCAATTCAGAGGGGGGGCATTTGTAGATGCTGAAAAATGCATAAGTGCCGGAGAAAGTTCCGTAATGAAAAGGCGAAGTCATATTCGGACCCGGAGGCCCGGTCTGGAGGGCCCAGAGATGTTGAGCAGAAAAAAAGGAGAGTTGCACGGAAAAATTGTGTCCCACACAGAAGATGTCAAGATTCGAGAAATGTCCCACTGCCGGCACAAAATGATTTCGCGCCCACGCCCCACACAGTTGATATTTCGCACCGCCGCCCCAGGCGCACAATTATTTCGTGCAACCCTGGCATTCCATGTCGCTGGATGCCTCTAAATAGTAGGAGACCCCCTTCCTTTTGAGGGCGGAATAATTCGAACTGCCTCTCATGTGCGTAATTTCCATTCTGTTCTCGTGCAATATTGCCTTCAGGTAGGGTTCTTTTTCACACCAAGTCGCCCCGGGATCCGCCTTCATGCGAGATCCCCCTGGCTTAGACTAAAACTCCAACCCCTCGGGGTCTGCCCCCCCTGCACGCAATCCCTTCCATTGCGCGTAGGCCTGTCAGTTGCATGTAATCTTTGTGTGCCCCCTGTCCTTATGCTCGACACTCACCGCCCGCGCGTAATTCTGCCACCTTGCGCGCAATCCATTCAAGTCGCGCAAAGGTTCAACCACCCTTATTTCGCGTAGCCCCCCAGGGCTGCACGTAATCCTTCGGCACTTTTCACCTCAGTGCTCCCCGGGCATCCCCTGTGCGTGAGTGTGATTCCCTCCTTCCAGGTGCTATTTGCAGGTGTCCTGTGCACCCCAGGTATTCGTATTATGTATGGATTTTCTGTATGGACTTCTCAGATCGTACGAAGTAACTTCAAAGTCCCTTGGAAAATCCTTCCCATTGCATTGCTTCACCTCATGCTTCTTCTCATAGGCACGCTAATGGCTATTGCTTCTTCGCATAGCCACGCTAACGTGGACCCCTCGATGGTTCACCATGCGACACCCCCCTCAGTACGGTCTTGCCGATGCCTTCCCTTCCACAAGGGGCAGAGGGCACCGGCTATGTAAGTCTTAGGGGTGCAGAGTCAACCCACCTCGTCCGAGCTACAGGATCTTAAACTACCAAGCACCTCATCCTCAACACATGATGTTAAACTGTGACCCAGCCCCGTGCCTCACACGTAGGGTTTCCCCACCATGGAAATTCTCCACGCCCGCTCATCTCCATGGGGATAGTGGGGTCATCCCCACAGGGGGTGATTTATTAGAGTGGTGTTTGTCAGCAG
This sequence comes from Viscum album, assembly GCA_963277665.1. NCBI lineage: Eukaryota > Viridiplantae > Streptophyta > Magnoliopsida > Santalales > Viscaceae > Viscum > Viscum album. Next base: position 1,560,605,909 of record OY728159.1, read on the forward strand.
GGAAGGGCAGATGCCTTGGCGTAAGCCCCTAACCCTTCTTGAGGAAGCTGGCACCCATGCACCTCCGTACTTCCCTAGTGCCAGGGCCAATGGAGAGCATGATGGGAAGTGGGGACCCTCCTTTCTTGGGTCTCAAATCCCTCTCCCGCTGCACTTTTTCACCCTCGGGCCTCCATCCTGAAGTAAGTCCCGGCACCATGGGCCGCTCAATGTGTAAGCCCCTCTTCGCTTCCCACAGACGCACCCTTTGAGATGTGATCATCAGGTCTCTGCTATCTCTTATTTCTCACACCGAGCATGACTCACGTGATCTTAGAGTGAGTATTGACCCTGACCCCCACCTACAGCGAACTACGAGGAATTTGATCCATGTCAAGTCATGGTATGTAGGAAGCCTCCATGAGGTTCAATCCCACCACTCGGTCATTCTGACCCCTTCACGATGGTTCACCAACACCATGGGCCACCTCAGAGCGTAATCCCCAAATGCCCTCATCCGAGCTGCGGGACATTAAACTGCCAAGCACCCTCATCCCACATGATGTTAAACTGTACATCTGAACCACGGGGACTTTAATCCGTTCTAAGTCATGGTACATAGTAAGCCTTCCACGAGGTTCAAGCCCCACCATCATAGGCCATCTTAGAGTGTAAGCCCCATCCATTCTGAACTATGGGGACTTTGATCCGTGCTAAGGCATGGTACATAGGAAACCTCCATGAGGTTCAAACCCACTACCATGGGACGTCTCAGAGTGTAAGCCCCATCCATCCCAAACTACGGGGACTTTGATCCGTGCTAAGGCATGGTACCTAGGAAGCCTCCATGAGGTTCAAGCCCCACCACCATGGGTCGTCTCAGATCTTAAGCCCCATCCATCCCGAACTATGGGGACATTGATCCGTGATAAGGCATGGTACGTAGGAAGCCTCCATGAGGTTCAAGCCCATCATCCACCTGGACCCCTGGTCCCTTCATGTCGGTTCACCGACCCCCATATCCATGGGTCATCTCAGAGCGTAAGCCCCATCCATCCCAAACTATGTGGACTTTGATCTGTGCTAAGGCATGGTACATAAGAAGCCTCCAAGAGGTTCAAGCCCAGCACCCATGTCTCATCCCGACCTCTCCCTCGAGCCCACGTGCCTCGGGAAGCTCATGCCCTAGGCCAGAGGTCTTACTCCCTCTGGGTCCCATCCATGCGTTCATTCTCACAGGTCACCTCTTCAGGTGTACCACCGTATCATCAAACTATGCGGACTTTGATTCCCCGCCATGGGGATACGTAGGAAGTCTCCTCGAGACCCAAGCCCAAAGCCATCATTCATCCTGATTCTTACCCAGGCCACCACATCCTGGTGGGATCATGCCATTTCATTCCCATCCATAGTATCTGGGAATCCACCCACATGCTGGACCCAACATTGGCATTCCCTCTAGGGGAGTTCCTCAATCTGATCCACTCTAGCTAGTGTTCTGATCAGTCCGATCCATCTCCGCTGGACGTTAAACTTGAGGCATACCTCGTGTTAAACATGGGAAGCTGAGGAAAACCTCATATACATGACTATGGAATACAATTCCCCGTATTTGATGTGGGATGCATCGGGATTCAACGCCCTCAAGAAGCCCTATAATAAGGGACAGAAGACAGACATGCCAAATGCCCAGCGTCAAGACACGCCAGTGATATCCCAACGTGACTACTCTCCTAACCGAAGGTTGCTGCCCTGACCAGACCCCTTGGAAGGTCCCGATAGAAGCAGTGTAATTAACCGGTGTCCATAAACATATGGCGCCAGAAGGATCTTCATGAACCACGTCTTAAATCTATAAGGGAGACTCAGACTAGGTGACGAGTTCCGAGGAGGAATCCACAGAAGGAAGAACCAACATCCCATCATCCCGGTTTCGATCAAGGAGCATACATCCCTGAATAAGGAGAATATTCCACCCACCTTTGGAAAGCGTTAATGTGGGGTAACCACAATGCATCCTCTGCATGACGGATGTGCGCACGTCCCCGGCGAAAGCGTCGGAAACAGATGTACTTTCCCCTTTTTTCATTAAATAATAAATCTTTTCTTTGGGGAATTAATAAGTTTTTCATCATGAAAATAGGAGATGTAATCAATCATACCTCAATGATGACAAACATAAATTTCCTAACATTTTTAGAATTATCAGATTCATACCTCTCCATAATTTCTAATATTTGTGACATTTTATTTTCTCCCCCATAAGAGATGCACATAATACTTCTTCATCATGATAGACTTTCTTCAAGAATAAATCACAAATGTATTTCGATATTGTTTGTGATGTTGCAAAGAGACAACATTATTCCAAAATTCTTATATGATAGATAAATATTATATATTCAGGTCTCCCTCTAAATATATTCTTCAACTTCAATTCCCTACATTAAAAAACAAACACAAATATATGGGAATGGTGGCTCTTCAATGATCCTTAGTTAGAGAAATAGGGCGAAGATTTTCTTCGTAACCTAGAAATATTCTTGGATGAAAAGGGATTCTTCATATTTTCTAGCCATTTAGTATCATTTCTATCTGCTTTCTCTATCTTTATTTCCTCTTCCAATTTTTCTGGCCATATGATCAAGCACTCTTTAGGAATATGCTCAATCTTCACTCTGTGTGTAGACTTCTTCTTCCCAACATTTGAAGTCAAAGATGATTTCCCATTCTTCTCCAATAATTCTTTTTGACCAGATAACAATGTCACCCAATTTTTACTTGAATTTCAAGACATATTTCACCTGTTACACACAACTTTAGAATTCAAAAAGTTACCACTTTTAATAAATTTTTCAGATTCTTCATCAATAATGTCATTCACCAAATCAATTTTTTATTTCTCTTATGTACTGATTTTTTCTTTGATGCAATATTCCTTCCTTTAGTATGAATGTTCATGAAAATTTTACAATGGTCCATGATATGACCTTTCTTACAACAATAGAAATATATGTTCTTTAGTGAGACACTTTTCACATCATTCTTCACACACTTCTTGGGAGTTTGTTTCAAAACCTTCTTCTTCTGTTCACAACCCAAGGGTGACATGTCATCTTTATGTCTTACTTACTTCACTTTCTGTTGTGGTCTTCTATTCACATCAACAAATGATTTCTGTGTGATTGGTACAAACCAGCACTCATCATAATAGTGACCACTTCAGTTACAATAATCATAGAAACCATCAAAGTAATCATATCTATACTTGAAAAACTGATTATCTTTCTATGAATTCTACTTCTGTTTTGTGGGTTTCAAATTTTCTTTGTATTTTCTCCCCCTATATGCAGGCATTCTATAATTTTCATACAATGATATATTGTGACAATAATTAATTTTCTGATGCCCAAACTTCCAATAGCACCAACAATATCCAACAAATCTTGATTTCGTCTTCTGTGACACATTATGACTATCTTTGACATTTTTCTTCTTTTGGGTATCACATTTATTATTCTATGATTTCTTTGGGGAATAATAATTTTTCTGTACCCATGTTTCTCTAGATTTTAAAGATGAATTTTCACTAGTTATCAAAACAATAGTAGTGCACACAGATATATCGGGACCAAGGGTTACCTTCTTCAATGATCCAACAGTAGATTTATCTTTAGATAATATCAAGATCTTCTTGACACTAGTTTGATTCTTTTCTGAAATTGGACTCTTATTAGATGAATCTTTGTCAATAATTCTTTTCACAGCAACATGGGAAGTTTCAGCTTGTGTATCTTCCATATTTCTCAGTTTCACTTCATGTTCAATACACATTAAATTAAGTGAAATTTTCTCATCTTCAAAAGATTTCATGTTATCTTCCCATTGTATCTTCATTTTCTAAATATCATCTTCATGCATCTGATCTGCCTTTACTAACAATTTATCAATCTCCTTTTTTCTTTCTGATTTATCAATTAGCTAATCATTTTTTCATTCACAGTTGTATTATAAATATTTTCTAGTGCATGGATAACTTATTTAAAAACAATTTCAAAAATTTATTGCTCATAAACATTAATTTTTAATTATTCAATAGCTTCAATATATCTTTCTTTTAAATATATATTGTTCCTTTATTTTCTTTCACATGTCTTGTGAGAGTGTTGACAATTCATACCTTTTTAGTCAAAGATTCTTCTATAGCATATGTACCTTCTTCTAACTGTAATTTTTCATCCCAAAGTTCATTAAAAACTTTGGTCATACATATGAACACTTATTTGGGAAGTTTCTTCGGATGCTTTCTAATTTCAGAATTGAACATATCATCATCACATCTTGAACATGATTTATCAAATGATTTCACTAAAAAAATTACACTCCAAGTATCTTTATATACTAGTTGATCTCCATTCATCTTTTTATTCTTATTCATATTATTTTCCACTGTTTTCTTTATGTTTTTCTCTGATTTAAGTGAAAAATCAGCATTTATAACATCAGAAGTATTTATAGGATTTTCTATATGAAGAACTTATGAATTTTCTTCAAAATTAAATCTACACTTCATATACTTCTGGTATAAACCAGTGGACAAGTAGAGTAGATCCAATCAGAGGTGTCATATGCTCTAATACAAATTGAAGTGTCAAATGATCATGTAGTCATACTTAGAGGGGGAGAATTAGGTGTGACCAATTTTACTGAATTATTTTTCACCTTTTAATTCTAACCACTATCACATGTTAAGATGAGTGGATCATGCATGTAATAAAGGAAGTAAATGGAACATAACACACAATATTTTTACAAGGTTTGGTACTAAGACCTACATCCTTGCCATATTGGTTAGACCCCCCAACAAGGATTATCCACTATAATATTTTTATCAATTACAATGGTTTAGTAAGCAACTGGTTATACACCATAGTAATCAATACTCCTATTGATTATGGTTATACCCCTAGCAATCCAACTCTTCTACCTAATTTGGTTAGACCCCCCAAACTTTTGACTGGTTAGACCCCCCCGGTATCTCTCTCGAGCCTCTTCAGCAACTAGTTAGACCCCCTAGTCACATGCTCCAACTTCTTTAGAAGTTGTGATCCACTAATAGGATGATCATTGTCCTGACCTGTCCCTAGAGACCCATGTTGTGACAACCCCAAGCCCTCCTTCAATAGGTCAGGGGTTGGCGACTAGCACCGAGTAGGCACATCCCACAAATGGGAGGTATTTCCTAAGAACCTGTACACATTCACCCAACTCTAAGGGGATGGAGAGTGAAAACACTAAGTAAATAAAATGTATGCATACCACTAAAGCCCAACAATAGAGTATGACACAAAGTAAAGTAGTAAAGTGAAACCAGGCCAGAAAAGAAGACCACTAAAAGGAAGACAGTTGTAAAGTCTGACCTATAAACAAGGGCACTGATGCTGGTGTAGGAAGCTCCCAGAAACACCTCAGCTCGTCTTATCTTACAAGGCCCCATCTGGTCTTGGTCCTAGTCCTGCTCTGCCTAGAACTCCACCAAAGCATCGATCATCTGTACAAGACACAACACGTGCGGGAAAAGCCTGTTCAGGGGTGAGTAAAACAATACTCAATAGGGGACCCCGAAACACAAAGTAAAATACCATAAAGGAAACACCACCAAGAAGCTATAGTCAGCTCAATATAGTTATATGTCATCAGCACATATAACAAGAACATCTAGATATACTCTTCTCAGACACTAAGAATCATTATCTTCCAACCTCATAGCCAGCAACAATATTCTCATCGCAAGTTTGAAAGGTAACACACAAAACCAGGAGATCACACTCCACGAGATCAGTCGTCCTAGATGGCACCCATCCAAGAGGTACACTCCATCGAGAATAACTCTATCATTCCTAATGGTACGTCTGAGAGAACGTTCTCCATCAGGAACATCCTACGTGGCCCAGATCCAGTGCTCAGTACCAGGGGATCAATCATCACTGTCTTGTACCCAACGTGAGACTGAGAGAACCCAAGTGGAGAGGCATGCCCTCACCACTGTACACAGATGAGAGAGCCTTACACTACGGTAAAAATGAATTTTTGCGACGGGCTTTTTGCGACGGGAATAAATCCCGTCCCAAAAAGTCCTTCCAAGTGGTTATTTGCGATGGGGGTAACAACCCGTCGCAAATAACCGATTATTTGTGACAAGAATTAGTGTCCCGTCACAAAAGGTTTGGCGCGGGTAGCGCACCAAACTGCGTGAAGGTTATTTGCGACGGGGGGATCCCCCCGTCGCAAATAGTGAAGTATTTGTGACGGGGCCTGTCGCAAATACCCGGCGGCGGTTAATAGCTTTTTGAGATGGGATGTCCTCCCGTCGCAAAAGGTGTATCGACAGGGACTATTTGTGACGAGTCCCGTCGCAAATAACTTTTTAACTGTCGATAGTAATTAATGCGGGCGTAGGTATTTGCGACGGGTTACCCATCGCAAATAGTCCCGTCACAAATAATCTAACCTATATATACCCCCATCCATTTTTCTTCTCATATCACTCAATTCCTAGATCTTGTTTCTCTCTGAACTCTGATTTCAGAGAGCAAATTTTTCTAAGTTAATTTTCTTTGACACGAAGAAGTTGTGAATCCGTCTACATCAATAGCAAATCAAGTTTAAAGGTATTTATGTTTTATTTAATTTATTATTTATTTAAATTTTTTATGTTAATTTTTATTATTTTTGATTAGTTGTAATTAAATTGAATTTAAATTATTTTTTCATGACTATTTATTTAACTAATAAATTGAAATTTTTAGTATTAATTTTTAATAATTAGTAGTAATTAGTAATTATTAACGATAATTTGTAATGTATATAATTAATTTGTAGCAATTAATAATAATTGGTAATAAATAATAATAAATACTAATAAATAGTAATAATTATTAATAATTATTAATAAATAGTAATAAATAGTAATAAATATTAATAAATAGTAATAAATATTAATAATTATTAATAAATAATAATAAATCGTAATAAATAGTAATAATGAGTAATAAATAGTAATAATGAGTAATAATTAGTAATAAATTGTAATAATTAGTAATAAATTGTAATAATTGTTAATAAATTGTAATAATTAGTAATAAATTGTAATAATTAGTAATAAATTGTAATAATTAGTAATAAATTGTAATAATTAGTAATAAATTGTAATAATTATTAATAAATTGTAATAAATTGTAATAATTAGTAATAAATTGTATTAATTAGTAATAAATTGTAATAATTAGTAATAATTTGTAATAATTTGTAATAAATTGTAATAATTAGTAATAAATTGTAATAATTTGTGACGGGATCTATTGCGACGGGTTCCTGTCACAAATAGTCTAAATAATTTTTTTTTAAATTATTTGCGACGGGATTAGGGACCCGTCGTAAAAATTATTTGCGACGTGCCCATAAAAAATAGTCTAAATAATTTTTTTTATAAACGTATTTGCGACGGGACTACAGGCCCGTCGCAAATAATATTTTTTGCATGGCCATTTTCTGCCACGTGCTATTTGCAACGGGACCCCGTCACAAATATCTAGAATTCTAGTAGTGTTACTCTTAACCATATCGTTACATCTATGCCGCTCCTATAAGGAGTGACCCTCACCTCAGTCCATTGAGGGAGCACTAGCTTCTATCTAGGTATCTATATCACCAAGTGGATGGATCCGTTCCTCGTAACTGTGTCTGATAGCCGAGGGAGCTCCAACACTAAGGGAGGATCTTCTCCTTGCCTCTACTCGGGATGAGGGTGTGCAACTTCGGAAGTGAGGACCCGCACCCTGATCCTATAGGGGAGTAAGACTCATGAAGGACCCACACCCTAATCCCACAAGGGAGTACGACTTCATATAATGAGGACCCACACCCTACCTGGTAGGGAATTACTACTCAGTGACTAGCGGAATTTCACCCTGATATGACAGGGGAGTACTGACTCTGTCAGTTCGTTTGGTATGGGGGACTCGCAACCTTGTACATCAGGGGAGTACCAACCCCAGGCTAGAGGACTTTTTCCATAGCACGACAAGGGAGTACCGACTCTACTAGAATGTTGCGTATAGAGGACCCCCACCCTGGAACGATAGGGGAGTATTGAACCCTATAATAGAGGACATGCACCCTAGTCTGATAGGGGAGTACCTATTCTACCTTCATATACATCATGGGGGAAAACTACCCAAAGGTATTGAACTCGTGCCCACAACTTGGGGAGTCCCGTCTCTACATAAGCAGAGAGGTAAGGAATACACGCACCCTAGACCATTTGGGGAGTACCTATTCAACCATCAAACCATTAGGTCATCTTCCAACTTCCACAAAAACTCACTTAGAGCATCTTAAAAGGACCATCTTGTCACAGGGGTCCCAAATCGTAGATGGCTCATCAAACAGATGCTCTATTTGGAAGTTACGAGCGTTTTATTGGAAAAGGGTTGGTGGGTCCCGGGACCGAGCCTGTTCCGACCCAACCCGACTCGGGGTCCGCCAACTCGACTTGACCCGTCAACCTACTGGACTCGACCTGACCTACTAGGCCGCCCTGTGGCCCGATTCACCCGGTCTGGCCCGCATCGAGTGGTCCGACCTCCTCTAGCACACAGCTCAACTGCGTGTCGTGTCACCCGACGCAAAGAGGTGTGATGCCCCCATCTAGTCGGTCCACTCACGCGGGCCGCGAATCTTGCACGCGACCCAGCCACATGAATCCGGTCACTCAGCAGGCCACTGCATCTCGCCACCCGCGGCACCCGCCGCAGATTCCCACAACCGCCGCTGTGGGTGGTAGATATCTCCCACACTGCTTTAATCCATCTGACACCATCGTCGTCACACCCCCATCGTGTAGTTCTGATTTCCAATTTGCAATATCGTATCATTGTACCAATGGTTGAGTGTGTAATGATCGATCGATCGATCACAAAGCGTTTTCATCATGGGCCAAATGAAGAACTCCTGCAACGAACGAAGAATGGGGGAAAGAAAAGCATGAATCAACAAATAGTAACGGACCACGATTGATGTTCATGTCGATCATGGTTCATTTTCTATTAGTAGGGCAGTATAAATCCAAAAAATAAGGATAAAAAAAATTAGATACATAATTCCAAAAACAATTCCTGAAAAAGAAATCTCATGTAAGAATAAGCAATTTGCGGGTCAACCTGTTCATGGGTTGATCCGTGTTCATTGTCAATTACAAGAACAAGGAAAAGATGGAATTGAAATAACACACTCTACTTGGATCTAGTTCTATCATCGATGGAGAGTGATTGTGTCATCATTGTTCTTCGATCCACCTCTCTTTCTATCCAAGTCCCGATCTTGATCCGCCAATCCGTCGGTGTTTGTAGGAGGTGGCTCCTTCTCTTTGCCTTAGAGGATTTATAGGGCTATGGAAATAACCCTGGAATTTTGAAAAATGTCATATTAAAAGAAAACTCACACTGCGTCAACAAAAATATTTCTATTAAATATTTTTATGATGATTACGTCTAAAAACTAACTTTCACCCTCGACCTGTGCCGATCGAGCTTAGGTCACGCCTAGTGTAAAGTCACTATTATGAACACAATGGTGTCCTTAGATTTTTGATCTGGAAAACCGTTTGAAAGATATTAAAGTTCAAAGTCCGTTGACTTCACACTTTTAATTAAAAACTAAACTTTATTCAAAGATTTATTCAAAGTACACCGAGCCTCAGAATCGCATACTGTCTCAGCACGCGGTCTCAAGATTTTCCCAAATAATATCTAAAAATTAAATTAGGAAAAATTAGGGTCATTAAAATCACTTGATCTTCCAATCCAAGCTTTCTGAATCACAATGGATTGTGTACATTTTATGTACCATTTCACTGATGCTGGACTTGCAAAGATTTTTTTATCACTGAACATAATCAGCTACCATAGTACAAAGATGCTCGAGCAAGAATTCTTTCTTCTCTTGAAGACTCGACCTCAGGCATAATACTTCTGAAACAATGATATAATTATTTCCCGACTTCAGTCTTAGATCACTGCACGCTAAATATGAAATTTATTTTTCACATGCAGTTTTTAAGCATCATGCATATGTAAACAATGCATGGACTTCTCAATATTATGCGTGTATTATTTCCGGTGCATGTCAACCCTCTTATTTCATTCTTTTCACATTCTATCCACTTTACATACACATGCATGCACACATGCACTGCCTCAATTTTCTTTTCAACTGATCTATCTTGTGCACAAATATATGTACTGTTTACTTCACAATAATAAATCCATCACACGTCTGTATTTTATGAAATGGTATCAAGGATGTGTATATATGTACTATGTCTCGGTGCTGCCTCATACACACAAGTCCTTAGCAGTTGCACAATCTTTTCACATTCCACGTTCATGTACAACATGAAATACACAGCCTTCTTTGTGTAACAAATACACCTTTCACATACAAGTCGTGCAAACCTCATGTAGTATTTACTTCTTCATGTAAAACCGGATGTCCACTATTTACTCCTAATAATGTAGGCATGCAAGTCCTTCTTCACATGATGCAGTGTAAATATAAACACTGTATAGTTCCTCAAACTTGTTCGCGCAAACTCATCGTGATATGAACTGTAAATTTTCACTGTCCGTGGAAACTCAAATCCATGAGTTTTTTTTTGCGTTTTTAATTTTTTTTTGCAGAAAACGGTCAGGGCAATTGTTTTTTCAAAATGCGGCACAAAGGTGGCATCCGTGATGCCGTCTTTGCACAGCGGGTGAAAGGCGGCATCCGCGATGCCGCCTTTGAACTGTGGGTGAAAGGCGGAAACCGCGATGTCGCCTTTCCGCTAAATTTTTTTTTATTTTTATTTTGTTTTGTTATATATATATATATATATATATCTAAACAAAACAAAAAATTTCAGCAGAATTTATCTGCTATTTAGAATCCAATAGTACTGCCATTACAGCAGTCAGAATTCTAATAGAACCTCTCACCGAGAGCTCCCTTTTATAAGAGAGCTTACCCTGAAAATCATTCTGCATTTCCGATGTGGGATTCTGGTTCTCCATTTCCTGTACCGAATATTCTGCATTTCTGATGTGGGATTCTGTTTCAAGTACGTGACTTTGAAATCCAATAAAATATATACTATAAGACCGATATAAATGAAATTTTAAACATTGATTAAACATATAATAAATTGTTGAAAACAAAAATAATTTCTTGAAAAATGTTGATGAAAAATAATCTATAACCTTTCAAAACCGCCTACTTGAAACTTAAAAATGTTTCAAGTACGTGAATTTGAAAGACTATAAAATATAAACTATAAAATGAATATAATTGAGACTTTAAACATTGATTAAACATATAATAAATAGTTTAAAACAAAAAGAATTTCCAAAAAAATGTTGATGAAAAGTAATTTATAAGCTTTCAAAACCGCTTACTTGAAACTAAAAAATGTTTCAAGTACGTGACTTTGAAATCCAATAAAATATAAATTATAAGACCGATATAAATGAAATTTTAAACACTGATTAAACATAAAATAAATAGTTGAAAAAAAGAATTTCCTCAAAAATGTTGATGAAAAACAATCTATAACCTTTCAAAACCGCCTACTTGAAACTTAAAAATGTTTCAAGTATGTGAAATTTTAAACATTGATTAAACATATAATAAATAGTTGAAAAAAAAGAATTTCCGCAAAAATGTTGATGAAAAATAATAATAACCTTTCAAAACCGCCTACTTGAAACTTAAAAATGTTTAAAGTATGTGAATTTGAAAGACTATAAAATATAAACTATAAAACAAATATAATTGAAACTTTAAACATTTATTAAACATATAATAAATAGTTTAAAACAAAAGGAATTTCCAAAAAAATGTTGATGAAAAGTAATTTATAAGCTTTCAAAACTGCCTACATGAAACTTAAAATCTTTCAAGTACGGGAATTGGAAAGACCATAAAATATAAAATAGAAGACCAATATAAATGAAACGTTAAACATTGATTAAACATATAAGAAATAGTTGATAAAAAAAAGTAATTTCCAAAAAAATTGTTAATGAAAAATAATTTATAAGCTTTCAAAACCGCCTACTTGAAACTTAAAAATGTTTCAAGAACGTGACTTTGAAAAATTATAATTATATTACTAATTAACTAATTAATTATTATATAATTAATAGTTATATTAATAATTAACTAAATAATTATTATATAAGTAATAATTAATGAGTAATAAATAATAATTAAAAATTAAAAATTAAAAATTTAATGAATAGTTATAATTAATATTTATATTACTAATTAACTAATTAACAATTACTAATTACTTATTAATAATTATTAACTACTAATTACTAATTATAATGAATAATTATAATTAATATTTATTTTACTAATTAACTAGTTAATAATTTCTAATTACTAATTAATTAGTTATAATTATTAAATATATTTCTAATTAACTAAATAATTATTATATATGTAATAATTATATTACTAATTAATTATTATATTTTTAATGATAATATTACTTATTAACTAATTAATTATGACATATTTAATTATTAATAATTACTAATTAAAAATTATAATAATTATATTTAATAACAATATTACTAATTAACTAATTAACTATTATATAATTAATAATTATATTACTAATTAACTAATTAATTATTATATAATTAATAGTTATATTAATAATTAACTAAATAATTATTGTATAAGTAATAATTAATAAGTAATAATTAATAATTAATAAGTAATAATTAATAATTATAATTAATATTTATAATTAATATTTATATTACTAATTAATAATTAATAATTAATAATTACTAATTACTAATTAATAATTAATAATTGTAATGAATAAATGTAATTAAAAATTATATTACTAATTTACTAATTAATTGTTATATAATTAATAATTATATAACTAATGAACTAACTAATTATTATATACTTAATTATTAATAATTACTAATTAATAATTTTAATGAATAATTATAATTAATATCTATATTAATAATTAACTAATTAATAATTAATAATTACTAATTACTAATTACTAATTAATAATTAATAATTATAATGAATAAATGTAATTAAAAATTATATTACTATTTTGGTAATTTATTATTATATAATTAATAATAATATTACAAATTAACTAACTAATTTTTATATAATTAATTGTTAGTAATTACTAATTAATAATTATAATGAATAATAATAATTAATAATTATATTACTAATTACTAATTAATAATTATAATGAATAATTATAATTAAAAATCATATTACAAATTTACCAATTAATTATTATATAATTAATAATAATATTACTAATTAAATAATTTATTTTTACATAATTAATTATTAATAATTACTAATTAATAATTATAATTACTTATTATAATTAATTATCATATTTATAATTAACTAATTAATTATGATATAATTAATAATGATATTAATAATTAAATAATTATTTATTATATAGTTAATAAATATATAATTAATCATTATATTACTAATTAAGTATTATATAATTAATAATTAATAATTAATAATTAATAATTAATATTTATAATGAATAATTATAATGACTAATTATAATGAATAATTATATTACTAATTAACTACTTAATTATTATATAATAATTTTTAATAATTAATAATTAATAATTATAATGAATAATTATATTACTAATTAACTAATTAACTATTATATAATTAATAATCAAATTACTAATTAACTAATTAATTATTATATAATAATTTTTAATAAATACTAATTAATAATTATAATGAATAATTATAATTTATAATTATATTACTAATTAACTAATTATAAAAAGGGCCTCGACTCTATCTTTCTCAAAAAATTAACTTACTAACTATTATATAATTAATAATTATATTACTAGTTAACAAATTAGTTATTATATAATTAATGATTAATAAACACTAATTAACAAATTACAAATTATATAGTTAATAATTATATTACTAATCAACTAATTAATTATTATATAATTAATAATTATATTTCTAAGTAACTAATTAATCATTAAATAATTAATAAATAACGGATAAATTAGAAAATTTATATATATATATATAGCGGATAAATTATGCTGAAAATTTTATTTTTATTTTGTTTTGTTTTGTTTTGTTTATATATATATATATATAAACAAAACAAAACAAAAATAAAAAATAAAAAATAAATCTAGATTTTTTTTTCTGTTTTAGGGGAAAGGTGGCATCTACGATGCCGCCTTTGTGGGGTATTTTCGATTTTTTTTTAACCTAGCCTGTTTTTAAAAAATATATTTTTTAAAAAACTTATTTAAAAAAAACTCCAAATCCATCGCGCAAACCAGACAAGCACTGGTTCATAGCGACCATAGCTTAAGCTTATACACGAATAAACACGAACTCCCTCGTGAAAAATTCAACACACACACACACACAGATATATATATATATATATATATATATATATATATATCACATGATCAAACTTTCATCACGCAAATAGAACTGCGCGACAACCTTCGTGAACCAGAGAAGATTCACGGAACTCACTTTATCTCGAAACAAATCTTCGCAAAATATGGGCAGTAAATCCAAATGAAGGCCTCGATTCCGAACCTTCAAGAAAATTTAAGAATCACAGATGGCTTGGATCGAGCTATGATGAATAGGAGCTCCTTTGTCGTCAACAAAAGCTTCTCTAACAGAAACTCAGACAACTTTCTAGAGAAGACAATGCAACTTAGATGGGATCCGATGCTGGTGAGATGATTGAATGGCCCTGGATAAAAAAATTGATGAATCAGACATCCAGTGTTATTATTGAAAAAATCAACGGCCAGGAAAATTTAGTCGAACAGATCCATCGGTGGGAATTTGTTTGGCGCTACAGTAACCCGTAGAAATTGAGTAGTTTTTTTTGGGTTTTATAAAAAAAATCGGGAAAGGGGATCAGGATTCCGGTATTTTTAAAACTGGGTCTAGGATGCGTGAACGTCGTTCACGCATCCTTTTCTGCCAAAGGATGCGTGAACGACATTCACGTATCTGAGCCGCGGTAGGGATGCGTGAACCCCATTCACGCATCCTTCACAGACCAGCTGAAGGATGCGTGAACGGGGTTCACGCATCCCACCAGGAATGTTTATAAAAGGAGGGGTCCCCCCCCCCTCAAAAACCATTGTTCTCCTCTAGATTTTATAGAGTTAAAATTTATATTTAACATTTTAATTGTTTTAATTGTGTTTATTTATTTCATTTGTATGTTTAATTGTGTGTATGATTTATTTATTTCATATGTTATGCATGATATGTAATGTTTTGTATGATTTAATTTTCTGGATTTTGAATATTTGTATGATTTAATTTTTTGAATATTTGTTGTCTGAATATTGAATGTTTTATGTTATGTCTAAAATGTTGAATGTTTAGGAAAAGTAATTTATGTTAGAGAATTTTATTTTAATGAATCGTTTTGATGTAAGTGTAAATTATATTACTTTTATTTATTAGTAATAATATTTTTAATCAATAAAGTAGAAAATATATTTACTTATATTTTGAAAAGTAGAAGAATGACCAAAAAACATAACAATTTCATAAAATTTAAAATAAAAAAAATGTTTATTATGTATATCTCAATTATATTAGTTATAATAAAATTTATTAAATGTTATTAATAATTATATATATATATACACACGAAGTTAAATTTTTAGAAAAGAGGTGTAGTATTTAATATACATTTCATTTAGTAATAGATAAATTTATATAATATGGATAATATAATAATTATACCAAAAAACATGGTATGAGTGATGAATGATCTTGAGATGACTGACCATGAATAATTGAAATTGCATGTTTTATTTTGTGTGTGTGGTTATTCAATTTGTAATAATTTCATTTTTTCCGCATTGATGACCTGTGAGTCATCTCTTAGTATGTGTAAGGACATGCACGTCCGCTTAAGAAAAGTTATGTATTTCATACCCCTAGACCCCCTCACATGCATGTGAGTAAATATGTAATTAAAAGATAGACGCCCCTGAAGAGGTGTCCCCGAACAGGCTTCCCCAAATAGGTGTCCACGAAGAGGCATTCGAGAACTCGTTCGAGAGGAGGCGTTGCTATTTTACAAGAGATTGGTGGTTTCTGAAATATTTAATAATAGAGATAGGAGTCCACCCATAGGTTGTGATTAGTTTATCATATAATGATAAACTAATCGTAAGTCTCAAGATCAAGTCATGATTATATATTCATAAGTAATTAAACTTTATGAAACATTATATTAAATGTGCTTTTGTGATAATATCACAATCACTATACCTTAACAGTGATAAATCAATACATCAAAAAGTCTCAAGATAATCAATTATTCAAAACCAAATTAAATAATTTACAATTTTAATGTAGTATATAATATTTTTTAAATTTTTTTTTTATAGGTAATTATGTCTGAGCAAATATATTGCAACGGTGAGGTAATTTATACCAAGCAGGGTTTTAGCTACAGTGTGCCACCTGACAGAGTGGTAAATCTCTATGGTTGTATGACATTGGATGTAGTTCGTAATAAGATTCATAGTCAGTTAAAACTGGGGGATGAACAAGCAATCACTTCAATTAGATACCGACATCTTCAATATCCTGAGCGTCTGTGGCATAGCGAGTACCCTATAGTCGATGAAGAGGATTGGATGGAGGCTTCTTTGTTATTCAGGAAACAATATATTAATGGTTTGATGGAATTATTTGTTTTCATTTTTGATATTGATGTGGTGAGATCGATTACTACAGAACCATGCTTTGTGAGATCTGTATAAGCTAGTCCTTCACAACAGTATTATTCCTTGCCTCCTCCTTATATGACTCCCGTGGAAGAATGTTATGAAGAAGATGATCAAAATTTGGAAGGAAATGTAGATGACATCCCTTTGTGTGCTGATATAGTGCATGAAAGTTTATCCGAGGAAGAAGAATCTGGGGAGCCATCAGGAGATGATTTGGTTGGTAATGAACCTTCTGAGGTTCCTTTGAGAGATAGACATCAACTACATCCACCAGTTAGTGGTAATCAGCATTCAGTTTTGAGTTCTTTAGTTGAAGGAATGTCTCATGAACAACATTTTGATTGGGATGTCATTACACCAGCTTCTGAATCCTTCTTACTTTGTTAACAAAATAATAAAATGAATAAGAAGAGGTTTTAATTCAATTAATCAAAGACATACGAAAAGTTCATGTATGAATGAGCTCAAAGGCCACTTATACTTCTTTTTTTCATTTGAATATTTTTTATCTATTTGTTAAAGTTAGTGCATGAGTTTTAGGTTGATTATTCTAATAAAAGTTAAATATCACATTTAATATTTTCATCCTGAAATATATTTGGATTACCCTTGATGATAAGTGCATAACTTCTTGTTTCATGTGGTATCATGATCAGTTGGTAGAGGACGACATTATTCCCCAAATCGAGCATTGCATCAAAAATATCAATTAATAATTATTTAATGAATATCTGTTATTCATGAATATTTATTAATAATTATTAACATTATTTCAATATTTTTTATTATTTAATTGATATTTATTAATATTTCTAAATTTTTACTTTAAGTGTATTAGTTTGTAATTACTATTTATAAATATTGAGAAATATTTAAGCTCTCTGTGGGATGCGTGAACCCCGTTCACGCATCCCTCCTCTCAGAAGGATGCCTGAACGGGGTTCACACATCTTCAGTGGGGGCTTGGATGCGTGAACGCCGTTCATGCATCCTTAGCCGCAGAAGGATGTGTGAACGCCGTTCACGAATACAAGACCCATTTTTAAATATACAGGAACCCAGATCCCCTTTCCCGATTTTTTTTATAAAACCCAAAAAAAAATTACTCATAGAAATTATATCCCACATCCAAATCGTGTACTTCCTATAACTTCTTTATAATAAAAACTACGACATTCACTTGCTGAAAATTTGTTACCGCATTGACTCCCCACTTCACTGGTACTTCCCTGTGACGACACTCCTCCGCCTCTGAAATAATGATATAAAAATTTTCAAAATTTCACCAAAGTTCTCATAGAAAATTTCCAACTCAAATATTAAAATACAAAACCTCCATTTCGCATGGATCTTACCAATTCAGTGTTGTAAACAAAATGTTATTCAAATCACCAATGACACCTGTTTAAAGAAATACATACCAACTCTACAATCATCAGTATTGAAAACTTATTTACTTATCATCTTCTTAACAAATTGACAACAAACTCAACATCACCAAATCACATACCACTTCAGTTTTAGGGTCTCGTTCTTCTAATTAATAAACATTAGCATAAATCTTGTTGAGAATAATTCTTGATATATTTTCAACAACTATAAAATCTTACAAATATGCAGCAAGACATCTGATAGTGCTTATAATGACATTTACACTAGTAAAGAAGTCCATGACAGATTCAAACTCGCACATTTTAAAATCATCATACCTCAACCTCCATATTTGAAGATTTTCCTTCTTCACTTTTTTATTTCCTTAATATATGTTTTTCAGCTTATCCCAGATATTTTTAGCCGTGGAAACACCTTTCACTCTTAGGAAATCACTTCCAAAAAGTTATGTGAGTAAAGCATTTTTAGCTCTTCCATTTTTCAAGATTCTTCTTATCAACCGGTGTAAGAGGAACCTTATCATCAATATGAAGAAATCCATCTGTTGTTGCTTCAAGAACTTCATACCAAAGAGACATAAGATAAGGAATAATTCTATCTTTCTAGATATGATAATTCTTTCCATAAAATATCAGAATCCCCTTACTTTTCACACGATTCATATTCTCCATCACAATTTCTCCACAAAACTTTAGCAAAGAATAAACAAAGGAAACCTTCCTCTAATACCAATTTAAGTTTCCCAGTCAAGATTCAAGTATCAGTGAGGGGGGGGGTGAATCAGGGATATATGTTTCCTTAATTCTGAAACAACCTTCACCTCCTGTTAGAGAGTTCATTCCCTACTAAACACAATCCAAACACACATCCACAGGGATACAAGAATTTACAAGGTTCACTATTAAACATAAGTATCTATGTCCTTGGTATGGTATGGAAACACTCAAATACCACATAATACACTAGAAAACAATCCTTTGATGTGGAATACAACAAGTAGGATATACCCTTAAACCCGTGTAGCAATTTGAAAATAATCCAATAATGCATGTGCTTATTCTAGAACAAAATTATGCAATTCAATGTTTCGATGATTCTTGATATTCTTTCCCAAATTTTTTCTTTCAAAATAATTCTTCTCTTTCTTAACCAAAATTTGGGAGGAACTACCTTGATTCCTCTATGAACTGTCCTGCTTCCCCCATGAATTTCATGTATCCTCCATGAGTTGATTTTCCCCACATGGTGTGAGTGCTTTGAAAAATATGAATTGCCTCTTCTACAGATAGTAAATACCCCGTGTACCGTTGATGCTACATTGATGGAAAATGTCTCATGTACTATTGATTCTCCCTAGACAACCCATGATCTGTGAACTACCTTTTCTTTGTGAACTGCCTTTCCTTCTATGGACCACTTCCTCATTCACGGACTGCCTCCACTTTTGTGAACTGCCTCCTATTCTAAGAACCATTTGTTCTTCGGTGAATCGTCTCCTCTTATGAGGACCATGTATTCTTCCACTGAAAACTTCTTACTTCATGGAATCCATCATCGTGAACTATTCTTGACATAGCCGAATTATTCCTCAGAGCAAAGATGTTATCTTATGAAAATCACTCTCGCCTTAACGATGGGATAAGAGTTCCTTATATAGGAAAATAGATCCAAAAATATCACTAATACGATTTACCAAAATTTTCATTGTGGCACAATCTTCACCACATACCGTGCAAGTCCCGTAAATATTTTTTCCATCGCGGTCCGCATACCACATCTCTTCCTTCACAGCATCCAATTATATCCACGAATGGATCACCATCTCCATTCCGCAAACGATATCATTTTCCATGAACCATAATCCTTATGGGTACTACATGCCTCCCACAAACCATTTCTCCTATGTGGTCCACATACTGCGATTCACGGCTGCATAACGCTGCTATGCAGAATCCATCATTCACTGATTTTCCTTCACTGCTCCATGTACCTATTATGTGTTCCACAAACTGTCCTCCATGGCCCACCAACCATGATTAGTGGACTCATTTGTAGAAAACTCTTCCTTTTACAAAATAACAAACTCCTGATTTTGAGGCCTAAAAATATGGCAAACACTGGAAAATGACCCCACCTTAAATATCAACTTCAGAAAAACCAACCATACCGATTCATGGTTATCATGATTTGTATTGATTCATCAATAATGATTCAAGAATTTTCTACTAGAATTTACCTCATTCCAAAACCAATTGATTGATTTCATCATAAACCCCATCTATTGTGATATTTAAACATTGATCGATCAACTTCAGCATCATTAGATTTTATGAAGAAAGTATTGTTACTCTCCGATCTTCCAGCAACATATTTCTTTCCAATCAAACATAAAAATGATTGGAAACAATTTTACTCCCACATTATTTCATGAGGCTTGCATCACAAGTTCTCCAAATTTTTTTTGACATTTGTGAAATACAAATCAGCAAAGCATCATCATAATTTTCAAGATCATTTAAAAAGTAAATTGATTTATACTTTTTGATAATAAAAGACAACACTATTGAAAACAACTTTTCTTACTTCCAAAAACTTCTCCATCCAACTTGGTCCCAAAATTGTGGATATTAATATTCTTAGTGGTAATAAGATCCTTAATCGATATTCACATTATGTTTTCATGATTTACATTAATATCTTTCATGATCTATATAAATGGATCCCATAAAAACACTTAAGTATATGATATAATGAATTTACTTTATATCGTAACTTTATAATATATCTAGTAGTCAATATTGTTGGCATATAGTAAGTAGTGACACTACTATTTACTAAACATGTCTGGAAAAGAATCAGGAAAGACTATAATATGTTTAAAAGACTCCTCATCAATATTACATTATACCAAGATGTGTATAAGGCTATGTGAGTTTAAGAAAACCCTTACCATACATTAAAGTATTGCTGAATAATTGGATAAATGTAATCAGACATACCGGCCTAGAGGATCCTATATTCTTTACAAAGTTTATTAATTACTTCACTGAGCATTCCAAATATTTCTCAAGGAATTTCACAGAATACAAAAATTTACCACTGGCTTCTTCTTGGAATAGTCCACACTATCTATTTGAACAAACTCCTAACATTTTGTGGATTACCAATATATCTAAAGGTTTCTTAGTCTATAACATAATTATGTTAGATAATTAAGAGTTTTATCTCATAAGAGTCAAAATATCATATTGGTTATATGAATCAAAACATATAATTTTATTTTAATAAGAATTATCTTTCCCCAACTAGGTATGAATCTTATAATGATATTCATTATTTATTACCTATGTTGGATATTTATGATACAAATTTTACTGAAATATTGATTAAATAATGTCTTATTATGTTCAAAAGAACACTGAGATAAATTTTTGGTAACACTTAACACAAATAATAATTCAACCAAAATCAATACTCTAGGAAATAAGAATCCATGTGTTTCTAATTATTGACATAGGAAACATCCTTTTTTAAAAACTATAAAAACACCTTACTTATAAAGTCACGTGTTTCACACTACTGACATATGAATCACCCTTTCTTAGACACTGGGATAAAGAACCATAATTCTTATAATGTTTTTCATGTTTCTATTTTGGTGAAATTGGAATCACCCTTTTTCATCCACTCAGAGAACACACCTGACTTATTTGGTTCTTGTATAAAATAAAAGTGCATTAAATACCCATGAAGTGAAATAGAAACATTAAAATATATGATGAATATATTCTAGAAGTAGATGAAACTAATCTGATCTTATACAATTCATTGTAGTTTTTTTGAAATGACCTTAATGTCCACATGGGAATAAAATAGCCTCTGATTCACTAAACCACTTTTAAATATTTTTTATTATTGAAATAAATTGTAAAGGCACCATTCAATATAAATTACTCATTGGATTTTTAACCTTTCCCTTTATTGTTTTTCACTGTAAATGTTATAGAACCTAGTTCCCCACAACTCATATTTACCCAGTGAAGCTTTATCAAATGATTATTGAGTTATTCATCTATACTTTTAATCTCATACTACAAGATTAATATGTAGAACTTGGAATATAATGATGATAAAATGATATTAATGGATAGTTTATTATCCATATAAAAGCATAGAATTTTCTAATAGATAAATATGAATTGTTATATTAATGAAAAGATCAGTAGCTATGGACACTCTTCATGTTTACTCTATTATAGTGTAGTGTTAATATAATTTATTTAAAGCCTATTTTCCTCTTTCTCAAAGGATAAGGGATGATATGTTATGGTATAAACACCCATATCCTTATATTGAATTATTAGTCTAGAAAAAGATGATATCCCCACTTAATGGACAGCTAGAGCATCCCTATCCACCTCATATAGTCACCGTTATCACCTTAGTTTTCTAAATAAGGTGGATGAATAGGTATAGAGAATTATAAATCATAGTATAAATTTTCTTATAGTAGTTCAGTGTATGAACACCTATAATACCCTTGGAATTATGTGCCGGTGATTCCACTGTCTTTTCCTAAATGATTGTAGTGTTCCGACAATTTCTCTTATTTTACTCTACATTAATTAAAAACATATTTAATGTTTTATCTTGATTACCAAAAGATATGACGTAATAAAGTTTATTTATTAGTTTCACACTATTTTTTCAAATCCCAATGTCCCTCGCTATTGGTTTTAAAATACCCTATCGAGTGGATATTCTAGTGACAATGATCCATATGCCCCTTATCATAACCCTTGTGAGGACACAATCAAATACTAAGATGTATTTAGGTAGGTAGGTCTTTGACACCTACATTAACTCACAACTCTTTGGTCTATTGATTGAACTCCCCAATACATAAATTTGTTTGTTTAAGCTTCCTCAACACTTGCCTTCACAGTTACACCAATTCTTGTGATTACTACTCTTCATTATGTGAATTTTGTAAAGTCATACCAAAAACATATTTTGAAATCCCCAGTAAATATTAGTGTCCTTGTGAGGTCTAGATCAAACACTATGACCTAGTGGTTGCATTCTAAATTAGGTAATAGAAGGATATACTGACTTATTGTTTTTATTTGATGGATTTTATCTTTTATGAGTAAATTTATCATTTTATATTAGTACATGTTGGTAAATATTAAGTGTATTTGTCTTAATCCATTAACCATGGATAGATAAAATTTAAACATATTCAAATTTATTTTAATTCTATCATGTATGCTTGTTCATTATTTTTTAAGTGATAGTAATAAAACATTATTAATAATTAACCATACAATTAATAGAAATAAAATGATAAATGCGGCATAATTATGAGCTTATAAAATGGTTATATTATCCAATGGGTGGTAAATTAACCCTTGACCCAGGGAAAAATCCTTGAACTATAACTTGGTTTGAGCTATAGCATTACACTTTTACTCAAATGTAACTCTTGGGTTGGTTTCACCTTGGCTCAAAACTCAAACCACCTCCACTCACTTGGGATCTCCAGTTATCACATAACTTTTTACTCATACATAGGTGAGGGGAACCAATTGATTGGTTATGTGGTTTTATATACAATAAACCACAAGCACACATTCCCTTAAATATCAAAGGGGGTGACTCACATAATATTGGTTTAATTTAATAAAATAATTTCTACAAAACCTTTGCAATAATAATTAATTTAAATGAAACCACATACATTTGTTGTTCTAAACTCATGATCAACCACACATGCAATGAATACATATTATTACACTAAATTTCATTCACTTAAATTTATTCTTTTATTAAGATAAAATCACGTCAAATTAATTTAATTAATTATCATAATAATAATAATTAATTATTTAATTAATTATATATTTTCTGAAAAGTCCTATAAATATCATCATTTTAATTTAAAAAAATTATCCAATTTTATATTATTTAAAATCATATAATTACACAATGTGTACTCGGAGGAAACACACTATATAACCAACTTCATCATTTTTAGTCATGTATTAAATACTAAAATAGAATTTTGGCATACAAGTAAAGTCACATGGTTAAGTAGCATGAAATTCCATATGTCATAATATCACATGATAAATGGGGAATTTAGTATAATTGGACCTAAATTTACCCATGTAGCATATACCACTTTAAATACCTATATTAAAAACAGTAACCATTATGGTGAATTAGTTATGAAAAATTAATTGATCATTTAAATACTCTTAAAGACCCCATTACATAGTATCACATCATATAATAGCTATGATGTTTGGTTTTAATTGTGAAATTAATTATTTATTTTCAAAATTTATTCTATTTATTACCGGATGATTGCACTGTGTGTACTTGTGAGCTACATGCCATGCATATCACATTTTGTGTATCTATGGCACATGCTCGGGTAGCTGGGCATGTACACCTTGTGAATATTAATGAGCTACGCATCATGTACACGGAATACATAATATTTAATCTCATTAATTAAAAGGTTACTATATTTTAGTCTTTAGACATCATGTGATGCGTATGTTGAGAAAACAGTTTTCGTGAAAATTTATGGGTGAACAGTGTAGGGAAGCATGGAGTATGAGTGGGTTACATGACGTGTGGTACCTAAAGCCATGTTATTTTCTTTCCATTAAACACGTTGTCCATTAATTATTCTATGTAATAATTTCTATGTGGTGATTCATGTAACACCCCAATATTTCATAGTACATTATCTCTTTAAAGTAATTCAATAACTTGCGCAACACGCAACACCGAGTTTGAGCGCACCACGAATTACCAAACTAGCCGTTCAAAAGTGGTTATGAAAAGTATTAACTGAATTATGAATTTTATATAATCCTTATAATATTAAAATCCATATTATTTTTTTCTTAGACATAATATAAGAACAAATTCATTTTTTCGGATAAAAGAATTATTTTTCAAAAAATGCAATTTTACCTTCTTTTAATGGCGAACCCTTTATAAATAAAATATTTTACACTTTTATCTATTAAATTTGAAAAAATAAACTTCTTCTTTATAATCAGGACATAAAAATTTAGTTTTGATAAATTTTTGGTGTTTTTCTGAAAACTTTCATATTTGAGTGAATAGTGAAAATTACTAAATTTTAACTGAAAACAACTTTTTTAATCAAAATAATTTGTAATGTTAAATTATAATTTTGAGTGGTTTTAAAGTATAATTAGATTATATTTTTACCATTTAACCCAATGTTGTTCATTGGATGTAATTTCACATTTAAACTGAACATAAACAAGTGTCAATATTTTGATATTTATTATTTCTTAAAAACACACTTCTTGGTTTTGACAACGTGAATTAATTTTAAATTAATAAATGAAACTTATATGTTTTGAATTTGGTAAAATAGACTAAATTTTAGAATTCATAAAACCAAAATTATCTTAGGATGAATTTTTTGTATTTTTCTGAAAACTTTCAATTTTTGACAAATAGTGAAAAACACTACGTTATTGTTTAAAACCAAATTTTTATTTAAATAATTAATTATTTTATTTAAATTTATTTTAGGTCAAAATAGATACATAATACCTATATATGTTCAAGGTAATTCATTGTAGTAATTTTATAATAAGCTTAGATATATAAAATTGTATTGAACTTTTTACTGTCTTTTACCCAACTTCTAGGAGCATTTGAAAATTTGCATAAAACATAATTTTACCGATTAGGTGAGTTGAATTTAAAAAATCCGAGAGACCCAATTAACATCAGTAAGTAAAATATGGTTCAATAATGTGAAAATAATTTTTGGTGAATAGTAACTTTTGACTTTTATTTACCACAGTTAAAAGTAAATAGGGTAATTAAGGGTAAAAATGATATTATAATTACCCAAAAACATGTCCTAATTCTATTGGATAAGTGTAATTAGATCAAAAATAACCTCAGGAATAAAATATGATCTTTTAGGTCCACTTGGATTAGATTAAGACATTTATTATTATTTAATTTAAAGAAGAGTAAAAGGTGTTAAATTCAAGTTTTCATAACTAAAACATTTTTAACATAGTGTTATACATAAGATAAATTTGATTATAAATATTCATTAGAAAGATAAAAATATTTCCTATATAATGGTATTTTATTTATAATTTTTATACATTAAATAATTTAATTTATTTATGACACAATTATGATGCAGTAATTACCTTATTAATGAAAGATTAAAATAATTGATATTATAAATATCTAAATAAATCTATTTTGAAACTTTTAATGAATTTCACTAATTTTATAGGTCAATATGAAATGTTATGGTTGATAAAATTAATTTTTTTCGAAGTAATAATGCTGTTATGAATTAAAAAAAACAAAATACCAAATAGTGTCAAAATTTACATTAATGAATTTTTAAAACAAATATTATATTATTAATTGATATTATATCCCTAAAAATATAAGGTTCAGACAAAGGGATTAAATAATATTTTATATGTCATTAATGAACCACTTGAGGTTCTCTTATAAGTTTATAGTAATTTTATTAACCATATAGTGTAAGAATACAAGAAGACACGGTAAAAGTTAAATTATTTAACTTAGAGTTAAATTTAAAAGATAAGGTTAAAATAGTAACCTAAACTTGTCTAAAACCTATTGGTTGAGAATATTTAGACCCATAACCACCTAATTCTCGAAATAAATTCATTTGGAGCCATTATAAACTGAATAT
This sequence comes from Viscum album, assembly GCA_963277665.1. Lineage (NCBI taxonomy): Eukaryota > Viridiplantae > Streptophyta > Magnoliopsida > Santalales > Viscaceae > Viscum > Viscum album. The sequence goes on from OY728159.1 coordinate 1,560,632,933, forward strand.
GATTGTATAATAAGTTAATATTTTAATCTTTTCCTAAAGTGACCATCACCCCTCTTATAAAAGGGAACTTTACCTTCTCTCAAATTCACACCTCCAAAGCCATTTGGCTCAGCCATACCCTGACCAAATCTCCTCCCAACTTTTCTCAATTCAACCTAGAGACCTTCCCTTGAGCATAAATTCAACCTAAGTAGCCCTTTTGATCAACTAAAAAGGAAACACCCGAAGAAGAGGTAAATATTTCATCACCTCTTTCAAGTTCTTTTCTTCTTCCACTTCCTCTTTCTTTGTTGTTTCTATTATAAAATAATAACTCCAGTATCTTCTATATACTATGATGTTATTATAAATATGTCACAACCATATTCATTATTTTATCCATCCTATGAATGATAATGTCACCATGTGTGCATACGTATGGCTTACCGTCTCCACGCCGTAGTGTAATTTTTTATTCGAAACTATGTTATTTGGATAGATTTAATGATGAGTAATATGTATATAAGTAATGAAAATAACATGATAATTTATTTTTAAAATTAATATACCATACAATTCCACACATTTTAATCATTAAGGAAATGATATTGTCGCTCGTGCGTACGTACGGATTACCGTCTCCACGACGTGATGAGATTCATTTCCATGCCCACCATTCAACGATGATTATAAAAATATATATAATTAATAATTGTGTAATATATGACATAAAAATTATACTGGATATTTATATATATATATTATGTACTTACATATATCTTATTCACTTACTTCCATTCAATAGGATATGAAAACAGGAACAATGTTTATGTGTACGTACGACCTATCGTCTCCATAAATGGTGCCTTCCATTTCATATAAATATCTATTATAAATATTTATATTCTAACTATATATGATATATAAATCAAGGTTTATATTCTGGAAGTATTTAAATCTTGATCTAAATGATATGATCAAAGAACAAGAAGTTAAAACATGTACGATAAAGAAAGCGATTATTACCGAAATGTTAATTTGACATGAAAATCATTATTAAATGGGTAGTATAAAGTCATAAATGAATCATGTGTGATATAATAAATATTAATATGGTTCTTTTATAATCTAATAAAATACTATGGTAATTATACAGAAGGTCAAATATACCCTCGACCAAAGGAAAGTGCAAGGTAAGGGTTAATTCTACAATCTCTTCATTATCCGAGGTTGTTTATACATAATTATATACTAGGACCTCTTTGTCATCCAAATCCATGTTTCTTAAAAATGTATTTCAAAACATTTTTACAATTTAATAGACAATGGTTTAAAGTCATTTATACTATTTTTTGACCTTATATGTTTTTGAAAGGAATCATTCTGTCATTTTCCAAACAAGGTACTTTTTGACATTTTCAACAAATTTAAGGTAAGAATGTTTTTTTAACTTATACGAAGGGTGTGGCTATTTTCCGCCATTATAACATCGTCAAAGATTCCTTTACAATCTTATAAGAATGTCTTCAAAATAAATGTTTTCGTTATAATTATGTGACTCTTAAATGATTTCAAAAATAGAAAGTGATATTTCTCTAAAAAAGGTTTTGATTTCATCTATGCCAACATCCTTTGATGGATTTTAAGCTTATTTGAAGTTGATTTATTATGATACAAAACTTCCATATTGTATTTAAGGTTTTGTGATATGTTTTACTATAGATGTGTTATTTTTATACCATTCTTGGTTTATGGATAAAGTATTGACATTTTGTATGCTAGTTTTAATACAAATGTTTATGTTATGTTTAAACCTTTTCATATGAGGAATGCATTAGACTTAGTAAGTGATGGGTGGAGCCCACTATAGCTCCTCGATTCATTGGTAGGTCTCATGAGACAATTAGATGTGGAATTTGATGAGGCCTTTCCCATTTTGATATATGGTTTTGGCCAAGACCTTAATCATTTTTAGACGTCTTGGCCGAGACCTTGACAAAAAGTTTCAAAATGTCTGGCATTATAAATTCCCTCATTATGAAAATAATATTGATGGTACATGTGGTTATTAGACTAGTAGAATACCCATTATTATGTTTTATTATGGAATTATTTACTCATATTATATTCCTGCCATTAATTGTACATGTTCATTATTTTTAAAGGCATGTGTTTTAAATTATTCACCATGCCTAATGTTTATGTTATCTTCTGCTATATTGTTTACCCATAATGAGCCTCTTAGCTCACCCCTTTATTATGTTTTATTTTCCTAGGATATGAAGAAGTTAGTTATGAGTGAATTTCAGGCATAATCTAGGAGGCTTGGATGTTTCTAATGGAATAAATTAGTGTTGTATTTCTTTTCAAGTTGTAAAGTTGAACTTACGTATGAATCTTGTTTACAAGAATACTAAACTGACCGGTATTTTGAGACTTGATTCCTTGTATCATGCCAATGTATTAAAATAATGCACCGGATCTGGGTGACTGGGGTTAGGGAATTACAGTTGGTATCAGAGGAAGTTTTGTAAAAACCTTGGAAACTAGATTTAGATAAACTCTGATTAGAGCACATTACCATAAGATAGATTTTGAGGATTAGTATAGAAGAAATTCCTAGAATTTTGGTAATGTAGAGATTTTGTGAGTTTTCCAAGAAATAAATCCCTTTATAGATACGATCATGTATAGGTGGATCTAGAACATATGTCCCTAGGGGTAAGACCCGAAAACACTGCTTTGAGCTAGACTCGAACGGGAACTGGTGCACGACAACGGGCCTTGGTGCACTCTTGGTTACGACACTCCTGGGGGATATTATTAGGATAATTCTCATTTTATTTATAACCCATTATGAAAGATTTATGAGTATATATTTCCTCAAAGAAATTTCTTTTATGATTATGGATTATATCCATAAATTGTTCAATTTTTGTTAATTATTTTTCATGTTTGGAATTATGAATTGGAATTCATAAACTGACTCAGTGTATGCCATTGTTTAGAAATGGTGCCCAGTAGAAGGAATGAGAACTCCAACAATACGCATGATCAAAAGATTAAGAAGGGTAAAATATTTAATAATATTAAGCCAACAATTATAAGGGAAATAGTTTCCCACATATTCTCATCATATGAAGAAATAGTATCATGCGTTAATAAGATAAGTAAAGAATTATCTGAGTCCTATGGCTTTGAAGGGAATCCAAAGAAGAAAAGGATGGTAGAGAGAAAGATGGATAAAAGGAAGAAGGGAAAGAAGGATTTTCCCATATGTGATAACTATGGAAAGTATAACCTTGGTAAATGCTTAAATGGAATGGGAGTTTGTTATAAGTGTGGAGAAAAAGGTTGCAAATGTACAATGCTTCATCTGCAAGGAGTTGGGACACTACACAAATCAATGTACAAATCATCAGAGTATGCCCCAAATGATGCTATTGGATAATAATAAAGTTATGATACTACCACAGATGAAGAGGAACGATTAGTTTTCTTATGTTGTTATTAAAGAATTATGTCATTTGAGTGTCGTATCGATGATGTAGCAGTTATATGAATTGTGGAAATAAATAAGGATTGTACTGCAGTACTATTTCATTGAGGATTTGTGATTATATGGTACTATGAAATTTGACTCAACAACAAGTTATTTTCTTTGAAAATACATGGTTAAAGGAAAGTTGATCCTTAATATGGTCATGATACTGAGGTAGTAATTTTGGAATAAGAGATGGTTGATTTGGATAAATTATATTGGATATTCTTGACTATCTTGGAACTGATTAATGGTTTGTTTATTTCATCATTGTTAAAGTATTCAAATTTTTTTGATATAAGGGATATATCTAGTATTCTATAAGGGAGAATGAATGTAATAAATAAGGTTTTATGGTAATTCAGGGTATTACTGTGTTTAAAAAAAATACATGATGAAGGTATTCACATGTTATTACGTGGAAAAAAGGATCTTCATTGTGTTTACATTCCTTATAAATTTTAGATTGTAAGTTTGGACAGAAGTATTTTGGATAAGTCTAAAGGTTGAAATAGATTAAGTTTGAAATTAGATACTATTTTTATGATTAAATAATTTATTAAGATTATTTTTGGATTGTTATAAAAAGGACAACGTGGAAGTCGGGCGAGAACCCGTTGCGTCCGGCAAGGCCGCAAGACTTAAACCCGCAACTAAAGGGCGACAAGGGTGCATCACCGACCACAGGCCTATGTGATGTCCTGGTTTGTGTAATGTATTTTTTTTAAATATTCTGACAAATGAATTATAAATTCATTAATTTTGGAACCCTATATGATTACAATAAATAGTATATTTTTGAATTCTATTATCTTTCAGAGAAAAGATGAGTTAGTGGTAGAAATTTACTAAAGGATGAATCTATACTTAAAAAGTAAGTATATATCTTTATGTTCTTACTCAATCTCATAAATAAATTCCTCATCTTTATGAAAATGAACTTAAAACAAAAACGGCTGTTTAGTTTTCCTACTGGGGAATCAAATACCGTTTAACCCATCACAAGTTTATGGTTTTTAGATCATTTACTTTCTCCTAATAATATTACCTATCACTCTCCATCAGAATATAATGGTTATTTTTCTCTTCCATATCCATTTTTTCCTACATGGAGCCCTAATATGTGTTATTTCTAGTAACCCTCATACTTACCTTTATTTTAAAATAGAGCCCCATTAATCCATTTTTCGATGTATGATTTCAACTAAGATATTCTGAAATGTCAATCCCCTAGTTTTCAATCCCGAGTTTAAATAAAAAGTATGCAATTTATTGAAGGGGGTAAGAATGTAACACCCTAAGATTTCATATTACATTATATTTTCAAAGTAATTCAATAACTTGCGCAACACGCAACACCGAGTTTGAGCACACCACGACTTACCAAACTAGCCATTCAAAAGCGGCTCTGAATAGTATTAACTGAATTTTTGAATTTTATATAATCCTTATAATTTTATAATCCATATTATGTGTTTCTTAGACATAATATAAGAGAAAATTCATTCTTTCAGATAAAAGATGCATTTTTTCAAAAAATGCAATTTTACCGCCTTTTAATAGTGAACCCTTTTTAAATCCAATATTTAACACTTTTATATATTCAATTTGACAAAATAAACTTCTTATTTGGAATAAGTACATAAAAACTTAGTTTTGATAAATTTTTGGTGTTTTTCTGATAACTTTCATATTTGGGTGAATAGTGAAAATTACTAAATTTTAACTGAAAACAACTTTTTTAATCAAATTAATTTATAGTGTTAAATTATAATTTTGAGTGTTTTTAAAGTATAATTAGATTATATTTTTACCATTTAATCCAATGTTTTTCATTGGATGTAATTTCACATTTAAACTGGATATAAACAAGTGTCAATGTTTTGATAATTATAATTTCTTAAAAACACGCTTTTTGGTTTTGACAACGAGAATTAATTTTAAATTAATAAATGAAAATTCTACGTTTTTAATTTGGTAAAATGGACTTAATTTTTGAATTTATAATATCAAAATTATCTTAGGATTAATTTTTTTTATTTTTCTGAAAACTTTCAATTTTTGATGAATAGTGAAAACACTACGATATTGTTTAAAACCAAATTTTTATTTAAATAATTAATTATTTTATTTAAATTTATTTTAGGTAAAAATAGATTCATAATACCTATATATGTTCAATGTAATTCATTGGGGTCATTTTATAATAAGTTTAGATATATAAAATTTTATTGAACTTTTTACCGTCTTTTACCCACCTTCTAGGAGCATTTGAAAATTTACATAAAACTTAATTTTACCGCTTCAGTGAGTTAATTTCAAAAATATGAGAGACACAGTTAACATCAGTAAGTAAAATGTTGTTCAATATAACGAAAATAATTTTTGGTGAATAGTAATTTTTTACTTTTATTTACCACGGTTAAAAGTAAATATTATAATTAAGGGTAAAAATGACATTATAATCACCCTAACACATGTCCTAATTCTATTGGATAATTGTAATTAGACCAAAAACAACCATAGGAATAAAATATGATCCTTTAGGTCCAATTGGAATAGATTAAGACATTTATTATTATTTAATTTAAAGAAGAGTTAAAAGTGTTAAATTTAAGTTTTCATAACTAAAATATTTTTAATATAGGGTTATAAATAAGATAAATTCGACTATAAATATTCATTAAGAAGATAAAAATATTTCCTACATAATGGTTTTTTATTTATAATTTTTAGACATTAAATAATTTAATTTATTTATGACACAATGATGATGCAGTAATTACCTTATTAATGAAAGATTAAAATAATTGATATTATAAATATCTAAATAAACCTAATTTGAAACTTTTAATGAATTACAATAATTATATAGGTTAATATGACATGTTATGGTTAATTAAATGAATTTTGTTCTAAGTAATAATGCTGTTATAAATTTAACAAAAACAAAATACAAAATAGTGTCAAAATTTACATAAAAGAATTTTTAAAACAAATATTATATTATTAATTGATATTTTATCCCTAAAAATATAATGTTCAGAAAAAGGGATTAAATAATATTTTATATTTCATTAATGAACCACTTTATGTTCTCTTAGAAGTTTATAGTAATTTTATTAACCATATATTGTAATAATACAAGAAGACACGGTAAAAGTTAAATTATTTAACTTAGAGTTAAATCTAAAAGATAAGGTTAAAATAGTAACCTAAACTTATCTAAAACCTATTGGTTGAGATGATTTAGACCCATAACCACCTAATGCTTGAAATAAATTCATTTTGAGCCATTATAAACCGAATATTATTTTATAATAAATTAATATTTTAATCTTTTCCTAAAGTGACCCTCACCCCTCTTATAAAAGGGAACTTTACCTTCTCTCAAATTCACACCTACAAAGCCATTTGGATCCTCCATACACTACCCAAATCTCCTCCCAACTTCCCTCACTTCAACCTAGAGGCCTTACCTTGAGAAAAAAGCCAACCTATGGGGCCCTTTTGATCAACTCAAAAGGAAACACCTGAAGAAGAGGTAAATATTTCATCACATATTTCAAGTTATTTTATTCTTCCACTTCCTCTTTCTTTGTTGTTTCTATTATAAAATAATAACTCCAGTATCTTATATATACTGTGATTTTATTATAAATATGGCACAACCATATTCATTATTCTATCCATCCTATTAATGATAATGTCACCAATCGTGCGTACGTACGACTTACCGTCTCTACGCCGTGGTGTAATTTGTTATTCGACACTATGTTATTTGGATGGAATAAATGATGAGTAATATGTATATAAATAATAAAAATAACATTATAATGTCTCTGTAAAATTAATATACCATCCAATTCCGCACATTTTATTCATTAATGAAATGATATTGTCGCTCGTGCGTACGTACAAATTACCGTCTCCACGACATGATGAGATTCATTTCCACGTTCACCATTCAATAATGACTATAAAAATATATATAATTAATAAATGTGTAATATATGACATAACAATGATAATGGATATATATATATATATATGTACTTACATATATCTTATTCACTTACTTCTGTTCAATATGATATGAAAACGAAAACAACGTTTATGCGTACGTACGGCCTAACGTCTCCATAAATGGTGCCTTCCATTTCATATAACTATCTACTATAAATATTTATATTCTAACTATATATGATATATAAATCAAGGTTTATATTTTGGAATTATTTAAATCATGATCTAAATGATATGCTCAAATAACAACAAGTTAAAATACACACGATAAAAAAGTGATTATTACCTGAAATGTTAATTTAACATGGAAAACATTATTGAATGGTTAGTATAAAGTCATAAATGAATCATGTATGATATAATAAATATTAATATGGTTATTTTATAATATAATAACATACTATTTTCATTATATAGGAGGTTAAACGTACCCTCCATCAAAGGAAAGTGCTAGGTAAGAGTTAATTCTACAATCTCTTCATTATCTGAGGTTGTTTATACGTAATTATCTAATGGGACCTCTTTGTCATCCACATCCATGTTTCTTAAAAATGTATTTCAAAATTTATTTACTATTTAATAGACAATGTTTTAAAGTCATTTTTACCCTTGTTTGACCTTATATGTTTTTGAAAGGAATCTTTCCGTCGTTTTCCAAACAAGGTACTTTTTGACCTTTTTGACAAATTTAAGGTAAGAATGTTTTTTTAACTTATATGGTGGGTGTGGCTATTTTATGCCATTATAACATCGTCGAAGCTTCCCTTACAAGCTTATAAGAATATCTTAAAAATAAATGTTTTCTTTATAATTATGTGACCCTTAAATGATTTCAAAAATAGAAAGTGATATTTCTCTAAAAAAAGGTTTTGATTTTATCTATGTAAACATCCTTTGATGGATTTTAAACTTATTTAAAGTTGATTTATTATGATACAAAACTTCCATATTGTATTGAATTTTTTTTGATATGTTTGACTATGGATGTGTTATTTTTATACCATTCATGGTTTATGGATAAAGTATTGACATTTCATATGCTAGTTTTAATAAGAATGTTTATGTTATGCTTAAACCTTTTCATATGAGGAATGCATTGGACTTAGTAAGTGACAGGTGGAGCCCAATATAGCTCCTAGATGCATCGGTAGGTATCATGAGACAATTTTACTTTGAATTGGATGAGCCCTTTCCCATTTTGATATATGGTTTTGGCTGAGGCCTTAATCATTTTTAGAAGTCTTGGCCGAGGCCTTGACGAAAAATTTTAGAATGTCTGGAATTATACATTCCCTCATTATGAAAATAATATTAATGGTACATGTGGTTATTTGACTAGTAGAATACCCATGATTATGTTTTATTATGGCATTATTTACTCAGTTATATTCCTGCCATAAAGTGTACATGTTTATTATTTGTAAATGAATGTGTTTTAAATTATTCCCCATGCCTAATGTTTATGTTATCTTTCGTTGTATTGTTTACCCCTACTGATCATTTGAGCTCACACCTTTCTTATGTTTTATTTTCCCAAGATATGAAGAAGTTAGTTATGAGTGACTTGCAAGAATAATCTAGGAGGCTTGGATGTTTCTAATGGAATAAATTAGTGTTGTATTTCTTTTCAAGTTGTATATTTGAACTTATGTATGAATCTTGTTTCCAAGACTACTAAATTGACCGGTCTTTTGAGACTTGATTCCTTGTATCATGCCAATGTATTAAAATAATGCATCCACTCTAGGTGACTGGGGTTGGGGCGTTACAAGTCATGTATCCCACTGCTCATTCAGATGTAGTGAACCTTGTTACACAACGTGTACTTTTTAGTTACACGCCACATAACAATTTTATCCAGACAGAACCCTAAAAACCTCCTGATGGAACATATGATCATTCTTCATTTTTTTCTTCATGTCTTCTAGATCATATGAAGGTGAACATGCACCTAATATCTATTATTATATTGAAAGAAAAAATTGATAGAAATTAAATAATAGCAGTAAAGCAGCATATCATTCAAAAAACAACAAATAATTATATATTATTATATGACCACTCTGATAGCACATGAAAGTTCTGGGGGTAGCTAAAGTGGTCAAGATCATTCCAAACAATTTTTCTTCATTAAATCCTTTGGATTTATCCTTATAAATAGATGAAATAAAAACCTCATAATCCATGAGACATAATCATCACATATAATTTATAATTAATTTGAATCAAGATAAAGAATTACCTATCTTTGTAATTCTATCTTTATCGATGATTTGGATGACACCTCTTGTCATACCATCATTGTATTAGATGAATTAAGGTTAGATATCTTCTAGTGGTGATCCACATGTGTTCAACAAACCTTTGATCGTCATCATAGAATTCTTCGTGTTCTATTACAAATGATTCTAGTGCTTGTGTTGATCTTCATTGACCGCAATAGAATCCTTAGAGATGAGATTACATTATTCTATCCTTCTCTAGAATCAAGAGGGTAATGGTGGAGAATCACTATCCATTCTTTAAAGAATTATAGGAGTAGATATCTCTAGGGATATAGAGGACTATCTCTAGAAATCATTATACATAATGATGGCTAGGGTTAAAAAATTATATAACTTGGTATTTATAGACCTATGGGTATAGAAAAAATAATTTCACATGGACCCTTATTATTCTCCTAATCTCAGATGGACCCCATGTCTAAATAATAATCATATTAATATTATTACTTGACATGAAAAAACATGTGGATAAATAAATATTATTTATTTGAATAAATAAATTATTATTTCCACAAATAATATTTAATATATCATTTCTCAGTGGACCATTAATCTTTCTTTGTTAGTCATTGATATTTATCTGACCTTGAATAATGTCTATTTATTTAAATAAATTTATGTCATTGAATTATTTATTGAGAAATAAATAAAAATTATATTCACTAAACTAGGGAATAAATTTTTATTAAATTCTCACATAACCAAATAAATAGATATTTGTTACCTTGAAAATATACAAGTTGTTAATAAATATTATATATTTATATAATTAAATAAATAATTTCTAAATAATAAATATTTATTTAATCTTAAACTCACATAATATTCTTCTGAATAATAGGTGATTGAATATATTCAATAAAATATACATGAATAATTATTAAACCATGCGTGATAATAATATTTATTCGGAATGTTAAATTAAAATTAAATTTAGTTGTGTCTTTGGATACACTTATTGTGTGACCCTCTAGGGCCCTTTCATAGTGGCATGAGGCTTCACTACCTAAATTCCATGGTTAACATCTAACAACATGCCAAGGCTACCATATAGAAATACGTTAATTTTGTAATAGCATTCAATATTCTACAAATTCACACCATGTAATATAATCCCTTTGTATCAATATCTATAATCAAGAAGATTTCACACAAGTGTCATCAACTTATGTATTTGATGCCTCTTTATTTGACTTTCTAGAAATAAACATTCCCATAGAACTCCATGCCCATGGATTTAGTTGGGTAGTTCTTTTCCCATCCATGGTTTTGAGATATCAACTTCTATTAAAATTAGAAGGGATAAATCATTGCTCTCATTATTCATTAATACATAAAACTCACAACACACCCAATGTACCCTACATCCCATGAATATATGCCTCATCATGGTTTTAGTTGGTAAATCAAAGTACACAACTCATAATATGTATTAATAATATTCTTAAAGTCTAAGGATCATTACACATGTTTGCGGAAAGGAATAACCAATGACACATATAAATGTGCATTTACCATCAACGGGTCGTGTTCTCATCATCTCCTACTATGAAGATTACCAAGGGAATACACCAAGAATCTAAAATTCCTATGAGTCTCCACTCTTAATATCCTATATCAGTTTCATTCCATCAAATGATATAATCTGGGTATACAACATATATTTAATAATAATTCCATAACACTATGATACTCATCATAGTGGGTAACTGCTATGAAATTCTAATGAAACAATTCCTTCAGGGATATTATCACATAGTTTCTACTTAGAAGAAAAATCATCATGGGATAAGATTTAAATTAAATTTCAACATTATGAATATTCGACTAATCGGATAGTAGTTGGTTCTATGGAACTAACTCAACATAATTGAACTTTCCTCAATTCAACCTCGATAGATTGTGGTTTTATAAAATTGGATCAAAATTATTATAGATTGTGTTTCATCTATAACCCTTAGGATTAATATTAATGGGGTTCCATCTAAAATGGAATCTTCTATATGGGGTCTTAGTAAAGCAATCCAATTTCTCATAAACTTTTCATCCTTGAAGCTGATGTCTTTTCCAAACTTCTTAATAATGCAGGTCCCAAGTTTATTATTCATGATGTGATTGTCTCATATAAGCCCCATTAAGTCACATCTCTTTTTTTACTGATAATTTTTTTTATTTACTACATAAACTCCAAATGATTGTATAGAGATCTCTTGAATTACTAATTCTTATGAAAATTAATATGTGTATAAGGTTACCACAAAAAAATATAACATTTCTTTCAGTTGATGTGTTATCTAGGAGATATGGGATGAAATTTGTAGGTCGATCAATTTCAATCATGTGTATAAGAATAAAAAATACCTTTGATTTCTGAAATTTGTGGGTACATTGAATAAATAGTTTTTTTTGTTTTCATGGAGAGAGTTAGGTGAAATATTCAAAGTTGGTCATGATCTAAAATGTATAATGTTGGATGATAAGTTCTTCTCAAGGAGGTTTCTCAATCCATTACTTTGTATGTTGTGTATCTCTTTATGCTTCCAAAATTTCTTGTTGATCATATTTAAAGTTGTTTTGAAATGTCTTGGTTGGGATCATATGATGGAAAAAATATAATTCATTGGGATTCTTAGAATGCACTCCGTAGACCTAAGGTGGCTATGGGTCTCAGACATTTCCGTTTGGGTAAATTTAATCTTTCATTTCTCTCCAATAAATTATAGAGACTTATCTAAAATAACCCATAATTGTGCTCTTATATTATGTGAGGAAAATATTTTCCCAATTCAGATTTTATTAATGCCACCCTTGGTCAAGGCCTGAGTTATTTTTCATGAAGCATCTAGAGTTCAATTAACCTCCTCTAAGAATGTATTTTATGCAGAGTGTAAAATGTAACTATAATTATCATATGGTGTGATCCATGGATGTGGGGTGACATGAATGGGCATACCATGACTCCTCCTAATCCAAACACAGACAAAATATTAGTGCAGGATTTTATCAATGATTATCTTTATGAATGGGATATGATAACCTCAATAGAAATTTTACTGAATGGGTTATTTAGTGTATTCCCTTTATTCCCATTAATCCTTATATAGATAACGATTGACTACTTTGGATATATTGTTTTTAAATATGGGTAAAGTACATATATCGATATTATTTCTTTTGTTTATAGGATTCATCTTATCCATTATGGAGACTCTTTGGGAAACTATAGCTTCCCCCTAAAGTTTAATTCTTCTAGTGCCAATACTTTAATGGTTTTATCCCTTCTAGGGAATTTATTTTCCATCTCTATGAAATTTAGCATGGAGTAAATCTTGGAGTAGTGGATCCAATTTTTTGTTTCTTCTGAAATGTAGGAGATCTTCACTAGTTCTTGGCTTCTTAAGATGAAGTGAAATGAGGTTTGTTTTCATGAATGTAAAATTCTGTAAGTGTTGTGTGAGAGTTGAGCCATATTTTTTTGATATATAGAGATTTTAGGATTCTCTTTTTAGGAAACTTAATCCGGTTGCCTATACAGACCATTGGATTCCTCCACACCATGGATCTTTCAAGATTAATTTTGATGTTTTGATATCCAACAAGATTATAATTGGCATTGGGGTGGTTTTATATGATAAAAACAATAGTATTCATTATATAATGAAAAGGGAATTTATTTTTCATCTTGGCACCCATTGATTATGGAATAAAAATCTATTTTAGTGGGTTTGGAATGGGTGGCTTTGTAGAACTAGATCGTTATTAAATCTGATTATGGAGTTTTATTTACACTATCCTTTATGGTAAGCCAATTATTTCTCCATTAGGCCCTCCCCAAGACTAGATTTATTCCATTTCCTATAACTTTTCCCATTGTCTCTTTTCTTTTTTCAAGATAATGGGGAACCAAGTTGCACATAACATTGGTACTTTCAAGAGCCCTGAGATTTTTTTTGTTTGGATTAATTATTTACCTGAGTGGATGTCATTACTTAATTTGAAGGATATTGTACCCTATTGAGTTTATTTAATGAATGTTTTGGTTTCAAAAAACATTTATGCTACATATAAACATACAATTTTAATTTCTATAGGAATTTTACAATTTTTAGTGCAAATATATGCTCAATATTAACAGTGAAATTTTAAATTGAAAATTTATACAATAAATTTGAATAACAGAATTAAAATATAAATACATGTTTAAATTTTCATTAAAAATATATTAATACATAAATAAACAATGCCATTTTGTAATGAAAAACATCAATGAAAATATCTCTTGTAGATATCTAATGAAAATTTTCATAGAAAAGTTACATTAAAAATTTCCACCAATTAAAATTATAATACAAATATATTATAACATAAATAAAAAATTAAAATTTCCACTATTAATTTTCATTAGAAACTTTTTTTGAAAATTTAAAATGAAAAATTTTAGTTTAATTTCTACTTAAACTTCTAGTGTAAATTTATACATAATTTTTATTATAATTATACTAAAATTTTGATTTCTAAAAAATCAAAAATAAATGAATGTTTAAATTTTCAGTTCAAATGTATTTACACATAAATAAGAAATGGATTTTTTCAATAAAAATGTGAAGTGAAAATTTCGTTTGGAAATTTACATTACAAGCATCCACTATAAATTTCCGATGGAATCTTCCACTGGGAATTTCTGGTGTGAGATTTCACTGGAGATTTCCTATGAAAATTCTATTGAATATTTCATGGCAAAACTTCCACGGGAAATTTTCTTTGAAAAATTCCACTACAAATTTATTTTGTGAACTTCCACTGGAAATTTCCTATACAAACATCCACCATACATTTAAAATTCAATCTTCTACTAGAAATTTCTTGTGAAAATTTCCATAGAAAATTTGCAATTCAAATTTTTAATTAAAAATTAAATTATATATATTAAAAAAAATTAGAAATGAAAATATTCACTGAACTTTTGCCTTGAAAATTTTCATTGTAAATTTACACTATAAATTTATAAATACAAACATGAATATTTTATAAAATTGAACTAGAAATTCGTATTGAAAATTTATATGGGAAATTTGGAATAAAAATTAATGCTGATAATTTTCTATGAAAAATTTCATTGTAAATTTTTAATACAAATTACTTTCATGTATAAAAATTTACACTAAAAATTAATAAAAAAATTATTATAATTTATTTTTATGTATTAATTAATTATCTTTTAATAATATAAAATTATATCAATATATATCTAATGTTTATATTCCTAATAAAATATATACACAATAATGAAATTATATATTTTTAAATTTACATTATTGATATTTATACATTTTTTATTTCTATATTTGTATTTATTATTTTTCATTGTATATGTGTATATAAACATTTGTTTTTAAAAAAAAATTGATTTTATATATTTTTATTTTAATATATAAAAACACATAAAAATTTAAATATATAAAAATTATTATTATAAATATAAAATAAATATTATTCTAAAGGGGGAAAATGATATTAAAAGTCTTAAAAAAAGGTGTTTCATCAATATGGGGATTTATTTTGGAAGAGGAGATTAGTTGATAGAAATCACATGTTTATTTTGGTAGTGGATTCTTCAGCTCTAGGAAGAAGTACATCTTGATATCCCTAAGCATAATTGAATATTTTCTTCTTTTATCTTACCTTTGGCCCCCCTTTTTTAGGATAGACCTAGGATTGTTTACTTTAATGATATTACATCTCAAATTAGGAAGAATATTTCAACATGTAAAGGTAAGGCTCTATCAATGCCTGGTAGAATCAACTTGGTTATGATTGTTATTACTGACAAAGTGGTCTATTATATCATAGTTTATATGTTTCCCATTGATCTTATTAATTTTATCAACACCATGATTATAAACTTTGTTTGGAGTGGGATTATTTTTTATAAAAAGATGGTTATAGTGTAATGGAAAACCTATTGGAAACCAGTAAAGTTCGATGACTTAGGTATCCAAACCCTCAAATGTTTTTATGAGGCCCTACAAGCTCACTTTACCTAGAATCTCATCACCAATAATTCTCCAAGTCTTCATTTTTTTTGAAAATAAGGTTTGGCACTAAGAATTAGGACCAGAGATACCATTATATGGATTCTTTATTATAGACATCATTTAAGGAAGATTAAGTTAGAATTACGTTGCACTCTAGATGGTTGTATTTAGTTAATTTATCCTTTAAATTTTTGGGAATAAGTGGATAGTTAACACCCATATTAACACCAAGATAGATAAGGATTTTAATTAGTATTTGAAAATTTATATTAAGGTCTAGATTGGGGACTTGAAGGATCTTCCTACTTTCCTTAGAGATATTATTTGAAATTATCATTTTTATCTTCCTAAGGATAAGATTATATAGGAACCTATTAGATATGGTTCTCTCTACACCAAGTTGTTTTATCTATTTAGAAGTGGTTGTATGATTTATGAGATGAAATAGTGTGCCCACTTCTTTAATTCCAGGATTAGGTCATCTCATTCATGGCTGATTTGTAGATTGGTTTATAACAGGGACCTTATGGACACCTTCCTAGAGTCATTTGGAGTCTCTCTATGCTCTTTCTATGTTCTCTTCCACTCCAACATTGAGTACATTGGTCTTTTTTTCCTCAACTATAATATTCCCAACACTCAGTTTCAACTTTTGATATCTTTGACCTGTCCAGGTTTTCATTGATGGAAACTTGTGACCACCTTATGTAATGCACTATTATAAATTCTTCAAAACATTTTAGAAATATATTCCTTAATTATTATACTGAGACTATTCATATGATCTGGAATCTTAGAAATGATGTTATCTATAATGGGAAGAATGCCCTCATCTCTACAACTATCTCCCAAATTATCATAAATACTAGGGATATTAATTCTCTACATAGAAGGTAATCTGATAACTCTCTCCATGATTTTTCCATTAATAAAATACACTGAATTGAAAGTAATTAGATGAAGTACAGAGGAACAATGGGCATCATATGGCTTCCACCGCCTCTTGGATGGTGCCTCAAAAGGTAATTCTATGATTGCAGGATGTTGTGTGGTGTTCAAAGCTCATTTTGGTGATATCATGGGATATTTATTTACCCATAATTTTGATTATACTTTATAGGCTGAGATTCTTGGGGTTATCCAGTCATCTCAAGTTGTGTATATGAAGGGATGGTGAAAATTATGGATTGAGAGTGACTCCACTTTCATTGTCCAGGAAAATTAGATTGGGTGAACCTATAATTCCGAGAAGCTCACTACCTAATGGGAAGCATGCTGGGACTAATTATCTTCTATAAACATGGGGTGACATGTGTTTATCATTAATATAATTTAATTGATGATGATTTTTCTAGTATGGGAATTTCTAGAAACATGTTTTATTGGTTTGATGGTTTTCTTGAAGATCTAGTTTTACATATTTTTAAGAGGTGCTTGTAAAACTCATGTTGTCAGACTCTTGTAAGATTTTTTTACTTTCTATAAGGGGTGGGGTGATTTTTCCCCTTGACCTAATGTTCTTATAAATATAATTTAAATAAATAGATAATAAATAAACAATATCAAAGTATGAGTATATAATAAAATGGGCTGAAGGATTGTTTCAGTAACCTATAATACTAATAATGAATTTAAAAAATATTAAAAGCATGTTTAAATAATATTCCACCACATCCAAAAATCCCTTCCCCATTTCAATCATAGGGATCATCCTAGGAATTTCTTGAGGAGACTATAATCATCTGTCAAATATATGTTACATCAACAGTGAGGAGCACCCTATCCAACACCATAATAATAGGGATTCCTTAACCATGTATCATAATCATAGAGACACCATGACCATGTATCATAATCATAGGGACGCCACGTCTAAGTATCATAATCAAAGGGATTTTATTCCCAAGTATCATAAATATAGGGATGCCATTCCCAACCATCCTAGTCAATAAGGCTCAATATATAGATCATATAAAGTACATCTGAGAAACCCAATAATAATATAATAAATAAAAGTCTCAGAATCTAGATCAAGAGAAACACATATGGGAATAACAATAAATGAAAAAATGGATCATAGGAAGTACGTCTAGGCATCACAAAGATAAATACAACATTTATTCAGGCTCATCGGCCACAAACCATGATGCACCTATGGTAATCTTCACTTCCTTAGTAGTAAATAGGTGATGCATAAATAAAGAGTGAGGGAGGAAAAATGTATAAACCCACCACTAATACCAAAACCTCATTACTTCAAAGTTTGTTATGGGTTCTATGGTGACACTCGCTACCGTCACTACCCAAACCCCCAATGAACTAGCTCTGGGTTGCTCAAACGTTAGGGCACCCACTGGGTCCCTCATGTCATAACACAAGAGAGGAACCCTACATGGGAACATCATCAATGAAGGTAAAATGAGGAATACTAAATGGAATCCTCTAATGATAAGAAAATAGAGGCATACTACATGGGATCCTTGAAATGGTATATAGAAATAAGTTTCCTACATGGGACCCTCAATAATAGTGTATGTAGGCAAAGATATCCTACATGGGATCCTCGAAAAATTATATAGGTTAAGGGATCCTACATGGGATTCCCTAAGGTCATAATGTAAATGAATACATTCTATAGGGGACCCTCGATAGTAGTAACAATGTATAGGAATTCTTCCCAGGATCCTCAAAAAGAGTAGTAAGTTTGAGGCATCCTATACTATATCCTATAGGTTGAAACGTCAATAGAGACATCCTATAGGGGATCCTCAAAAACAACTAATTCCACATCCTTGTAGGCTAGTATATAACATATCTAAAGTGTGAAAACATAAAATGAAGATATATGAAATCCTCAGTTAATAGGGATAACTCATGAATCATCTCAAATCAAAGGGTCTCACTCTCATAAGATAATTGTATTCGATAACTAGAGGAAGAACCTGTCCATTTAGAAATAAGCTAAAAATGCATCATAGGAGTCCTAAAATACTCTCAAGGGATGTTCCATCACAATATATGTAAAAAAAACTAAAAATTTACTACTCATGCATCTAATTATGACATTGGGGTGCGAAGATATGAAAAACCTTCAAATGGGTATCAAGGTAGGAGTACATGACATGTGTACCCTGGTACAAGGCATGTACACTCGAAGCTCCTTTTGGGTGTGTACACAAACCGAACATGGAATTTAAAACCCACATACATGGAATGTGATTCATGTAAAAATCATGTACCATACATGGGGTAACTTCCCGTTTACCTTACATGGACTAGCCATGTATCTATCCTGATCATGTACTTCAACATGGCATGCGACCCATGCAGGGTATGGTTGTGTACTCTACACGTCCATGCGACCTTACACAAGTTTTCTAGCTAGGTACTTGACTAAATAGATTAGTACTACTAGATAGTGTGTATACCTTATACAATATGTGTACTTACAAAAGATCATCTTCCCCGAATAGGAAGAACATATGGCATGTGTTTTTGGACTTTATACCATGTGATTG
This sequence comes from Viscum album, assembly GCA_963277665.1. Classification (NCBI taxonomy): domain Eukaryota; kingdom Viridiplantae; phylum Streptophyta; class Magnoliopsida; order Santalales; family Viscaceae; genus Viscum; species Viscum album. The sequence continues at coordinate 1,560,652,317 of OY728159.1, forward strand.
AGATTTTTGAACAGAAAACCCCTCAAATTTCCCCAAACCCCAATTTTATCCTCAAAATATATTAATCAAATAAAAAAGGGTATTAAGAATTCATAATATGGGTTTATAACTTGAAAATGTTAAATCAATGAGGATTTATTTGAAAAATAAAAAACAGTATACCTTTGGGCAGAATTCACTGATGATTCGCCCATTTCTGCAATCCAAGATTGTCGCATGATGGTCTAAATCCTCCCAAGCATCAAGGTGGTACATTCCTTACCCCCACCCATGTTCTACTCCCTTTATCTCTTAGTCACATGATGGATTAATACCATAGGCATGGGGGGTGTACATAACAAGCCAAAGGGGAGGAATAAGAAAAGATAAAGGAAAAAAGAAAAATATGGAAAATAAAAAGGGTTCTGGGCCCAACCTAAGTTTCTACCCCGCCAAGCAAAACACCATGTTACAGACTCAATAGAGAAGAAATAATCCCAATATTATGCTCCTTTCAAAATATATAGTCGAACAAACATGTGTGAATAAATTAATATTTAATTAATTTAATATTAGATATTACTTATTCTAAAAAAATTTGAACGGTTTTTAATTCCACCAAACTCCTATCCTATGATAAACACCCTATTTTGGGATAAAATGAGTGGTTATAAAAATTATATGAGATTATTTTCAAGGTAAAAATTTAAATTTTACCCTTTACAAGAATCTGAAATAAAAAATTCAAATTTCTGTTCAAATTTTTGATTTGGAAAAACATGGGTTGTTGCAACCCCCCCCCCCCATAATCCTTTTCATCCTCGATAAGCCTTAGTGGAAAAACGAACACTCATGATATTATCCAAAGAATCTATACAAACATACAATCTTTACTATAAAACGACTAGTCTCATAGAATCTGCAACTATCTCCTATATGGGATACACTTAACTGTGATCGATCTAGTAATCCCCACTGTAGGAATACCCTTATCGTTGTCTCATAACCCAAATCTGAGCTCAATAGCTGACAGAAAAAATGATAAATTCAATTGATAGTGAGGGTCACCACAACCAAATTAAAATGGTTCACTCCCCACAATATGTCTTACCATATACTTCTTCTTGAGCACAACCTCAATAGGTTCCTTCAAAAGTTAGGAAAGAGATTTAAAATAAAATAATCTCAACATAGAGTGGACACTCTTCCAGCATAATCATGATGATTTCATGATAGAGAATGATCTTCTATAACTCGGAGTACTATAATATTTCATATAAATGAATTTATAACTCTCTTTGATCCACAATAACATCAAAATAGGTTACACTTGACTTTAACTAACTCCTGACACCAAGTCTCCTAACAATACATGTTCATGTTTAGCCACGGGCCAACTTTATCACAAAAACCCATTCATTTTTTGATGTATCCTCTACCACCGAGGTACATTTTAATTTTATCACAACTATCAAGAAACCATTACCATGAAAAGTTTTTGAAAACATTGGACCTTGGCTCGTATATGACCACTCACTGATTTATAATTTAAACAGTACCACACTTAATCGGCGTGTACTGTCATCACCCAACACACACTTCTATGAGTCTATTGGGAATCCTCCATGTATGGGGAGTTAATGTGGCCATTTAAATAAAACAAAAAGATAAAAAATTGATGAAGGAGTTATGTTTTTTAGACACATGGTTTTTAGAATTATCTGGTAGTGCAAATCTCTTATTCCACATGCATCAAAACTAGGTTTTGGGAAGCAGTTTTCATATTTACAATTATTGAATTCCTTCATATATTATTATATTTCATCTATGGTGGTCTTTGATCTCATCCTGGTGTTTTTTTATAAAAATTTTATTTGGATAATGAACCTTTCCCTTCATGGTGAGATCTATTTTGATTTATTTATTAGGTTGTGTTCTTTATTTCAGACTAATCTGCTTTCTGCCTTTGATCCTCTATTTTATATTAGTATTATTTTTTAGATCCTGTTCATCTTTTGGAGTCTTTTTAGTGTACTTTGGATTATTATCGGATTATTATTTATGGAAGAGGTCCCTTGAATTTTCTCTTTTGTATTTTCAATGTTAAAATTTTTTAGTGTCAATATTTATTATTCTTCACATATATTTGGTCATTGCACATTCGATTTAATTTTTCAGTTTTTTTAAGGGAATGATTTCTATTTACACTGTTCATTCTCTTTGGTTCTCATTTGTATGGTTTTTGATTTCCATCTTTCCCAACATCTAGTATGAGAGGTTTTGGTTTTTTTTCAGATAAATTATAGAATCCAATTACAGTCAGATGATTTTTTTGAATGGTACAAACTACCACACGAGGAAATTAAAAATGAAGGGTATGATTTTTTTTCAAGTGAATGCATATGTAAGTGTTTAGTAATCAGAATCCCAAAAAAATGTCTGATGAATATTGATAGTTTCATCATAAGAAGGTTTGTGTCTTCATTCATCAGTTGGTTGAAGACTATGTTATGAATCATCTTGTCAATATCTCTCACACCAAAAATTTATGGGCAAATATTGAGAGTACTTATGATTTCAAGATAGGAAATAAAATATTAGTTCTCCATAATAAAGTGATGAATTTTATGTAAAAATAAAATACATCTATCTATAACTATTTGAGTGAATATATGGGGTGTTTTGGTCAATTTTTTGGAATGATTATTTCTATTGATATTGAGGTTTTAAGGCTTTTGTTGCTTAATAATTTACCAGATTCATGGGAGAATTTTCATGTTACTATAACCAGTTCTTATCCTAATGGCACAATGACATTCAGTTTTGTTATGTTTTATGTCTTGTATGAAGAGATTATAATTCATACTCAAAATAAATCTTTTTTAGAGATTTTAGTCACAGAGAATAAGGGGATAATTCATGAAAATAATCAGGGACAAAACAGTTGATATAAGAGCAATGGTAGAATAAAATCCATGTCAAAGCAGAGAGAATTTTAATGTCATCATTATAGTAATAAAGGACATTTTAATATGTTTTCTATCAACTAAAAAGAGAAAATAATATTAAGTATAGTCAACATAAGTAAAATGGTGACAGATTTGATCATGTTCCACCACTATAGGGGGTGATATTGTTATTTTTTATGACTCTATTAATATTTCTTCTGATGATTCTTGTTGGGTTCTTGAAAATGATGCCTATTTTCATGTGACATCAATGAATGATTTATTTATATGTTATAACCCATGTAATATTTTGATTTTTAATATGCATAATGATGGTCATGCTGATTTCATAGGTATAAGGACTATTTGTTTAGACACAGGCATAGAAAGTAAGATGATTTTGAAGAATGTTCAACATGCGCCTGAGGTTCGTCTGAATCTTATTCTAAAAGTGTTCTTTTTTATGATATGTTTGTTATTATTTTTTATGATGGCCAATGGAATCATTACATGGGATCCTTGATTTTGGATCGAGGGAAGAATCAGTTAGGACTGTACTAGACTAGAGTTTCTATTTATTCTAATACTGCTTGCGTTGTTGAGTGTATTGTTTCATATAAGCTGTGAAATAATAGTCTTCGCCACATTAGTGATAAAGAGATTGGTTATTTTTCTAAGATAAATTTTATTCCATGTTTTAAAGGTGTCAAATTGGAAATATATGATCAATATTTTTTTCATAAAATAGAGCAAGGTGAGTTTTAGCAGTCATCTTATGTACAAGAAGTCACAAGTACTTGAATTAGTACATTATAATGTTTGTGGCTATTTGAAATATAATTATTTTACTAGTAGTCTTAATTTTGTGATTTTTATTGATGAATACTCATGTAATATTTGGGTTTATGTTTTTAATTCCAAAAGTCAGGTTCTTAGTATTTTTAAGCAATTTCATGTTTCAGCTGATAGGGAATCTGGTAAGAAGTTGAAATGCATTCTCACTGAAAACGGGGGTTAGTATTTTGTTATGTTTGATCAATATTATATAAAATACGGTATTAAATATAAAAATATGAATTCTAAGTCACCTCAGATAAATGGTTTAGTTAAGTGGATGAACATGACTTTGTTGGAAATAGTTTATTGTTTACATTTGGAAGAGAAGTTGTCTAGACATTTTTGGGGTGAAGCTTTATTTACTATGGATTATATTAAAAATTTATCACCTGTGGTTTATTTGAATATAGACACTCCCAATAATATTTGGTATGTCAAATAAATCAAGTATAATCATTTACATGTTTTTTGTTGCAAATATTTTGGTCATGTTTCTAGAGATGAGTGGTCCAAACTAGATGGTAAGTCATGACAGTTATTTTTATTGGCTATAGACATGATGAGTTTGGGAATAGGTTTAATGATACTTCTTTGAAGAAACATTTTGGAATTCATGTTGCAGTGTTAAGGAGGATTAGAATACTGCCTATATTGGTAAGGGATAAAAATATACCTCTCCAACTTTGTATGACTTTTCCAATCTTGATCTAACTTATAATTCACATTTACCTCATATTGTTGATTTTGATGATTGTGTAGATGTGTAGAATGATGTTCAGGGTGAAAAGGTTAGATTTTATGTTTTTGATGTACCTTTTGTTTTAGATGATCTGGTTCCAGGGGTTCTTAATGATCCCATAGTTCCACTTTGTGGGTCATTTCGAAATCATACCATTTCTAATTAGTGTTCACCTGATGAGTATTTTCACCTCACTGAAGGGGGAGAACTAGAATCTTCTGATGAGGTGATGGAAAGTGATTACAAAGTAATATGGGTTTCAAGAATGGATGATTAAATGATATCATTGTATGAAAACCATACATTTGAGATAGTGAAATGAACCACAGGTGGTAGAGGTTTGAAAAAATGGTGGATTTATTGGATTAAAAATGAAGAATCTAGTTTTTTTTCCATGATAAAAGTAAATGTTAGTTGTTAAATAATTCTTCCATAAGAAATATATCATTTTTTTATGATATTTTCTCATATGTTGTCAAAATGTCTTCCTTTAGGGTTGTTCTTGGTTTGGCAGCTAGTTTGGATCTATAGATTGAGAAGATGGATGTGAAGAAAACTTTCCTACATAAGGATTTAGAGGAAAATTATATGGATCAGCCAGAGGGTTTTGTTGAAACAGCTAAAGAGAATTATGTCTGCAGGTCAGAGAGGATTTTTTTATAGTTTGAATCAATCTCTGAGGCAGTGGTATAAGAAGTTTGAATCTATCATTTTTCATCAAGGTTTCATGATGACGTCTTATGATTATTGTATTTTTGTTCAGAGATTTACTAATAACGGTTTTATTATACTATTTCTTTATGTTGATGATATGCTCATTTTTGACCATGATGCTTCTAGAATTGAAAAATTAATGAAGGATATTTGTTAGTATTTTGTGATCAAAGACTTGGGGCCAATATGATAGATTCTTGGAATGTATATTTCCCATGACATAAAGGCCAATAAATTATGGTTATGTTGGGAGTGATCTATTGAGAAGATTATTCCTAGATTTTCTATAGACAGAGAAAAGGTGGTTAGTACTCCTCTTGATTTAAATTTTAATATCAGCACTAGTCATTCACCTTATACAGATGAAGAGAGGGAAGAGATGCAGTGCATACCTTATTCATCTACTGTTGGATGTTTGATATGTGTGATGGTATGTACTAGACCTGATATAGATCATGTAGTTGGTATGGTTATTCATTTTATATCTAATCTATGTAGAGATAATTGAATAGTGGTGAATTATATATTTTATTATCTATGTGGTAATTATGATTTGAGATTGTGTTTCTGAAATGTAGATCCTATGATTTGTGGCATTACATATTCAGATATAGAAGGAGACATGGATTCAAGGAAGTCTACTTTATGATATTTGGTTACATTTATAGGGGACTCGTATACTGGTAGTATAAATTGTAGATATGTTTTTCTTTATCTATCATAGAGTATGAGTTTATTGTAGATATAGAGGAATGAAATGAATTGTTTTGGATGAAAACATTTACTTGAGATATAAATTTTAATTAGGATAGGTATGTTTTATTTTTTGATTGTTAGAGTGCTATTTTTTGTGAAATAATTCCACTTTTCATGGAAGGTTAAAACATATTGATGTTTGGTATCATTGGTTATGTGAAATTCTGGATTCAATAAATTTGGATCTTGATAACATCCACATAGATGAAAATGGTTTCAAAATGTTGACCAAGAGTTTACCCATAGGTAATTTTGAGACTTTTTGACTGATTGTAGGGTTGCATATGATCCCAACATGAGTTAGAGGGGGATTTTGTGGGGAATCCTCCTCTTATGGGACATCGTGTGACCAGTTAAATATAAATAAAGTAAAAAATATAAGGTGGGGATACATCTTTGAGGTGCATGGTTTTTTTGAAGTATTTGAAAGTGTGTCGGTCTTATTCCATGTGTGGCGAAATTAGGCTTTGGGAAGGGGTTTTCAAATTTTCAATGAGTGAATTCCATTGAATATAATTATCTTTCATATATAGTGCTTTATCTAATATTTTTGTTTTTCTTTTAAAACTTTTATTCAAAAAACAAATCCTCTCCCTTCACGGTTATATCTATTCGGATTTCTTTATCAAGATGCATTCTTCGTTTCAGACTACCTTCAGTCTTCATCTACTTTTTTCCTTTGATACTCTATTGTATCTTAGTATTATTTTTGAGATCCCACTCATCCTTGGGAGTATCTACTTTTTAATCTTGATTATTATTGGATTAATATTTATGGACCAGGTCCTATGGTTTTTAGCTTTTTAGTTTTTCATGTTAAAAAATTTTAGTGTCAACATTTATTTTTCTGCACATATATTTTGTCGTTGCACATATGCTTTAATTTTTTTGGTTTTGTTTGAAAGGAATGTTTTTTATTTCCTCTATACGTTCTCTTTGGTGTTACTTTTCACATTTTCTGCTTTCTGTTATTCCCAATAGAGTCATCCTTCATAAGTCTAAGTTAACTATGATACATGACACATCAGTCTCGTTAATCTTGAAGCTCTAGTAATGAGCATCTACTCATGCTCTAAATACATTAGTAACAGTGGAAAATTGGTCAACATGGCTAAGCACCCAAATAGCCCTACTCATCAAATCCATTCTTGATAACCAAAGAAACCTAGGTGCTTCATCGTAAGAAAAAGGCATCAATATTATTATATCATAAAACCTAATCACTAACCATGAATCGATCTCAAAAGAGCTTAAATCCTATATCCCTACATAAAAAGGTATCTATAATCCTGGTATAACCTCTCACTCATAGGTTTCCCTTAATCAAATTGAAAATCGACCTATAATATCCTAAAATGAAACTATGGTTCTCTAGTTCTACCACCTATCCCTAGTAATCAAGTCTCACAAATGGGTCACAAGGTCTAACAACTGAGAACAAAATATCAAACATCTCTAATGGAAGTCTAAATTATGAGGGTCAAAAATATCAACATGACCTACAAGGGATTGATCCTCTCAGTGAATCCTCGTGAGGAATTTATCCTTAAAAGTCAAGATACCAATGTAGAATAGATATTGAACCAACACTCATCAGGAATCCGCTTACAGTAATACCCACTTGAGGTCTAGTTCAAGAGAATATCCTAGTACCTATCAGCAGAATACTTAGAAATCTGACTAAATAACCACAAATAAAGGTCAAATAAGCTTAATATCATTCTAAGATATGTAGTAAAACACTTTATAGATTGTTACTAAAACATTGAATAACCAAATATATGAAACAATACCCTATAATGGGTCCAACACATGGGAATTATAAGGAATTTCTCCTTGGAGCTCATGATACCAATGTAGAATATATACTGAACTGACACTCATTGGGAATCCGTATATGGTAATACACCCTTGAGATCTAGTTCATGAGAATTTCAAAGTATCTATCTACATAATTCTAATCTATCCAACTAAATAACCACAAATAAAGTTCAGTTAAGTAAAATTTCATTCCAAGCTATGCAGGAAAACACTATATAGATTGTTACTAACAATTTAAATAACCAAATCTATGAAACAACAACCTAAAAGGGGTCCAACACATGGGAACCATGTTCCCTATCGATCTACTAGGGTCACTTCACCTCTTGTGCATGAGGATTGAGTCATAAGGCTCACTATCAAACATCTCAATGTAGATACAATTCACCTTCCATCATAATGAAATATATATGCAAGTCATCCCAATTGATTAGAATACCACCAAAAACCTATATAAGAAGATACCATTTATTTATTTTTTGACACTTTAAACAATTGGCCTCCATCATCAGTACAATAACACACTATAAGTCTTATAACATGTGAATCATATGTGCTAAGTATGATGCGTTATACACCTCTTGCCTTTGTCTACCAAGAGTCAAAACATGTCACTAGCTTCTTACCAACGGTCCAAGATCCATAAATCCAAAATAAATCATAAAATCCATAGAAATCATGCATCACTAAAAGTGAAAATCATATACAACCATAACATTGAAAATCAAAACATTAATCTCATATCCCTGGAAACTAGAACTTTTCACTGAAATAGGTGTTCTCGATGCACCAGTCTGATATCCATCATAGGTTCTAACACATTCCTAATACTCCTATATACCATATCCCATATAGTAAATCTAACACAAATGGATAGATCATATATTGATTTGTAACATCCTGACCCATGTGTCACTAAAAAAGTTCCATGAGTTGATTCACCACAAGGCCTTATGTGCACCTCCCCGTACACCAAAGCCTTTCGACTTGCAGCAAGAGTCTAAAGGTGGTATAGTGGGGATACTATACCCTCATATCAGAGTAACCATAATGGAAATAACTAGATATAATCCAAGAAATAAATAATCAAAGTATGGAATCTAAAAGTAAACTTAAATAGAATAATGTTGTAATAATAGATGAAATGTTATAAAATCCCGAACAAACATTTTATACACACAATACTGATCACCCATTGGGTGGATCACATATAAAAGAGTACATAAATAATTTGAAAAAAAATTACATATAGATCTACTATGAACTCTAAGACAAACCATATAACTGATCTCCATAACAATGTCGAGCTACTACAACCTGATTAAAAGAAACCATACATATGTCACCGCTTTATGCAACCATGGGCCATAACCCTATCCATCATGTATTTGTGCTCAACATGAAAAGTAGACATAAGGTATTCATGAATATAATGGTTCACGTATAGGGTTGATAAATAATATTAGTTGTCTACCCCAATGATGAAACTATAAATCTATTTTTTTAAGTTCATGTTCATGAAATATGCTCAACCTAGCTGATACACAACTGGAAATAAGAAAAAAAATAATGTGAAACCACAGCCGATCCTTAGGCCTGTGAACCCGTCAACTGGTAAACATGTTGTCATGAATGTATATATATATATATATATACATTCATACTCATGAAGTTTCAAGTACCAAGTGTACTCGACCCTAAAATTTATTAATGAAAAAGAATTAAAAAAACGACAGCAAACAAGTGTGTGACATAGAGAGAACCAAAACAATAAGAAAGTTTAAAAACAAAGACACCACAAACTAAAACATAAAAGTCCTAAAGACCCAAAATGAAGCCCCCAAGGTCCATAAAACCCACATCATAAAGGCCAACAGGCCTTGAAGCACCTGCACCTGCATAAGTGTAAAGACCCCGACCCCAGTTTCCCAGATCCAGTGCCTTATTTTATTACAATGGCATATAAACAAGGAATACACATCCCGAAGGACCGAATAGTTTAGTAGTTTTGGAAGACTAGATACATACCCAACTTTATATTATTCCTATAGGTCATCCATAATATACTTATTCACCTCATGGGAAAAATAAAAAATAAAAGGGGTGAACTTGGATGCTTAGTAAGGGTAATAGATACAATAGAAGATATCTTAAACATAAACATTAGGCATAGTGAATGACTAAAAACACATGCCTTTAAAAATAAACTTAAGCAGAATATAGCAGGAATAAAAGATGATTAAATAATGTCATAATAAAACATAACCATTGATATTTTACTAGTAAAATAATCACATGGACTATAAAATATTAGATTCATAACGGGGGAATGCATAATGTCATAAATCATAAACATACCATCAAGGCCTCCTACCAAAACCATACATAAACAGGTAAAACCCGAACTAGTTTGTCTCATGTGAACTACCGATGCATTGAAGGGATATAGAAGTCCCCACACATCACTTAATAAGTCGAATGGATTCCTAATATTAATGGTGATAAACATAAACAATATATACATTCATATATAAACTAAAATATGAAATGTAAATAACTTTCACCAATTATTAAACATAAACACTAACCATTCAGAGTAATATGGTGAATGGTATCGAGATAGAACATCCAAAATAAAAATAATCATAAACCATTGAAAAAATATGGTAGATGATACAATAAATGATTAATCCTAGTTAGACATAAAAATAAATAATAGTGTTGAAACTGATGAAAATACTCTTATAAAATCACTGAGTAATTCTTGAGAGAAATACTCTTTTACTTTGCAAAGAAGAGTTCTTTTGAAAAAATATCTGTATAAAACCAGAAGTGAACTAATGTATTTTTTTCATAATAAAATGAGTGATTTTATAAAATTAATTATGGATAAAAGTATATGATATAGTTTATTTTAAAATAGGTAATATTTCAAGAAGATCCCTTGAATCAAGCTTGTTTATCAAGAAGAATTTGGGAAATATACTTTTAATACATGTAACCCTCGTAAAATAAAGAAGGATTCAGATTGATATATATATATAGAAAATTAAAATATAATTTTTGAGGAGTACATATAAATAATTAATAATTTAATTTTATTAAAGAGAGAAAATGATTAACCCGAAAGAAAATAGAGGGTCAGGTAGAAAACCCTTACCTTATGTTTGAATGAGTTCAGCACTTGACCTTAACATCATGGATAATCAAATTAAATCCATTAATTAATTAATTAAGAAAATTATCTATATTTATTCGATTTATTATAATTTTATTAAGTTCATTTATGGCCTTTTTTATGTATTAAAAGATAGATTTTTTTGTTCAGGAGAGTTCGTTTCCTTGGTTTTCACGATCGATATACTTGTAAATGAGTATGAAAGTTCATGTGGAATAGGTATAATTCTCCAAAATAGAATTTATATGATATTAATGAAAAAATATAAGGGTATTTGGTATCATTTATTGTTTTTTTCATATATGTGGATAAATCATTAGATAGCGTGTTAATGATAATTGTTTAGCTTAATTTAATCAGTTTTTCGATCACAATGAACTAGTTTTGTTTTATTATTTAATATAATGAATATAAAATGGTTATATAACAATAAATAAGATATAATACATATTTTATAATCTGATTCAACCATAAAAATGGTTTCATGACCATATTTTAATGAGAAATTAAAGAACTAAAGTTCTTCATCCATGAATGTTTTAAATCAGTACCTCCTGGATGATGATTTTGTTTTTAAAATAAAAGAGAGAGAGTAAGGATATTAATGATGGATCTTCCATTAACATGATATCATTATATTATATATATGATATTGAAGTTATCATGATCATTTGGACAGTGGAGGTGAGGATAAGATAAGAAAAGAAAATAAATTGAAAATGAAATTAAAAGAAAAAGGAAGAGGGTTTACCTCTTGAAATATCCTCTTTGAGAACCTCCTTAGGGAAAGGGGTTTTGGTATTTTGGTAAGACCAAGATCTCCTGGATGTGGGGATAGACTAGGGTAGAATATATTTATGTTATAGTTACAGTCTTCAAGGATAATAGGAGTGAGTATAAGAGGGGGTTAGGGATGGGTTTTATAGTGGAGTAGAGGAGTGATTTTTGAATATTTAATTCATTTGTTTGTTATTTTGGCTCAATACTATGAAAATATTGAGACTTATCATCAAATATATTATAATAATGAATTTGAGTTTGATATTATTATGTTTTTATGTGGTTTTATGTGATTTATAATATAAAAAATAATCACAATAAGGAAAATTTCTTTGATAGACTTACAGTTCATTACAATAAGAATCCATAAAAAACCACTAAAATCAATAGGCCCTAATGCCCACCAGTAAGTGTAGGGACCACTCCCAATCTGGGGAGTAATTGGAGGAGGGATATTTCAGCGAAGGTGGTTGTTGAAGGATGTTGCATATTTCCTTGGATGGCAATAACAGCCAAGTTGGACAACAACCTTTGTTGAAGGAGCATGCAGTGGGAGGAGTCTGCATGGTCAGCAGCAACAGCCTGCTGCAGGTCTTATTTTGTGGGCATCAAGGTGGACAGTAGGCAGCGGGAGGAATTTCCATGGGTAGATGAGCTACCCACCAACCGAAGCAGAAGGCTGGATTTCTTCCTCCATTTAAACGGGATCAAATCCCATCTTTTGTAATGCGTGATTGTGTGATCCTCCGTGATTATCCAGAGATAAGGGAATAGAAAAGTGATGCCCCGTTCTCCTGTGGATGTAGGAAAACCAAGCTGAACCATGTAAATCTTGTGTGTTGCTCAGTTTTCTGCTTCTATTTTGTGTGTTTGAGGTACCACGCACCTCCACTGCGCCCCAACAAGTGGTATCGGAGGCAAGTCGGAGAGAACAGAGTTGAACCGATGAGGAAAAAATGTTTTTTCCATTGGCCGGAAAAATGAAAGTGGTTGGAAAATTTTTACGAGGCCAGATCTGTGAAGAGGACGGCGAGACGATTCCAACGGCGCAAGCGGCGATGAAAACGGAGTTGAAACAAGCCTGGTAAGCTCGGTCAAAGTTTGGTCAAACCTGCAGGTGAACAGTACCCCCGTGCCAAAGAAGATGAAACTTTTCATGCCATTGGCAACATTTCCGGCGAGATTCCGGCAGGAACTCCGGCGTACCACATCAGCGCCATGCCAGCAGGTGATCTGGACCATTGAACGTGTTTTGACCATATCTCGGTCAATTGGTGTCCAATTTCGGTGATCCAGAAGTTGATTCCAACAATTTTGACTGTTCCGGACGCATCCGTACAGTTAGTTTTTCAAAATTAGCACTCCATAAGTTGGTTTTAGAAGGGTGCGGCATCGACGGTGGTGATCACATTTTGTGACGATGATGATGGCTGGTGGCGGAGCACTACCAAGATTTGATATCGAGAAGTTCGATGGTCGAAACAATTTTGGATTGTGGAAAAGCACAGTGAAAGATATTTTGGTGTAGCAGGGCATGATCAGACCGTTGATCAGAGAAAAGCCCGAGACAACCAGTAAAAATAATTGGGAAGAGCTCGAGATGCGGGTCGTCAGCACGATTCAACTATGTCTGGAGAATGAGGTAAAGTACTCGGTGTTGGATGAGACCTCACCAAAAGAGATCTAGAAGAAGTTGGAGCAGTGATATATGGAAAAGTCACTAACCAAAAAATTATTCCTGAAGAATAAATTGTACCAATTGCGCATGGACGAGGGAATGAATTTGTTGGATCACACAAATTAATTCAACAAGATCTTGATGCAGTTATTGGGGCTCGGTGTAAAGGTTGGAGGGGAAGACAAAGAAATTTTTCTTTTGTCATCCCTACCAAGATAATTTGATGGGATTGTGACTGTATTGCCCGTGGGGAAGGAGCCATTGAAGCTGGACGATGTGATGGCGTCACTTCAAGATTCAGAAGCATTTCAAAGACCCGTGACACATTCAGGCAAGAAAATCATGGTGATGTGAGATGATCACTGTGGGAGGAGCCAACATCGACAGTCAGGAGGTAAAGAATGGTGGCCAAAATCTAGGGGGCATGATCCTAGCGAAATCACATGTTTCTGGTGTGAGAATAAATCTCACTACAAAATTGATTGTGGAGAGCACAAATGGTACCTTACTGGGAAGAAGAAAGTTGAAGAGGAGGATGCAAACATCACAGAATTATCGGTTGATGATGAAATATGTGTGAAAATAGGAAGCATGCACTCAGATGAGTGAGTTGAATGGGGAGAAGTGCAGTGTCATTACTGCAAAAGATACAGGCACATGAAGCGAGAATACCGAAATCTAAAGAGAAAGAACGAGCGGGCTCAAAATACAAAGGAAGACAGATGGGTTCTGGATTCGAGGAGCTCGACACACATATGTACGACAAGAGGTACATTTGATACTTTTCATCAGGTGTGAGACTCGGTGAGACATGGTGATGGGTCAACATGCAAGGTTCGAGGAGTCGGGACGGTGAAATTGAAGACACCTGATGGAGGAGTTCGTAAACTGGCTGATGTGAAATTCGTTCCGAGGATGAGACGGAACCTGGTATCATTAAGTAGTCTCAATGAAAAAGGGTTCAAGATTTCCATAGCAGGTGGAGTGTTGGAAGTCTCACGTGGGGATGCAGTGATGTTTACTGGGAAGGAGTCCCAAGGGTTGTATCATTTGATGGAGAACACAGTCTACCCGAGCTCGATTGAAGGTAGTGGAAGTGCCATGTCATCTGGCATGAAGAAGCATGTTCAATTTTCTGATGAAGTTTTCAACACCTGCAAGGAGACTGCAGGTCAAGATTCAACCCCAAATTAGTCGTGAGGGGGAGATTTATAGGGTCCACTCCCAATCTGGGGAGTGATCGGCGGAGAGAGTTTTCAGCGAAGGTGGTTGTTGAAGGTTGCTGCATATTTCCTTGGATGGAAACACCATCCAAGTTGGACAACAACCTTTGTTGAAGGAGCATGTAGTGGGAGGAGTCTGCATGGTCAGTAGCAACAACCTACTGTGGGTCTTCTTTGGTGGGTGTCAAGGTGGACATCAGGTAGTGGGAGGAAGTTCCATGGGTAGATGAGCTACCCACCAACTGAAGGAGAAGGCTGGATTTCTTCCTCCATTTAAACGGGATCGAATTCCATCTTTTATAAAGTGTGATTATGTGATCCTCTGTGATTGTCCGGAGAGAAGGGAACAGAAAAGTGACGCCCTGTTCTCCCATGGATGTAGGCAAACCAAGCCGAACCACGTAAATCTTGTGTGTTTCTCTATTTTCTGCTTCTGTTTTGTGTGTTTGAGGCACCACGCACCTCTGCTGCGCCCCAACAGTAAGACACCAATCCCATGTATTTATATTGAAAAATCCATTGAAGGTCAACTGAAGGACCAATTGATAAATTAAGACCCACTGAATCATATCCAACCTAAAATTTTTCAAGACTCCATCATGTATCCCACCACCAATGTTTTCACCCACATCTTAAGGGTACCTACTAACTAAATCCCAATATGTATACAATGGATTTGTTACCTCCCTATTTTTGAGTTCATCACCGTCAAGAATCTATTTTCATTTGGTTCCATCACCTCCATCAAGATCCCACGTCACTGCCGACCCATTGGATGCTACTTTCTACCAGCCATCACTGGTATACCACACTCACATGTCACTAGTGACTCGCTCCGCACATCCCCATAATTTACACCAATAACACCCAAACACTTGTGTCCAACTTATAAAATCATTAATAAATATACACACTGAGGTCAAGGTCATCTCAAACCAAGAACATTTCTGGCTAGTTCTTCAACTCCATTCTCTCAACTCTGTCACCCAGAATTCAGGGTGATCTTCTCCCTACACTCCAATATCGATAACACATGCCGAGGATGTCGTTTGCTGGATATCAAGCATCATTTATGATTAAAACTGACTGAGGTCATTAGATTCCCCACATATGAACTTCCTCCATCATATATTTGTCCCTGTTAGTGAATAGGGTCCTTATAGGAATTAGGGTTATTCCTCAAAAACTCTTGCTTTACATCTTTCTCAGAATAAAACATGAGTGGGTTGATACTTTTTCACGGGAAACAGATATCAAATAGATCATTGTATCCAACAAAATCAAGACTATATGAGTTGAGCAATTCCATATAACCGAAAAAATGATCGTTATGAATATTTAGATAGAGAAGATCTTAATAAGTGAGATAATCCATCTCTATCTATATATAAACATAAATATGTATGTACATGAGTATGGTGGAAAATAACATAATCAACAATAGTCGATGATTGGGTCTGTAGTCCTGATCATCTGAATATCCTATGAAAAGGTAATTGAGTTGGATGTCGTACCACTCGAGCCATGTATAATTAAGTCGACCCATGGGTTATTGATCTTGATCGACAATACCTTCTTCATCAAACACTAGAAATGTCTCTGATCAAGCTATGTCACCATATGGGGATACATGTCCTAGATTTGGGTTAACCTGTACCCGCCTCCAATTACTATAATGAAGGATTTTGTATACCATTAAAAAATTATGTAAATGGTTACTGAGCAGGATTTCATACCACTCAAGCCATGTGAGTCCAGTCTGATGTCTAAACTGTAGGTCTATGACCATAGGAAATCATGACATTGTGACTCAGGTAATCCCTAAGGGGATATCGCTTATGTGATCTATAAAAGGAATTATCTCTAGATCTAAGTACATATTCTACATTAATTCATATAAATGGCTCAACAACCCCATAACCAGGAATTACATTTGGGTGATATAGTAATGGTGTGTCCACCTGACCCTAGGGAGCATCCTAGGCATCACTCAAGGAGAGCATAATTATCCATCGAGTATATTTCACATCAAGATAAAGAAGGTACGAGTCCAACTCCATAAGCATATTTGTGTTATGGATGTGTATCATAATCATATAGACGACATGATCAAGTATCATAATCATTGGGATTTCATGCCTGAGTATCATAAACATAGGTATGTCATGCCCGAACATCCAAATCAATAAGGTTGAAAAGACAAAATCTAAAAAGTACATCTAAGAATCCTAATAATAATATAACAAACAATTAAAAGTATAAGAATTTGGATCATAGGAAACACATGGGAATCCAAATAAATGAATAAGATTGATCCTAAGAAGTATGTTTCTGAATTCCAAAGATAAATGTTACATCACATCTGGCTCATTAGTCACAAACTAGGAAGTGCCTCTATTAATCAATACTTCATTAGCAATAATAAGGTTAATTTATCAATAATTAGTGAGGGTGGTTGAATTCCTAAACCCACAACTACTTCCACAGCCTCATCCACTACAAGTTTAATATGAGTTCTATGTCGGCACCCACTTACATCACTACCCAAAACCCCAATGCACTAGCTCAGAATTTTTCAAATGTTAGGGCACCCACTGGGTCCCTCATTTCATAACACAATAGAGGAATCCTACTTGGGATCCTCATCAATGAAGGTAAATGGAAGAATCATAAATGGGATCCTCTAATAATAATAAAATAGATGCATCATACATGGGATCCTCAGAACGTACATAGGAAGAGGTTTCGTACATGGGACCTTGAATAGCAATGTATGCAGGCAGACACATCCTACATGGGATCCTAAAAAAGGTACATAGGATGAGGCATCCTACATAGGACCGTGAATAAAAATGTATGTATGTAGATGAATCTTACATGGGAACCTCATAATGGTATATAGGTAAAGGGATCCTACATGGGATTACCTAAGGATAGCATGTAAATGAATTCATTACACAAGGGAGCCTAGGTAACAATAATAATGTTGAGGCATCCTACATAGGATACCGAGAATGAGTAGCAAGGTTGAGTAATCCTACATAGTATCCTCTAGGTTGAAATGTCAACAGAGGCATCCTACAGGGGATCCTCAAAAATAACTAATTCCACATCCTCTAATTCCAGAAGGGCACATCTTACAAGGGAAACATCCTCAAATGAAGAGTTAAGAAATCATAGACCAAGAGAGATAGCTCATGGTTCATCTCATATCAAAGAGTCTCACTCTTTGGAGACAACTGGATTTGATTACTAGAGGAAGAACCTATCTATTTAGGAAAAATACCAAAATTCCTCCTATGAGTACTCAAATACCATCAACATTAGTACCATCTCAATCTACATGAAGAAAAGCTCAAAATAGAGTACTCATGTGTCCAACTCTGACTCAGGGGAATGAAGAAATGAAAAAACCCTCAAAGGGTACCAAGGGAGTACATAATGTGTGTACCCTAGTACATGAAATTTACCCTCAAATCTCTACTTGGGCATGTACTTCAGTAGGGAAAGGTGTGTAAAACCTAATTACATGTTGTGTACCCTACATGGGGTACCTTCCCATGTACCTCACATGGCCTGACCATATATATATCCTTTCTATGTACCTCTACACTGTGTGCGACCCACATGGGTTCTGGTAATGTACTCTCCACGACCATGTGCCCCTACACGACCTGTATGGATGGGTACTCAGCTACACAACTGAGTACTAGTACATGATGTGTATGCCTTATTGTAACATCCCAGGTAAATAAAGAATATGACATTTCATATTTATCCATATTTGTGAATAAAATCTTTAAATGACTTTAAAGGGGACGCTATGCTCGATGGCGTACCCAACACGCAACAACGAGTTTCTTGGGAATCTTACGTTGCACTCTAATAATAAAATAATATTATTTTAAATGGTAGTTAACATGTAGCCGTTGTAATGGCGGGAGTGGATAGAAATAACTGAAATATGATTATATATGTTTTTAAATGTTTTTACAATTATCCAATAAAGGATAGAGGCTTAAAATACGGAAAGAATTCGATTTTAGGCATATATGCCCTAGTTTTCACTAAAGGTTCACTTATCGCCTTTTGATGGCGAACTGTCATTAAATATAGTTTTGATCACTCTTATACATTCTTTTGGACCTAATAAAACTCTTATTAAGAATCGGGACATCAAATTTTACTTTGTGTAAATTTTTGGTATTTTTCTGATAAAGTTCATTTTTTAATGAATAGTGTAAAATGTTGTGTTTTAATTCAAAACCTCTTTTTAATCTAATTTATTTATATGATTAGATAATATTTTGAATTGTTTTTAAAGTTAAATTAGAAAATATTTTTACCATTTAATCCAATGGTGGTCATTGGAATTAATTTCACTTTGAAATTAGACTTAAACTAGTGTCAATCTTTTGATACTTATTGTTTTATAAAAACACGCTATTTGCTCTGACAGCGGGAATTAATTATTAAATTAATTAATGTGACTAATATGTTTTGAATTTTGTAAAACGGACTTCATTTTTGAATTCAGAATATCAAATATAGCTTAGGGTGAATTTTTGGTAATTTTCTGAAAAACATCAATTTTTGATGAATAGTGAAACCACTAAGTGGTAATCAAGCAAACTGATTTTTCAGTTAAATGAAATTTTACCACTAATGTGTATTGATTTTTGAAAATCCGACATACATGGTTGTCATTAAGAAGTAAAATGTGGTTCAATGAGATTAGAATAATTTTTTTGGTGAATAGTAACTCATTAAGTTCTTAATCGCGATTAGTGGTAATTAGGGTAGTTTAAGGTATAAATAATGCTTTAATAATATAAAATGACCTAGACACATGTCCCAACCCTATTGGTTATGTCATGGCCGACCAAGACAAGCCATGGCCTAACTTGGGGACCCCATGGATCCACTTTTGTTGGGAAATAACATAAAATACTTTTTATTTAATGTTAAAGTGAAAATGACACTAACATAGTATGTTTTACTAAAACAATTTTTAAGTGGGGTTATACAAGTCCAAATTTTGATTATAAATAGTAATTGGAAAGCTAAAAAGATTTCCTATATCATAGTATTTTTTTTTAATTTTTAGACATTAAAGAAATTAAATTATTTATGACATAATAATGATGCAGCGATGACATCATTATTTGACAATTTAATTAAAATGGAAAGATAATGAAACATCTACAATATACACATGGACAAAACCAATTGGATGAGTGGATTTCGATGCCTTATCACCTTATCCACGAATTCTATCAATGTGGGACCCTTTAGAACCGAAAAAGCATTTTCAAATAATGTAATATTTCATTGCTTTCCAAAAGTGCCCCTCCTCTCCTCTTATAAAAGGCCCCCACCTCTACCTCTTTTCCCACACCCCTCAAGCCTTTGGCTCGGCCAACCCCTGCCCATTTACTCTCTCAACATCCCTCTCCTCATCCTAGAGGATCCCCTTTGGGCAGAATCCTTTCAAAGGAAGCCTTTAGGCTCAAATCAAAAGGAGATTACACTTTTAAAGGTAACTCATTCTCTCTTGTTCATTTGTTTTATTTTGCTTCTCTAAACCTATAATCTCTTTTTATTTACTTCTTTTGTAACAACACCAGTATCTTCAATATACTAGGATGTTGTTACAAGATTTATTTTAGCTACACTCTCACACAACTACATCAAATGGTTAAAGAACATACGGTTTCCGTGGACGGTGAAATTCTGCCTCCCGAAACGATGATTGTTCAATACTCATTTAACACCTTCAAAGGTGGCCATTATGATGTCACTATTTTTATATATGATATATAATATGTTTATGTTTTATTTATGCTTCTGTATTTTTCATTTTTGTCTTACCTTTGTGGCTTCCATTATGGGTATACGCGATATCTTCATTTAAGGAAGTGCGGACTACCGCCCCCTCAAAGTGATTTGATTCGTTAAATACCATATGTGGGATGTATAAAGGATGGAAATATGATATTATATATGATATTATACTGGAATTATAATATACCTTTATATCATTATTATTCCATTCTATAAAATACGAAATAGAAATGAAAGTAGCGTTCATGCGTACGTACGGCTTACCGTCTCCATGAACGGTGCATTTCATTTCTTACCTCTAAATGATTATGTAATGTTATAAATGCATGCATGTACTGGATATATATGAAATATATGATATCTACATAATGAATACAATTCTGGATATAATAAACATTTGGCCACACGAACAACATGTAATTGTAAGAAGACCACTTTCGACTTAAGAACCAAATATCGGCAAAACAAATATTATTAACTTAAATGATTACATAATGTTTATGACAAGGTAATAAGTGGTATAAAAGTAATAATGAACTTGAAAAGGGTTCTTAAGGAATTAGAAATTAACTCAAGTTTATTATTCAGGAGATTAAAGAATGATCGAGTCAAGTCGGACCCGAGGTAAGGGATCCTACAACTCTCTTTCTTTTTAAGTACATTCTTTTATGTAATTTCTTTTAAGCTCATCTTTATTATGATTGGGATGTTATTTTATATTACTCCTACTGTAATTTTTATGTTCATGTGATGAGAGACCCTATTCTCTCTCATCAATCCTTTTGGAAGTTATGTGGCGCCGTTAGGCTGCCGAGTTTTCGTAAGGGATTTTTCATCTCACTTTTATCCCCGTGAGATTTATGCTACATTTGCCACAATTTCCTTTGAGTGGTGTATGTACTGCCCATTATTCTACTCTTTGTGTAATATACTTTCGTTTATGAGTATTTACATCAATGATTTATTGCCCTTCTTCCATGGGGTGTATGTTTTGAAAGATACCCAATTCGGTAAGGGAACCTTTCACCCTTCCTCTTTTTAAAAGACTTCTTTTATTGGGTCTTTTAATTTACATATTGTTATGTTGGGATATGTTCTCATATATCCTTAATGATGTAAATTTTGTGTCCAAGTGATGAGATACTCTTTTTATCTCTCATCAACTCATTTTGATGTGACGCCGTTAGGCTGTCAAGGGAACTTCTTAACCCAATTTCGATTTCTTTGGGTTCAACTTGTAGTCATTAAATATGTCATCCATTGAATATGTGTGAATGACCTTTTATTGTTTTAAACTTAATATCCACTTATATTGGGTGTCTATATATTTGTCACACATATTTTTTGAGATTTATTTGTCCTTAATTTAAGGATACCTTCTTTATAAGGTATTTCATCACATTTGACATTTCTATTGAGGGTTCATTGTTGTTATGCACCAATTCACTCTTATATGGTGTATATACTGTCCTTTGGAGTATTATATCATGAATCCTTTTATTCTCATGATATTATAAAGTTCTGACTAAATGTTATTCCTTGATTATTGTATTCAAGTGTCTCTAATTTTGGTAAAACCCCTTTAACCAAAATATCGTTTTAAATGTTTTAATTATTTGTTCTTATTAATATCCATGTTTTCAAAATGGTATTAAGGATTTATTTATATGGATATTAATGGTTTAAAATGTTAAAAGCTTCAAGGTGGTATGGGACACTTTGATTCAAAAATCTCTTTATTAAATGTTTTAAATGGTTTTGGAAATGGTTTCTTTTTGAATGGATTCATTATTTCAATATCCTAATATGTTATATTGTGATTGAAATGTGGAAATGTTATGTTTCCTTTATTCATGTTTATGTGATACGATTATGTTATGGTTCTTGGGCATTGTTATGAAGAACGGGTGGTTCCGTGATAAACTAAGGGCGGGTGAGCCCGATATAGCTCTCCAATGCATTGGGTAACGCGAAGGAGTGAAACGTTAAGGTTTCTCCGAAGAGATTTAGGGAATATACTGTGATGGGTATTCCAAACGTAACCAAGAGGGTTACTCCCTACATAAGAATGTTATGAATGCCTCAAGTTACCTTTATGTCTTATGATTTCTATGATTTATTCATGGTTTGATGAGGTATGTTAAAGTGCCTTTGTTTTATGGGTAAAGTATGATTTCATTCTTATGTATATATGAACTCATGTTTCCTTTCCATATTTTTATAACTCTTACTGAGCTTTTTATGCTCATCCCAAGTTTTTGAAATATTTTTCACAGGTCAAGGGAAAGGTACATGATGTGATGATAGTGTCAAGGATGTGTCAAGAAAGAATCTGTGTTATATTTTAAATATGTTCCCGTTGATGGGAAGAATGAATGCTGACTTTTATGTAACCACTTTGTTTAAATGTGGAATGTAATGCAAGTTTCATGATCTAATTCTCTAAAACTCTAAACCTGAAAAGATCCTCAATGTGTAATCTTGTAATAACTCAAGATTAAGTAAGGTTTAAGGCTGGGGCCTTATAGTTGGTATCAGAGGTCGGTTTAGATAACTTTAGAGGTTAGGGTATTCTTTAAGCATAAGTGACATTACCATAATGGTTAGAATTTCAGAAAGAGTCCTAATTTTAGATAATGTGAATGAGTAAGTATATCTTAGAGTCTACCTTCCTCATTAGTACATGATGTTTTTGTTGATATACTCACACTGACATTTATGTTTTTAGTGAATGGATGGATCTAGCAGGCACCAAAGTGACAATGGGTTTGAAGGAAACTGTGGTGGTTCTCTGATTATGATACTAGATGAGATAGGGGATTCAATGAGGAATCTCATAGTTGTTCTAAACCAACTATCAAGGATCCATGATCAATCACTTCAACCTTCGTGAGTTCTCTAATGCATCATTTACGAGATGGCCAACTCGATGTGGAAATTCAGGTAATAATTATTAAGGTAACCATTAGGGTTTATATGATCCTTACTTTTTAGGTAATTATGGGTTACTCTATGATATGATGGAAAAGGAAAGGAATGAGATAAACTTGAGGTTAAAATATGTTATGAATATTTTTGAAGATTTTATCTCATTTTGGGGAATGTTTTGAGAATTATATAGTTTTGGAAAAAGGACAACACGCAGACCGTGTGACATCCCGTCGCGTCGGACAAAGCTGCGGGAATCGAACCCACAACCAAAGTGCGACTGGTATTTATCGCCTACCACTGGACTACGTGAAGTCCCTGGTTAGTTTGACTGATTATTTTTGGTTATATGATTTTATGAATTAAGAGTAAGTTGATTTTGGGTTATTTATAAAAATGATTAACCTATCATGGAGGATATGTGATTAGGTTAATTACTTTTCAATACTAGACTTTAGGAGCAACTAATGTTGTATGGAGATAAATGTTACGATTTAACATGGAAGACTGTGTGACTAAATCCTTCAAATATTTGGGTTTCAATATTATATTAGGTTTACTTTGAAGAATTTTATGGACAAATTGTTTATCGGATGGTCCTCGTTGAACTTTGGGTTTTGTTGGACAAATTTTGGAGATTAAGAATAGATTTTCTTTTTATAAGGGGTTATCCTTTTCTGGATTATCTGATCCTGTACTAAACTTTTTGGTTTTGGCTCTGGTTTAAGCCTAAAGACATAGGATGTACATAGTTCTCTTTTGTGGATTAGGTGATTCTCTAGAAGTTGATTATAGTACTCTTAATGTGAACAAGTCTTCCTAAATACTCGTCTTTTGGAGAAAATATGAGTTTGTGAAAGGAATATAATAAAAGTTGAAAGTCAATATGATAAGTGATTATGTTTCCTTATGAATAAATTCCTCAATAAAAAGTAACTTAAAACAAAAATGTTGTATATTAACTTTTCCTACTGGGGAATCGAATACCGTTTAACCCATCACAAGTTTGTGATTTTCTCATTGTTAACTTTCTCCTAAACATGTTTTCTATCACTCTCCATAAGAACGTGACCCTATGTTTTCTCCTCCATGTCCATATTTTCATACTTGGAATCCTAGTATGGGTTAACTCGAGTGACCTTTGTACTTATCTTTCTTTATTTTAAAGTGTTTGTTTTACCGACTTTTGTTCCGATGTGGGACTTTCAAGGATGTTTCCAAGCGCAATTTTAAAATTGCGAGGACGCAATTCCCAAAAGGGGGGAAGGATGTAACATCCCAGGTAAATAAAGAATATGACATTTCATATTTATCCATATTTGTGAATAAAATCTTTAAATGACTTTAAAGGGGACGCTATGCTCGATGGCGTACCCAACACGCAACAACGAGTTTCTTGGGAATCTTACGTTGCACTCTAATAATAAAATAATATTATTTTAAATGGTAGTTAACATGTAGCCGTTGTAATGGCGGGAGTGGATAGAAATAACTGAAATATGATTATATATGTTTTTAAATGTTTTTACAATTATCCAATAAAGGATAGAGGCTTAAAATACGGAAAGAATTCGATTTTAGGCATATATGCCCTAGTTTTCACTAAAGGTTCACTTATCGCCTTTTGATGGCGAACTGTCATTAAATATAGTTTTGATCACTCTTATACATTCTTTTGGACCTAATAAAACTCTTATTAAGAATCGGGACATCAAATTTTACTTTGTGTAAATTTTTGGTATTTTTCTGATAAAGTTCATTTTTTAATGAATAGTGTAAAATGTTGTGTTTTAATTCAAAACCTCTTTTTAATCTAATTTATTTATATGATTAGATAATATTTTGAATTGTTTTTAAAGTTAAATTAGAAAATATTTTTACCATTTAATCCAATGGTGGTCATTGGAATTAATTTCACTTTGAAATTAGACTTAAACTAGTGTCAATCTTTTGATACTTATTGTTTTATAAAAACACGCTATTTGCTCTGACAGCGGGAATTAATTATTAAATTAATTAATGTGACTAATATGTTTTGAATTTTGTAAAACGGACTTCATTTTTGAATTCAGAATATCAAATATAGCTTAGGGTGAATTTTTGGTAATTTTCTGAAAAACATCAATTTTTGATGAATAGTGAAACCACTAAGTGGTAATCAAGCAAACTGATTTTTCAGTTAAATGAAATTTTACCACTAATGTGTATTGATTTTTGAAAATCCGACATACATGGTTGTCATTAAGAAGTAAAATGTGGTTCAATGAGATTAGAATAATTTTTTTGGTGAATAGTAACTCATTAAGTTCTTAATCGCGATTAGTGGTAATTAGGGTAGTTTAAGGTATAAATAATGCTTTAATAATATAAAATGACCTAGACACATGTCCCAACCCTATTGGTTATGTCATGGCCGACCAAGACAAGCCATGGCCTAACTTGGGGACCCCATGGATCCACTTTTGTTGGGAAATAACATAAAATACTTTTTATTTAATGTTAAAGTGAAAATGACACTAACATAGTATGTTTTACTAAAACAATTTTTAAGTGGGGTTATACAAGTCCAAATTTTGATTATAAATAGTAATTGGAAATCTAAAAAGATTTCCTATATCATAGTATTTTTTTTTTTAATTTTTAGACATTAAAGAAATTAAATTATTTATGACATAATAATGATGCAGCGATGACATCATTATTTGACAATTTAATTAAAATGGAAAGATAATGAAACATCTACAATATACACATGGAAAAAACCAATTGGATGAGTGGATTTCGATGCCTTATCACCTTATCCACGAATTCTATCAATGTGGGACCCTTTAGAACCGAAAAAGCATTTTCAAATAATGTAATATTTCATTGCTTTCCAAAAGTGCCCCTCCTCTCCTCTTATAAAAGGCCCCCACCTCTACCTCTTTTCCCACACCCCTCAAGCCTTTGGCTCGGCCAACCCCTGCCCATTTACTCTCTCAACATCCCTCTCCTCATCCTAGAGGATCCCCTTTGGGCAGAATCCTTTCAAAGGAAGCCTTTAGGCTCAAATCAAAAGGAGATTACACTTTTAAAGGTAACTCATTCTCTCTTGTTCATTTGTTTTATTTTGCTTCTCTAAACCTATAATCTCTTTTTATTTACTTCTTTTGTAACAACACCAGTATCTTCAATATACTAGGATGTTGTTACAAGATTTATTTTAGCTACACTCTCACACAACTACATCAAATGGTTAAAGAACATACGGTTTCCGTGGACGGTGAAATTCTGCCTCCCGAAACGATGATTGTTCAATACTCATTTAACACCTTCAAAGGTGGCCATTATGATGTCACTATTTTTATATATGATATATAATATGTTTATGTTTTATTTATGCTTCTGTATTTTTCATTTTTGTCTTACCTTTGTGGCTTCCATTATGGGTATACGCGATATCTTCATTTAAGGAAGTGCGGACTACCGCCCCCTCAAAGTGATTTGATTCGTTAAATACCATATGTGGGATGTATAAAGGATGGAAATATGATATTATATATGATATTATACTGGAATTATAATATACCTTTATATCATTATTATTCCATTCTATAAAATACGAAATAGAAATGAAAGTAGCGTTCATGCGTACGTACGGCTTACCGTCTCCATGAACGGTGCATTTCATTTCTTACCTCTAAATGATTATGTAATGTTATAAATGCATGCATGTACTGGATATATATGAAATATATGATATCTACATAATGAATACAATTCTGGATATAATAAACATTTGGCCACACGAACAACATGTAATTGTAAGAAGACCACTTTCGACTTAAGAACCAAATATCGGCAAAACAAATATTATTAACTTAAATGATTACATAATGTTTATGACAAGGTAATAAGTGGTATAAAAGTAATAATGAACTTGAAAAGGGTTCTTAAGGAATTAGAAATTAACTCAAGTTTATTATTCAGGAGATTAAAGAATGATCGAGTCAAGTCGGACCCGAGGTAAGGGATCCTACAACTCTCTTTCTTTTTAAGTACATTCTTTTATGTAATTTCTTTTAAGCTCATCTTTATTATGATTGGGATGTTATTTTATATTACTCCTACTGTAATTTTTATGTTCATGTGATGAGAGACCCTATTCTCTCTCATCAATCCTTTTGGAAGTTATGTGGCGCCGTTAGGCTGCCGAGTTTTCGTAAGGGATTTTTCATCTCACTTTTATCCCCGTGAGATTTATGCTACATTTGCCACAATTTCCTTTGAGTGGTGTATGTACTGCCCATTATTCTACTCTTTGTGTAATATACTTTCGTTTATGAGTATTTACATCAATGATTTATTGCCCTTCTTCCATGGGGTGTATGTTTTGAAAGATACCCAATTCGGTAAGGGAACCTTTCACCCTTCCTCTTTTTAAAAGACTTCTTTTATTGGGTCTTTTAATTTACATATTGTTATGTTGGGATATGTTCTCATATATCCTTAATGATGTAAATTTTGTGTCCAAGTGATGAGATACTCTTTTTATCTCTCATCAACTCATTTTGATGTGACGCCGTTAGGCTGTCAAGGGAACTTCTTAACCCAATTTCGATTTCTTTGGGTTCAACTTGTAGTCATTAAATATGTCATCCATTGAATATGTGTGAATGACCTTTTATTGTTTTACACTTAATATCCACTTATATTGGGTGTCTATATATTTGTCACACATATTTTTTGAGATTTATTTGTCCTTAATTTAAGGATACCTTCTTTATAAGGTATTTCATCACATTTGACATTTCTATTGAGGGTTCATTGTTGTTATGCACCAATTCACTCTTATATGGTGTATATACTGTCCTTTGGAGTATTATATCATGAATCCTTTTATTCTCATGATATTATAAAGTTCTGACTAAATGTTATTCCTTGATTATTGTATTCAAGTGTCTCTAATTTTGGTAAAACCCCTTTAACCAAAATATCGTTTTAAATGTTTTAATTATTTGTTCTTATTAATATCCATGTTTTCAAAATGGTATTAAGGATTTATTTATATGGATATTAATGGTTTAAAATGTTAAAAGCTTCAAGGTGGTATGGGACACTTTGATTCAAAAATCTCTTTATTAAATGTTTTAAATGGTTTTGGAAATGGTTTCTTTTTGAATGGATTCATTATTTCAATATCCTAATATGTTATATTGTGATTGAAATGTGGAAATGTTATGTTTCCTTTATTCATGTTTATGTGATACGATTATGTTATGGTTCTTGGGCATTGTTATGAAGAACGGGTGGTTCCGTGATAAACTAAGGGCGGGTGAGCCCGATATAGCTCTCCAATGCATTGGGTAACGCGAAGGAGTGAAACGTTAAGGTTTCTCCGAAGAGATTTAGGGAATATACTGTGATGGGTATTCCAAACGTAACCAAGAGGGTTACTCCCTACATAAGAATGTTATGAATGCCTCAAGTTACCTTTATGTCTTATGATTTCTATGATTTATTCATGGTTTGATGAGGTATGTTAAAGTGCCTTTGTTTTATGGGTAAAGTATGATTTAATTCTTATGTATATATGAACTCATGTTTCCTTTCCATATTTTTATAACTCTTACTGAGCTTTTTATGCTCATCCCAAGTTTTTGAAATATTTTTCACAGGTCAAGGGAAAGGTACATGATGTGATGATAGTGTCAAGGATGTGTCAAGAAAGAATCTGTGTTATATTTTAAATATGTTCCCGTTGATGGGAAGAATGAATGCTGACTTTTATGTAACCACTTTGTTTAAATGTGGAATGTAATGCAAGTTTCATGATCTAATTCTCTAAAACTCTAAACCTGAAAAGATCCTCAATGTGTAATCTTGTAATAACTCAAGATTAAGTAAGGTTTAAGGCTGGGGCCTTATACTTATACATAGAGTATACTTTCAAAAGAGCATCTTCCCTAAATAGAAAGAACACACAATGCGTGTTCCTGAATTAGACATTCTGTGATTAGGATTTTTGAATAGAAAATACCTCAAATAGCTAGAAACCCTCGTTTTCTACACAAAAAATATAGATCGACCCACATTGGGTCCTAAGAATCCATAATAGGGGTTTAAAACATTAAAATAATAAATCTGTGGGGATTTATGAAAAAACATAAAAACAGTCCACCTTTGGCCAGAATCCATTGAGACTTTTCCCATTTCTGTGATCCATGGCTATCACACTATGGGATGAATCCTCTTGAGCTCTACGGTGACAACTCCCTTATTCTCCCACCCTCTCTCCATCTCTCTCTCTCCCTCTCTCCCTCTCTCTCCCCCCCTCTCTCTCTCCCCTCACCCTCTCCCTTTCTCTCTCGTTCATGCAATGGATGAAGCCCACAGAGGTGGGGGTACGTGATAATCCAAAGGGGAGAAAGAAAAAAAGAAAAAGGAAAAAATAAAATTAAGGAAATGAAAATAAAAGGGGGCGTACATGACAAGCCAAAGGGGAGGAAGAAGGAAATAAAACTGAAAAAAAAGAAGAAAAATGAAAAGGAAAAGAAAAAAGGGCGTTTGACCTAAGTTTATGTCCCAACTAAGAAAAACTCCCCATTTTGGACTCAATGGTGGAGACATGATCTCAATCTGATTCTCCATTCAAAATATATAGTTGAACAAGCACGTGTGAATACATTAATATTTAATTAATTAAATATCAATTATTAATTATTCCATGAAAAATTGAATGGTTCAGAATTCCACAAAATTCCTATCTTAGGATAAAGACTCTATTATGAGACCTACATAGTGGTTAAGAAAATAATTTTAGATCATCTTCAAGGAGAAAATTACTACTTTACCCCTTATAATAATCCAAAAGAAAAAAATAAAATTTCTTCTCAAATATCCATTCCAGAAAAAATGGGTCGTTACACCACCTCTGTTGTCGAGCCCCCATCACCACTTATTAAGCACCCCTACCTCTGCATTGTCCCACCTCTAGATTTTGATCCCCCATCCCACCCCATACCCCTCGTCAAGCCTCCCCCCTCCTCCATGTTGCGTCGCACCACCCAACCTCTGTCCATCAAGCCCCCTATCATCCAGTCCCCATCCCACCCATGCCATCGAGCCCCCATCCCCCCAACCCTGTGGGGACATACCCCATCCGTGGATCCCATTGTAGTCCTCCTTGATATAGTTTGAACCTTATAGACCATTACTTTGTAGGAATTATAGTGATGGTGGTGTTTGGTGGATGTACCGTATTGTTTGGAGGGTAAAATGAGGAGATGGAGTTGAGATTTAAACTCATGAGGTTTCTATATTCTGGTGGAATGGGTTGTGTCAAAAGGGGTGTTGTTGCAGTGTGGTGAGGTGAGATTTCGTGTAGAGACCTAGGGGATGGAGTTTTGATGCTTCTTCTATTTATGGCATAGTTGTAGCATGGAGGCGAGTTGCTGCCTAAGAATCTACAACATGGATCCCAGTGTGGAGTTTTTGTGGTTCTTCAAAAATTGATAGGGTTATGGCATGGAAATTTTGTATTTTGGAGTCTTGGAGTGAGGAGTTTTTTTGATCTATTGTTTTTGGGGTGGTTGCGCCATGGATAAGGGTTATGATATAGTCCCTTTCTTGGAAATCACCTTCTGCGTCATAGAGGTTTTTGTAGTGGTGTGGTATTCCCCTGGATTTCTTGGATCTACGGCATGGAGATCTTCGTGTTTATTGGACTCAAATATAACCATCCTGGTTGTGGTGTGGTCTCTCCCCTTTCATCTCCCTTTCAGTGGATTTCGATATTGGCCTTGGGAGATTTATCAGTGTTGGTTTTAGGGGAGTTTCCTTCATTCCATCTCCCTATCTTTCATTTATTCATTTTTATATAAAGGGGTTCTTCCAGGGAATCGTTGCTTTTGGTGTTTGATTGGCGATGGAATAACCTACGTTGATGTGTTCAAGGATGGTAAAGGTGACTTCCTTCGTTTTGGTGCTCAATGATTGTCTTCTTCTAATTCCAACCTTCAGAAATGGTCTAAAAAGATTCATTTGAGGTCTTGTATCCTTCGTCACACTTCTAGTTGTACATGCAGGAGATATCATGCTCTTATTATCTTATAATATGTTAGTATTCACTGGCCTAATGAAGATGATGAGTTGGTTTAATTGAAATTGAAGGGTAGGGGAAAGAAACACATGTTTTACCACTTTTTTTATTATTGATATTGATATTTTATGAGATTGATGCCTTACTACAAATCACAGATGTTGAGGGATTTGTTTATGGTATGGTTGTTGTTATTGTGGAATCTTATTATGTGATGGTGTAATATCACCTCAATCAAAATTTGGCTAAGAACATATATCCGGCCAATAAAATTGGTTGCCTGTGGAATTCAGGTTTATGTGAGAATTCCCTTGAAAATTAAAGAAGTAAATGCAATATAAAGACACTTGTTAAATCTAAAATGAAATCTATGTGGGAAGTGGTTGTGATGATATGTGGTGGTGTTGTGGTAGTTGTGATGAGCTATGGTGGTTGTGAGGGAGAGTGGTGGTGGTGTGAAAATAGAAGTCGTGTGGGGATTGTTTGCATGAAAATGGGGATGGAGATGGTGAGTTGTCTTTGTTTTGCGGTGTTGTTCTAGTTTCCCAATAGTAATTTAATAATTTTTTAAACATGAAACTGAAAAGACATGGGTTGAAATGACTAATGAATTCTTGAATTGAAATGGGAAGTGGGATTTAAAGTGGTGGTTGTTAATGTGAAATAAATGGGTAGGATAAATGAAATTAGTTGCTAATGAAATATATAGAGTTGTCTTAACTTGAAAATAAATAAGATGAAATGTGGAATGTGGCTTGTTGATTTCTGGTGTGGTGTTATGAATTTAGAGGTGGAAATGAAAGTAGCAAAGGTTGTTAGGCATTATGGGTGATGTTGTGAGTCGGGATGGAACTCTTGTTGTGAACCCATAGTTTGGGCTAGTGTGTTCGATTATTATATATACATTTTCTTTCTTTGTGATTTATACACACACCCCACCCACATCGACCACCATGTGTCGACAACCATATATTTTGGTGGTGTTTTCCCAAAATCCTGATAGTGAGGATGGATGGTGTTGGCTATCTTCTCTTCCTCGCTCTCTCTTCCAAGTGACTTTGGCATTCATAGGTTGTGATAGCGAGAAGTCAAAAGTGCATTGTGGTGATATTTGATGAGATGAGGAGGAGGTTTATGGTGGGGGCTGTGCATGGCAGGAGGAGGGAATGAGGTTGATTCCCTTCAAGTTTACGATGACCTACCATTTTGGTTTTAGTTGTGGTTGTGTTGTGATGGTCTGGATGTCTTCAGGCAAGTTGTGATGGATCTAGTTTCTTCGGATGAGATGTGATGTGATATGATGACTCAAGTTTTTTAGGGAAGGATACTATACGGAAGAGATGAGAGCACCAAGACGTGCATTGGGGAGTGAGAGAGGAAAAACACTACAAGAAAATGATAATTAGCGATGTGTTTTTTTTTGCATTAGTGATGTTTTAAAATGTATTTAATTAATTTACTGACATTTTTGGACAAACATCGCTAAACGAGGTGTCACTAATTTACCGAGGTTTATAAACGTCATGAATTTAGCAACAGCCCATTTACAAACATTTTTTAGAAAATTTAGTAAATAAATATTTATAGACGTCGCTATTTAGCGTCACCGCAGTTACTGATGTTTTTTAGGAACATTGGTAAATGATGCATCATATACCAATGTTTCTAAAAAACGTTGGGACATTGTTTTGTTGGGGTTTTTTTTGTAATTTATAACATTTTTTTACAGGGAAAAAATATAATATCCTTTAAAGGAGTTTTTTTGAAATTTTTTATTATTTATAACATTTTTTTTACAATAATAAAATATAAATAATCTACGCCAGCCAACCCAACTCGCCCCAATCCTGTCACCTCCATGGTCTCTCCAGTTCTCCCCACTCCTGATCACCGACCTCTCTTGTACATGTGTACACCGCTCACCTCCCATCGCCTCCACGACACTCTTGTTAGCATCCGACCATTCATTTTTGCCTCCCATAGCCTCCCAATCCCATACCTATACACCGCATGGCCACTCCTGTTCGCCTCCCAGTCCCGCTCCTCGTCCACGGTCTCTCCCCTGTTCGCCTCCCAGTCCCAGCCGCCTTACATGGCTCCATGGCCTGTCTCCCATGACCGACGCGAAATGGAAACCAGCAGCACTCCCGTTAAAAGGCTATCTGAAATTACACTCATCCGAATTTGACTCCTCAAACCCCTCCATCAAACACAAAGGCGTTACCAAGTGAACTATTTAATTATTTATATAAAAATTTTATTATGTTATATATATATATATATATATATATATTTATATTAATATAAATGTATAAATATATATTATATATGTTTATATTATAAATGTTTATATTTTATATTTTAAATTTTATGTTTATATATATATATATATGTGTGTTTATATTATATATATATTTAAATATATTAATATAAATATATAAATATATTGGTCTATGTTTATTTATATATATATATATATATATATTTAAATGTATGTGTCCATGTTTATATATGTTTATATATGTGTGTTAGTGTTTAAAAAATTAATATTATATATATAATTATATATATGAATATAAGTATAAATATAAATATAAATATAAATATAAATATAAATATAAATATAAATATAAATATATATATATATATATGTTTATATGTTTATATGTTTATATTTATAATTAATTTTTTATATTTTATGTTTAATTTTTATATTTTATATATATCATATGTTTATAATATATTTATAGCAATTGGGGGCTTACCCGAGCGGTAAAAGCTCCCCATAATCCTGCATCAGACCTGTGATCAAATTTGGGTGGGAGTGAATTGCTACAGGCAGGCGGTGATGCATACCTGATGCACGACGTACAAAAATAGTGCCACAGGCAAGACACAGGACTGGGGATGCAGGTAGTATGATGCATGCATGACACTACACTGGGGCTTTGGACTATGTAATGGGCTTCATGCCCACAGGGCCTTCAATCAATGTACTGAATAAATAAGGAATGGTGGTTAGGTTATCTCTTGGGGGGGGGGGGGCTATGGTCGGCCTTTACGACATGTGTGTGTGGTGTGTGTGTTTTTAATATAATTGTACCCCAAAAAACATAATATATATATATATTATATGTGTGTTTATATATATTTATATGTTTATATATATATTTATATATTTGTGTGTGTAAATATATATTTGTATATATATAAATATAAATATAATTATATATACATATATATAATTAGTCTTGTTTTTAAAACATTGGTAAAAAGTCACTAAAATATCCATGTTTTCTTAAAAACATGACTAAATTTTAAAAATATATATGTTTTTAAATATAAAGTTATATATATATATATTTATACATGTGTGTGTGTGTTTATATATATACATATATATATATGTTTATATATATATGTCGTTGTTTATATATATATATATATATATCTAAATATATATTTACATCGATGCAGAGAAATGAGCTATATAAATATATATATATTTCTAGCAATGTTTTGCATGAAGCGTTGCTAAATTAGCACTATTTTCAGAACCATCGCTATATTAGCGACGTTTTCTGGAAACATCACTAAATTAGGGACGTTTTCTGAAAATGTCGCTAAATAAGTGACGCTTCCTAAAAACGTCCCTAAATTTAAAAATTAGCTTCATTTTTTAAATACATTGGTAAAAACATTGCTAAATTACAGTTTTTTTGAAGTGAATTAATGATAAAGTGGTTTGGGGTGCCCTTATATCGATATGCTTCATATTATGTTATTATACATGGATGCGTTATTTAGTGATCATGTCTTGGTGGGGATGAGATTGGCTAATTGAACTATTTAGGGGATGTTAGTTCTTTTGTTTTCTCACTGGTGCATTAATATGATCTTTTCACATGTACATGGGGGACTTTGAGTGTGATCTATGTGGGTATATTTTTATGATCCCCCTATGTATATATGAACTTTTTTTAGCTTTCCAGGAGGACATTGGGGACCGTGTTGGACATTTATGGCTTGAGCCTTGGAATAGTTGTTCTGTCGTTGCCTTGATTCTTTTTGGGTGTTTATTTGGAGAT
Organism: Viscum album; assembly: GCA_963277665.1. Lineage (NCBI taxonomy): Eukaryota > Viridiplantae > Streptophyta > Magnoliopsida > Santalales > Viscaceae > Viscum > Viscum album. The sequence goes on from OY728159.1 coordinate 1,560,687,910, forward strand.
TCTTTTATCTATTTACTCATGTGTTGTGGGGTTATTTTTCTTTCCTTTATTTTATGTTATGTCATGGTGTTTCTTACAGTTAATTAATCCAATCTCCCAATCCTATTTCATATACAGGGTAATGAATTTCATTTGTGATATTTTTATACTCTCGATGCTTGTTTCCAACCGAGGGCCTACTAGAGGTGGGACTCAGGGGTCATTATCTCTCTTTATTCATTGTTGGCTTTGTGGGGATACCTTTTGAGGAAAAGGGTCGTGAAACACCCACCATCAAGCTCCCTAGCCACCGACCCTCTCCCTGTAAGGTGTCGCTGGTGCTGCCTACTCCCTGCCCCTGATTCCTCTTTTAACGACCCGAACATTTATGAATACAATTCCCTTTTTTAATTTAATGTCTTATGGATATAGAAAACACACACTCCTTTTTTTATTATACCCAATTGTATTTAAATGACCGTTAAGTATCCTTACCATTGATAATATAGTCATTGAACAGTGATCATATGACTAGTATAAATATAGGGGTTTTACAAATCCTTTTTGCATAGACAAAGGAAGTGATGACCTCAACTAGTAGGATTGTACCCTACGAAGCCCATTTATCAGAGCTTATGAGGAAGATATCATTTTTTGGCCTTTTCTATAGACCAAGCCCAATATGAGATCCAACAACTTAAGCATGATAGAAACCGTTTATGGAAGAAGTTCAAGCTTATCAAGATCACGACCCAAACCATGTTCACTGAAAAACCCCAAGAAAGCACCACCATCACACACCTTACTCTTAGAGAATATTCTGGTATAATAAAGGGATATTTATCAAGATCCTAACATTATGATTATTTTTTTATAAAATAATGAATATACTTTCATTCTATTATTGTAACTTTGTAAATGAATTTCTAAAGCACAAATAATATTTTTGGTAAATATTCAAATTCAATTGAATAATATATTTTGATGAATTAATGTATTTTTGAAATAAATGATATTTTAATAAAATATTATTATTAAATTAAATTTATTAAATATTAATGATCAATTAATTTTTATGAAGTCAGAAGTATCTTTTATTAAGGATTGAAAACTATTTTTTCCAAAACCCGTCAATTTTCAATAAATGTTAGTTTTTATATTAAAAATGAAAATTCACATATTTATAAAATTATTTAGATAAAATCAATATTAGTTTTGGAATCAAGAATTCAAATTTATCTAACGGTGAATTTTTCATAATTTTCTGAGACAGTCGAATTTTTTGATAAAAATTAAATATCGTGTAAACATATAATGTGCTCTATGACATCATAATGACCCAATGGTGATGTAATAAAATAATATAAAAGTTATATTTGACCAAATATATGTTTTCCTTTAAAATAATTTAATTTTAGTTTTATTTGATTTATTTTATAAAGCATTAGTGAATCCTCTAAGACATAAAAAATATTTTAAGATTTTAAAATCATTTCCTTGAACGTGTGACTCACCTCCACATAAGCAAGAGAAATATGTAAATATATTTGGCACTTAAATGTATAAAATAATGTATACCACTCCCCTTTTCGAGAAACCATGGAAAAAAACAAAGGGATGGTTTGTGGTTTTGAATATTTTAGTGTATAGTGTCCAAAACCAAAATAATAAATAATTACCTCTCTTTTCCTATATAAACCCACTAAAGTACCCACTCCTATACACTCAAAATCCTTTAAGATCATCCAAACTCTTCTCTCTACTCCCTATAGCCATCCCAAGGCACCCTAATCCCTTAATAAGCATCTCACAAGCTTTTTGGATCACGCATCCAAGTAAGGGTTCCTTTATTTCTCACTCTTGTCCAAGTTTCCTTACATTGTTATATCCTTTTATTTTCAATTAAAAATGATTGGGTATGTTTTTTTAACCTCCCCCTCACTACCCTTATTATGTTTTAATTATTAGATACCCCTTTATCTCTCATTAATACCTCTCATGTACACTCGTTACCATGCCAAAATTCCAAAAGAGATTTCTCTCTTCTCATTTCCATTCAAGAATTTATTTTATATTATTCATCTAAATTCCATTTTATATGTTTGGATATTATTTTACATGATCACCTTACTATAAATTTCATGTATAAATTATGAGAGACACCTTACTCTCTCATCAAACCATTTTACTAATTTCTATTCTACGTCGTTATGCTACCAAAATTGCACAACGATTTTCCATGCCAAAATCATCGTACAGTGAATACCATACCCATTTCTCTATAAAGGGTATTCAACTTTATTTACATATACTTATTGATTTGGGACTTATATATATGTATTCCACATTACTTGATCTTTTAATAACTTATGATATTTAATGAATTCACATTTTATGATCTACGTGGCACACTTATGCATGGAATGAAATGTTTATGAAGAGTGTGCCCTGATAGCACTCCAATGCATTGGGTAATGTTTAGTATCATGATACGCCATGTGAAATAAGGGTTTACTCATGACAATTCATGTTTAACGAGGTTTTACTCATTATAATTCATTTGTGATGAGGGTTTACTCTTGCTAATCCATGAGCAATGAGCCTTGGTTCATGCTAATATCATGTTATATGTTGGTGCCACATTTCCATGTTATAAATATCATGCTACATTAGGACTTTATTTTCATGTTTATTTTGTTCTCTATTGATATGGATATTTACTAACATGTATTTTCTTCCTCATGTAATTCCATGTTTATTCCCTTACTGGGCTTTATTGCTCACCCTTTTCTTATGTATGTCCTCAGGTTATCCCATGTAATGCTAAGAACGAAAGAATGTTGTGGTTATGTAAGAGATGTTTTCAATAAAGATGTGTATTTCATGTTTTATGTTTTTATGTAATGTTCCTAATCCCCGAATATACTAGACATATTGATATTCTAATTTGTATTAAGTACAATTTTATGTAATAAATCATGTTTAAATATGAAATAAAGACCAGGGTTGTTATAGTTGGTATCTAAGGATAAGTTTACACTACTGGAAAATGATCCTATACCCATGATTCAAAACCATGGGTATAGACCCCAAAACCGTGGTTGTTGGTGGTGTCGGTATAGGTCCATGACTTATACCCACGGTTTGGAAAAACCGTGGGTATAGTTTTTTCCACCGTGTGATAACTCTATACCCATGGTTTGGAAACCGTGGGTATAGCATATTTTACAAAATAGCGGCCCACAGTATTCGATCTCGTGACCACTTCTCCGTTCACAAGTGGCCTTACCACTACCCCATCACCACATATATGTATGTGTATATATATTTTATTAAATATATTTATTTAAACTGTGGGTATAGAGGAATAAACTGTGGGTATAGAACTCCCGCCAATTTTTTTTGTTCCCGTGGAAAAAATAAATTTCCCGCACACACACGGGAAACCTATACCCACAGTTTTTCAAAACCATGCATATAGGTTTTTTTATCCGACGACTATACCCACGGTTCCAAAACTGTTGGTATAGGTCACCCTATCCCCATGGTTTTGGGAAAACCGTGGGTATAGGCATTTTTCGATACCCTATACCCACAGTTTTGAGAAAACCATGGGATAGGGTATCCTATGCCAATGGTTTGGGGAAACCGTGGGTATAGGCTATCAAAAAATGCCTATACCCACGATTTTCCCAAAACCGTGGGGATAGGGTGACCTATACCCATGGTTTTCCCCAAAACCATGGGTATAGGTCCATTTTTCAGTAGTGTTCGTTATTTTTGGGATTAAGATTAGAAAACTCTAGTGAAAGCCTTAGGGATAAGACTAAGTATAAGAAAAGAATCCATAAATTTTGGTGAGTATATAGTAAGTGGTTTATCAATAAAATACATCCCTGTATGGATATGAATAAGTAGAGGTGGATCTAGAATAGATGTATCTAGGGGTAAAACCCAAAAACAATGCTTTGATTTAGACTCGAACGAAAACTAGTGCACGACAACAGGCCTTGCTGCACTCTTGGTTCAATAATCCCGAGGGATATGCTTTGGGAAATTCTTAATCTTAGTATGAACCATTATTAATGGAACAAAAAAACCCCATATGAATATACGTTACAAAATAGATCATGGATAACCTAGATTGAAACTTAGGGTATCACAAGTTAGGATATACTATTCATATACAAGCTTATCCTTATATGTTCAATGTTTTATTTTTTACATTCTTATTAGCTAAGTATTCAACCCCCTAATTGTATTTTATTTTTCTTAGTTAAAATATGGAAGGATGAAGATCACACACAACTTTTATCTCTCTTCCTGAAGAACTACTTGGAAATATTATCTTGAAGTCATGATCAGATAACTTTGAAACATTTTCAAATATCCAAGTTACATTAAAATAACTTTATGTGGAATCCAATACCTCTAGCATTGCATGATTTCATCAAGGATCAAGTACCATATATTGGAAAATATTTCAATCTCAACTTTCTTACCATGATAAGCGTGGGAAGTACCATTAGGGTATTTTTAAATTCTTCTCTTTATTTCAAAAATGTAAGTCACTAAATGATTTTATAGATTCTACAAAAGAGGTTGATCTCTGAGCATGCTATATGTATCAAATTATAGATTTTTTTCATTGGAGAAATACCAAAACTGATATGAAAAAACCTTATTTTGAAATATTTGAAGATGAATCAGAAAGAATTATTTATAAAAAACAAGTTCAATAAGATATTTCAAAATTATATATAAGAAATTCCTTTTTGATGACTTATCGGTGCTTCCATCGATATAATCCTAGAAGCTTGAGGTTTTTTTAGGGTAAAGGACGTAGGTGGTTTTGAAAATATCCTAAGGTACCATTGTAACACATGAACCCTTAATACTTAAAGGAAACTCTAATAGGAAAGACTAAAGACCTCATTGAAAATATGATAGAGATGTACCCTCAATTGTTTTTATCTTAGTATGTAAAACGAAATTTTAGGGATGAAATTTATTAAGGGGGGAAGGTTGTAATGACCCGAAGATGTATGAATAAAATTACATTTCTTTTAATTTAATGTATTATGGATATAGAAAACACGTGCACTCCTTTTGTTTTATTATATCCAATTAGATTTAAATAAGCATTAAGTATTCTTACCATTGATAATATAGTCATTGGACAATGATCACATGACTAGTATAAATATAGGGTTTTAACAAATCCTTTTGGCACATACAAAGGAAGTGATAACCTCAACCAATAGAATCATACCCTATGAATCCCATTTATCGGAGCTTTCTAGAGAGATATCATTTATAGTATTTTCCCTAGACCAAGCCAAAGTTGAGATCCAAAAACTTAAGCATGATAGAAACCATTTATGGGAGAAGTTCAAGCTCATCATGATCATGACCCAAACCATGTTTACTGAACGATCCCAAGAAATCCCCACTATCACACACCTTACTCTTAGGGTGTATGATGGTGTCATAAAGGGATATTTATGAAGACAATATCATTATGATTAATTTTTTACAGAATAATGAATATACTTTTGTTGGTCAGAGTAGATTACTCAAGGGGGGGGGGGGGTGAATTGAGTTTCTATAAAAATTTATGTATAAAAGTTGGTTCATTGAACACTTCCCCCAATTAGAAATATAATCTAATCCAGTTTGTAATGAATTTATAAGAGTCCTGAATGTTCAATTAATTTCTAAAAATATTGATTAGTTCTCAGCTATACTAATATAAATATTAATATGACTTTTGAAACTAACCTATAGGATCAAAACAGTTATAAAAACTTTCTAAAATAACTATCAGAGTTCAATTTAGTTTTATGAAATACGTGATAAAATAGATTAAAAATAAATATTAAAAACACAATGGATATAAACAAGAGGTTCAGTCTTAAGCTGAAACTTAGTCCTCTCCACTTGGTGATCACCTGCCACCAAGCAGTTTAAATTAATAAATAGTTTGATCCACACCCTGGATTGGGGTTCACAATAGTACATAGGGCTATTCAGGTCACACTTGACCTCTACCATAATTCTTCCTGGGAAAATAACAAACATGTCACACTTGACCTCTTCCACAGTTCTAGGTGGGATACAAATGGATAAAAAGAGAGTGAGATTGAGGATATTAAGTATCTTCTAGTTACGCACATGAGTCCATGTGTGTGTAATAGATAGATACACACACTGCTCAGAAAATATAAATAAATGAACACAATAGAGATAAAGATGTAGAATTAGGTTTAGAAGGCTCTGTGTGTTCTGCATTGAAGCTCGAGACTCATTTGATGTAGTGGGATTGCAGTTCAAGTCCTCTTCTAGAAGTTAACACAAAACAGAGTGTCGTATTCTGGATTTCAGCTAAAGGTATGATTGTACAGGTATATTCTTCTCCTTCTTTGAAATACTGAAGTGAGTTTTTAATTTTGTGTTCATCTAGATTGAGATTGTCTCGTATATTCTTTTGTTCTTGAGTTCACAGTGGTTGCATGTGAGTTGATGTTCTTCAGTATGCCTCCCTTACAGGCATGCTCCACACTTAGATATCTTCTCATTATGTCTTCTTCTCCTTTTTAAAATACTTATTATTTTAGAGGGACAAAAAAGAGAATGTTAATTCCATGTGAATTGGATCATCGTACCTCGTACTGTCTGCCAAAATTCTAACATACATCATTAAATAATTTCAGAAACATTAATTCTTCTAAATATGAATGTTAGATATAAACTTGAATTAATAAAATAAAAACATTTTTATTACTATCAGTGAGTCATACGTATTAGTGAGTTATTTTCATCGGTCTGTCAGCATCAGTGAATCTCTGTATCAGTGAGTCCTTTCCATCGGTATCAGTGAATCTGTGTGTCAGTGTCTCCTTCTATCACTGTCTCCTTCTATTAGTGAGACAAATGAACTATCGATGACTCATATCAACGAAGATTCCTTCCTTTTATTGGTGAGATAGTTGAACGAACGGTGACTCACTTCAACTGATGGTTATTCCTTACGTCGGTAGAACCATACAAAGGTAGGTCACTTGTACTAACGGCAGGTCGTATGCGTTGGTGAGTCATATGAAATAGTGAGTTGTCTGTCTATTTGTGTCATGTATAATGGTGAGTCTTTCTAATAGTGTCAACTTCACAACTTAGAATATATGCATTTTTAATCTATCTGTCAGTGATTCATATGCCTGCCAGTGAGTCACCAGTCTATCAGTGTTAGTGACTCATACTTAGATAATTTTAGATGTTTTGTCTGTCTTTTATTTCAACGAATTCAGAGAGTTTTAAAACTCATAAACACATAGATAATTAGTTATAATATTGAAAAGACTTAAACGCACACAAATAGTTATATAAATGAACAGATATGGTATTCGAGATAATTATTTGACATAACTTAGAATATTTAACATAAGATAAGATATATGTTAATATGTGACATGATTTGTGATAATTAAAACCATTATAGTTTGAGATAGTGTCCAACAACATCTTTGATCTTACAATCTCCCCCATTTTGATGATCATAAATCAACGCATTATTAAGTACATTGGAGAATAATAACATATCTGAGAAGCATAAACACATAATAATGTTTAATAAAGGTATCCCAATTTTAATAATGCTTAAAAAAATTCTCCCCATTATGGGATTAGAAAAAAGTGGAGGGTGAAAAGAACACTAACAACATAAAAGTAAAAACAATGAAATAGCATGCATAAACAGAGTACACTAAAAAAGAAAAAGTACAATGACTCAGCCCTATCAAAAAGAAAAATCACTCCACAAAATAGGGTAGGATCAAGGGGTTTCTTCCCCTTATCAGAAGGATCAATGGAAGGTTCATCAAGAGGATTAGACTGAGAAGTAAGAGGGTATGAATGTATTTTGAGAGGAGGTAGAGGCACTCCTTTAAGAACCATAGAAGCTAGGGAAGGTCTGTGCGTAGAAAGAATATGAGGCTGAACAGTTTTTGTAATGACTAGTCTGATTTGAGATAAATCCTGAGAAACTGACATTTGAGGTTGAGCAGGCACATAACCAGTAGATCCAAGTGGTGTAGTAGGAGGGACCACAATGGATTCACTTTCGACATGAAGATATGGTTTTAACAACTTAATTAACTCTTCAATGATCTCTACACCATATTTCATATCCTTTTAAAAGTAATATTTGTTTTTGATAAACTTTTCTAACAAGGGAGTACATTCTCTGAGCTTCTGAATTTGATCCTTAAAGGACCTTTTCACTATAGGAAGAGTAATATTTGTGGCCAAATACTTAAATAGACTGTTAATTTGATTCTTTGTAAGTTTGGAAAAAAACTCATTAATCCTTCTGGTCAGATCTTCTTGATTTTGTGAAGCACTCCTAGTATAATACTTCACATGATCATGAACCTTACATAAAGTGTTCTCAACTTTGGCCATACTTGTAATCAAAGTTTGAAACTCCTCTTTCAACACTAAACTAACAGTAGTAAGATCTGTAGATAGGGAATATTGAGCTGGTGGAGTAGAGGTTGAAGCAAGAGTAGAGGAGGTAAGTTTCTAAAATTATTTTCTTAGCATGTAAAACTCAAGAGATTTAAAATGAGAAACAAGATTTTCATGTCCTTTCATGATAGTTTCCATTGTATTTCTGTACTCGGTAGTCAAGAGATTAATGCCAGTGGTTAAATTCTTCATGTCATTCACAATCTTAGTGTTTCTTGTCACAATTTCTCTACTGTTGTGATTAGATTTGGATGAATTTCATTAATCACCATCTTTGAAACTGAAACAAAATCAGCTTGAGACAGACTAGTTGAGGTAGAAGTAGAACTAGAGGCTCTAGCTTTCTTTACACCATCATCCATAGATCAGATAGCTCTCAGATTATCAGTCATCTCATTGTTATCTCTCATGGATTCATAAATATCACACCTCATCTAAGATTATACTGCGTGTCTTATGGAGGCACACATATCTTTCTTGAATTGTTTAAAATCATCTTTAGTGACATAGTCACTAGATGTGGTCTCATCCACTGGTTCCCTTGCAGCAAGTGCAAAAACTTCATCATCAAAATATTCATAATTCAACCCCAAGGATACATAACCACGATTACTTACCCATTTAGAAAGAATATAAGAATCTAGTGGAATAAGAGTATCAAGAATTATTCTTCCAGTTTGATACTCTTCATCAGCTTGAGAAACTTGTCATTGGGGATCCCCATTAGTGTCAGCTTTCATGGAATATGTCCCCCCTCAGTCAAGAATTCCTGGATAGGTTGCTTTTCCTTATGTATAGTTATTTTCCTAATATAAACAACATGATCAACTGGTTTATCTAGAGAAACATTTTCTTCTTGAACAACACCCTCAATAGATACACCAGTATTAGCTTTAGAAACTTCCATACCAACAACATCTGGATTCTCATCAGGATGATCAGATTCACTATCACTTCCACTTCCACTACTTTCTTTATTATCACAATCTTCATCCTTTCCATCTCTACCTCCATCATCAACTTGCTCATCTTCTTCTTCCCTTACTAATTCTAAACCACTTTCACCACTACCAGCTTCTTCCTCTTCATCTTCTTCTTCATCTTCTTCTTCATTGGATTCACTAACATACTCTACACTACCCTTAACTTATGTTTCTTCACTTCTAGTAGATTTGAGATTCGGTTCATGAGAAGGTAATTCCAGAGGTGGACTATCAGGTCCAATAGAGACCCTTTTTGTTGGCCCAATAGTGTTTGGGTCACTTCTATCATCAACCGGTGATCCCACATCTCTGATAGGAGTAGCAGGCTCCTCTTCCTCATCTGAATAATAGATTACATGTTTATATGGACCGAGGCCAGGATCCACTAGATCCCTTGGTCTAACTGGATGATCTATAGGATTAAACTTATCATAAAATCTATCTTCATCACAAATCCATTTTTTCCTCCATGGGTTCCAATTAATTTTCATTATCTTATAGATGTCAGAGCATAAGAAGATTCCACTACATTCACTAACTACAACATCATCATCTTCACTTACACAACCTTTCTTTTTTAGCATTACTGAAATCATTCTAGAATAGAAAAGAGAATTTGACTTACAACCAGATTTTATCATCTCATTGATGTGCACCATCATATATCTACATAGATTCCATTTGACTGCTTTCTGTAGAAAATACACAAAGTATACATCCTGATACTTGCTTGAAGTAATTTCCCCTTTCTTGGGACAAATCTGGTGCTAAATAAACTTGAATAAAATTCTGCATTCTCCATTCAATTTTGTGGAAACGGTTCTCCTGTGTTCCTCATTTCCAGTTAGCTCTTTCAGAGTTGTCTCATAGAAAAAGAAATCACTTTTAGGAGGATAAGTACATTGGTAATTATCAAACCTTCCTTCATGAGGTACCTTAAGACCCTCAACTTAATGACTTTAAGAGAAAGAGATTCTCTTCCCTTTCACAATTTACTTCACCCAAGCAACATCACTTCCTTCTAGCAAGAGTTCCATATTCATGTAGAATTAATATACCAGCTTCAGATAAAAGACACTGTCATTGTTTGCAAACCATTTAATCCATCCTTGATATTGCAACACTTTCAACAAAAAATACTTTATTTCCAAGAGCCATTCCACTGAAACTTCTTTCTATGAGGTTACAACACGATTTACCAAACTAGGATTTACAAGACCTGAAGGTTTTATTGATTCACCTTTTTGTTTCTTGGATGCATGAGGCTTACCCTCTTCTAGATCTCGCTTCACTTGCGCCATTATAATCAGTTCAGTCGGGAGGTCAGAAAGTGAAAGGTCAGGAGAAAAGAAAGAGAGCTGCAGGTGAGAGAGAGAGAGAGAGTAGCAGTAAAGGGAGTAGAGTGGATCGATTCAAATTTATATCATTTAGGGATTTTGAAATTTCACAATCGCAAAATCGTGAACGGGGTTCACTGGAATTAATGAAACAATGCTGTTTTGGTAAAAACATAACACATATAAAAACAATGAGTCATCAGTATCAGCATGATAGAATTTTTAAAATACCAATGGTGTTAGCATGAAAACGATGTCAGTATGAAAAAGGTGTTAGCATGACAACAGTGTTAGCATGACAACGATGTCAGCATAAAAACCTCACTGAAAAAGATTAAAGGAAAGGAAAACACAAGGTCTTACTGATTAATCATTCCTAACTCATGTCTAATGTAATATATTCTTTTAGAGTTCAACGAATTAGTGAATATGTCAGAAAGATGATATTCAGTGCTAGTAAATTCTAAAATGATATCACCCTTTTGATAATGATCTCTCAAAAAGTGATGTATTACATCAATATGTTTTGTTCTAGAGTGTGAAACTGGGTTCTTAGAAATGTTAATAGCACTTGTGTTGTCACATTTTAAAGTTACATGTCTAAATTGATATCTATAGTCTAGAAGAGTGTGTTTCATCAAAACATGTTGTGCACAACAACTACCAACAAATATGTATTCAGCTTTAGCAGCAGATAATTAAACAAAACACTCCCACAAAACTGGGTTTCTGTAGTTCCACCCTTTATCAGTGCTAAAAAAACAAAGATAAAGGAGGGGGGGGCTTTATCAGCGCTAAAAAAAGCATTGATAAGGGGAAACTTTTAATAGGGCTAAAAAAGCACTGATAAAAGACCCATTTTATCAGCTCTTTTTTTAGCGCTGATAAAGGCCCCCCCTTATTAGCACTTTTTCTAAAGGGGACCCCTTTATCATCGCTTTTTCCTACCGCTGATAAATTTTATATTTCAAAAAAAAAATCATGAAAAATAATATATTGTTATATAATTATATTTTTTATTGATATAAATATAATATATATTTTTTAAATATGTTTTAGATAAGTATAAATATACTATTACATTTAATATATAAATTTTTTGTGAAAATGGCTTTAAAATATTTTTAAAAATATTATTAATTAATAATTTTCGAATTATCATCGATTAATAATTATTTAATAACAATTTGAAGACACAAGAAATCAAAAATAATAATAAAAGATCTAAAATAAGTTGAAAATGTAACTCAAACTTCAAACGACCATACCTTTTGATCCGGGTGTCCGTTTGAGCTCTACAGCATATCAAATCGAAGCCTACGACGATTTCTATGTGCTGTTGACACAAGGGAACCTTCTGTTACATTTTTCAATGCCAAAAGAGGCCTAGAATGCCTCCAAAACTGAGTTTTTAGTCGTGATACCCCGATTTTTTAACATTCAAACATGTATAACATCTGATCCGGATGTCCGTTAGGCCTGTACCACATATCATATCAAATATTGTTTCATTTTCTTCGATTTGACTGGTTATGGAGTTGAAACGGGATTATGGATTAGAAGTTATTGATGTTTTAACATTCTATGGCTTTTCAAATACACATATATATGTATTTATTCGTAAATAGAAATATATATATATATATATATATATATATGTATGTGTGTGTGTGTTGTATATATGTATGTATGTATTTATAAACACACAAAAAAACATATTTTATAATTGTATTTAAAACTAATCTTATAAATATATATTAATATACAAATAAATATACAGATAAAAAATTATAACTAAAAAAATATATATAAATAAATATAAATATATATTAATATGAAAATTAATATATATATGCTAATATATGAATATATATATATATATATATATATTTATTAATATAACTAAATATATTTATATTAATATGAATCTATATTAATATACGAATAAATATAACTATATATATATAAATAAATATTAATATACAAATAAATAAATATATATATATATACTAATATATTAATAAATATATTTGTATTAATGTAACTAAATATATTTATATTAATATGAATCTATATTAATATACAAATAAATATAACTATATATATATATAAATAAATAGATATATCATAAAATAGAGAAAAAAACGAAATGACTTAGTGGTAAAGGTGCAGGCACACAAGGGGGGAGGTCACAAGTTCGAGTTCGAGTAGAAGCAAGGAGGTGCACGTATGTGGGGATGCGCGGGAAGGGTAGTGCACAGGAGAGTGTGAGGGGGGGGGGGAGGTGGTCCGCCTAGCACTGATAAGGGGGGGGGGGGGGGGTCAAGTGCTGTTAAAAGCTCCCCCCCGCATTATATAACTCTTTTTTTTTATTTTTTTAACTTTTATCGGTGATTTTTTTAGTGCTGATAAAAGGTGCCTTTATCAGCGCTTTTCTAAGCGCTGATAAAAGATACACCCCTTTATCTTCTCCTCGATTAACGGTGCTTTTTTTAGCACTGTTAATGAACTTTTCTAGCGCTGATAAAAGCCATATTTGTTGAAGTGAAACTTTGTTTATTACTACACCATGAAACCAAAGACTTTCCCAAAAAGTGACATGTCCTAGAGGTTATATTTCTTTCTAACTTGTATCCACCAAAATCAGTGTCAGAATAACTCACTATATCAAATGATTGTTCTTTGGGGTAAAACAAACCTAAATTTATAGTATGTTTGAGATATTTGAATATTCTTTTAACACCATTCATGTGAGATTCTTTGGGATTGACTTAAAAAAAGGTACACATACACACACTAAACACTATATCTGGTATACTAGCAGTCAATTAGAGCAAGATCTCAATCATTCCTCTATAAGTGGTTTGATCAACAGATTTACCATCTTCATCAAGATCCAACTTACAAGTAGTACTCATTGGAGTGTCACTACTTTTAATGCTATCAAATCCAAATCTTTTTAAAATATCTTTTGTATATTTAATTTGATTTAAAATTATACCATCTTTATTTTGAAAAATATGAAATCTAAGAAATAATTTGAGTTCACCCATTAAACTCATTTGAAATTCATTTTTCATCATATTTTAAAACTAAATACATAAAGAATTTATTGAAGATCCAAAAAAAATATCATCAACATAGATTTGAACTAGTAAAACATCTTTAGAAATTAATTTTATAAAAAGAGTAGGATTAACAATTCCTTTTGAAAAAACTTTTGAAATAATAAAATCACTTAATATATCATACCAAGCTCTTGGAGCTTGTTTTAAATCATATAAATCTTTTTTTTAATTTAAAAACATGATTTTGAAAATGAGGGTTTGTAAAACCAGGGGGTTGTTAAACAAAAACATTCTCAACTATATACCTATTTAAAAATTCACTTTCGACATCCATTTGATAAATTTTGAAATTTTTATGGGTATCATAAGCAAGAAGGATTATTATGGATTCAAGCCTAGAAACACATGAAAAAGTATCTTCATAGTCAATGCCTTCCTCTTGACTATAACCTTGTGCAACTAATCTACCTTTATTTCTCAAAATATTACCAGATTCATCTACTTTATTCCTAGAAACCCATTTAGTGAATATGGTCAAAGTTTCCTTGGGTCTATCCACAAGTTTCCAAACATTATTTATTTCAAATTGATTAATTTATTATTGAATAACCGTCACCCAAAATTCATCTTTAATTGCATCATTGGTATTTGTAGGTTCAAGCTATGATAAGAAGGTTGGATGTTCAACCTGATTTCTGAGAGAATCTCTAGTCCGTGTCCCTTTATATAAGTCTCCAAAAACAACATCTAAAATCTGGTTCATAAGAGTTCTAGTTGGTCTAGAAAAGGAGGCGTTAGTAACTTCAAGTTCATCTGCAGATTCGGGTTCATCATGTTCAGATTCTGAAGAATTTCCAGAAATGTTTGATTTAACAGATTTTATGACAAGAGGATTAGATGATTTTTCATTTATGTCTAGGTTTGACATATCGTCTTTAAGGTTGTTTAGAGAGATATTAGGTTAATTTGGATCTATTTCATCAAATTTTATATGAAAATATTCTTCCACACACTTGGTTCTCTTATTAAAGACTCTATAAGATTTACTAGAGGTTGAGTAACCAAGGAATATTCCTTCATCACTTTTGGATGTGAGTTTGTCAAGATTGTCCTTTGTATTAAGGATATATACTTTGTAACCAAAAACTTTTAAATAACTAACTTTTTGTTTTCTATTATTCCACAACTCATAAGGAGTCTTCCTGAGGATAGGTCTAATTAAGACTCTATTAATGATGTAGCAAGATGTATTGACAACCTCAACCCAAAAGTAAACAAGATGATCATATTCATTAATCATTGTTCAAGCTATATCTTGTAAGATTATATTTATTATTTCCACAACTCCATTTTGTTGAGGTGTCCTAGGAGCATAGAAGTTATGACTATATCCATTGTGTGAGAAAAATGATTCAAAGTATTGATTTTCAAACTCACAGACATGGTCACTTATTAAGGATTAAATTATAAGTCCACTAAGATTTTAAACTATTTTAGCATACTTGATAAAATGAGAGAAAGCTTCACTTTTGTGAGCTAAGAAATAAGTCCAAGTATATCTTGAATAGTCATCTACAAGAACATAAACATATTACTTCCCATTTAAACTAGAAACTCTAGATGGTTCAGACAAATCCATGTGAACCAACTCTAATGGTTGAGAAGTTGAAAAATATTTCTTTGATTTGAAAGATTTCTTGTACTGTTTATCCTTTTGACAAGGATTACAGATTTTTTTATTTGGAAACTGAAGTTTGGGTAGATCCTTGACTAGGACTTTTCTAGTAATATTTATAAGAGAGTGTACATTACAATGACCTAATATCCTATACCAAATCTAAGACTCTTTATGAAAGGAACTTAAATAAGAAACATTTTGAGAAACTAAAGAATCTAAGTTAACAAAATATATATTTTCATTTGTAAAATTAGAAAATACCAATTAGTATTTTGTTTTAAAAACATTGAAAGCATCATTTTCAAATTTAAGATGAAATCCATCATCACATAATTGTGAAATACCAAGAAAATTATCTTTCATTTCATCAAAAAAAGTACTTTAGAAATTAAAACTGAATTAGAGTTACCAATCTGGACTAAGATAATTATTTTTCCTTTAGAATTTTCACTAAAGGTGACATATCCACCATAAATCTTGATGAGATTCTTTAATCTTGAGTAATATCATGTAATGTTTCATGAACATACACTGTCCAAGTACCATTGAATCTTGTAGGAGCTCTTCAAACAGATTTCCTAAAAAATAATCAAACAAAAATAGATTTTGGTACCTAGACTTGTTTGGGTCCAGTGACATTAGTAATCAATGATTTAAGTACCCACATTTTCCTTATAGGTTTCCTATAATCATTATGCAACATGTTTGAAAAATATACTCTATTTGGTCTAGACAAACTAGAGGTAATAAAAGTTCTTTCAGAAATGGTACTTGTAGTAGAGTTTTGATTTTTAAGTAAAATAATAGATCTTCCAGATTTAGTTACAAAATATGTTTTAGAAAAGTTTCTCTATCCATGCTAATATTCAATACCATAAATATACTTAGGTTATATCTGTATACTAAGAATTTTGAGTAAGTGTGTCATTTCCATTGGTAAAATTTTCTAGATCTTTATTTAATTTCTCATTAGACATTTTTAATTCATTGTTTTCTTTGAGTATTTAAGCATTATTTTCCATTTTAGTAGCAAGTTCAGATTTAATAATTATAGTAAGAGCATGATTTTTCTTCAAAGATTTATAGTTATCTCTTAATTTATTACAAATATATTCGAGTATGTTATAGTATTCAAATAGTTCATCACTTTTCATATTCTCAGACTCACTTTCATTTTCAGAATAATATGAATTGTGTGCAGGGGAATCTAAGGTTACCTCAGATGTGATTGTCATAAAACACATATTTTCCATGTCATCTTTCTCATCATGAGATGATGCTCATTCACCGGAGCTATCCTAAGAAGCACTCCAAGTGACCTTCATAGATTTATTATACTTATTATCTTTGTTTTCATTCTTCTTTTTGTATTTTAACTTTGGACAGTCATCTTTGACATGCCCTCTCCTCTTTCATTCATAAGAGACAATACCCTTTTATTTTTATTTTATTTTCCTGTCCTTTTTCTAGTTTTCCTTATTATCATATCTTCCTTTATAATTGGGATTCTTGAAAAACATCTTCTTTATATCAATATTCTTGAATCTTTTGGCCAGCTGATCTATCTCTTCATCACTATCAGATGTTGATTCATCATTACTGGAGCTTTCAACAGAGGATATCACCTTATCTTTTTCCTTATTCTTAAAGGTGGTAGTCTTGAAGGCTATAAATTTTATCTTAGGTTCATTATCCTATTCTTTATTTACTTTTATCTATTCTTTATACATCATTAGTTTTCCAATGAGTTCTTTGATAGGTAATTTTATTATGTCACACAATTCTCTAATAGAGAAAAAATTTTCTCTCTATCTATCAGGTAAGCATATGATAATCCTCATGATTTTTTCTTTGGTAGTAACATATCTTCCCAGAGAGATCATAGTATTTATTGTTTCATTGAACCTAAGATACATGTCTGAAATAGGGTCATCAAGATTCATCTTAAAGTTATCATATTTAATAGTATATGTGTTAAGTCTCATTTCCATAACACTAGAATTTTTTTTATGTGAAACAGATAAAGTATCCCAAATTTCATGGGTTGTTTTACATGTTGAAATTCGGTTAAATTCCTCATCTCCTAAAAAGAAATACAAAGAATTCATGGATTTACAATTATTATTATAAGAAGTCTTAGTTGGGTTATCCTAAGTATTTTTAGTATTAGTAGTAATCTTATACTCATCTACGATTGAAGACCAAATTTCAAAACTCATACTTTCTAAGTGAATTTTCATTTTAATTTTCCAATACACATAATTAGTTCCATTAAATAATGGAGGTCGGTTGGTAGCAGCACCTTCCAGTCTATTATTCATAATAAAAATTTTAGAAAAAAAATTTAAAGAGATAAAAATTTAGTATTGATAGAAATGTTAAGATCTTTTAAATACAAAAAAAATCACAGTTGAAAAGATTTGAAAAATGATTTGAAAACTGAAACTTCAAACAAACCTTTGATACCAAATTTTAGTCGAAGTAGATTACTCAAGAGGGGGGTGAATTAAGTATCTATAAAAATTTATGTTTAAAAGTAGGCTCTTTTAACACTTCCCCCAATTTAAAATATAATATATACTAGTTTGTAGTGAATTTATAAGAGTCCCGAATGTCTAATTAATTTCTCAAAATATTGATTAGTTCTCATCTATACTAATCTAAAGATTAATATGACTTTGGAAACTAAGATACTGGTTCTAAATAGTTACAAACACTTGATAAAATACCTATTAGAGTTCAATTTAGTTTTATGAAATATGTGATAAAAAAGAGTAAAACTAAAGAGTAAAAATATAATGGATATAAACAAGAGGTTCAGTATCAAACTGAGACTTAGTCCTCTCAAATTGGTGATCACCTGCAACTAATTAGTTTAAATTAATATACAGTTTGATCCATACCCTGGATCAGGGTTCACAACAGCACACAGAGCTGTCCAGGTCACACTTGACCTCTACCACAGTTCTTTGTGGGAAAACAAAAAACAGGCCACACTTGACCTCTTCCATAGTTTTATGTGGGATACAAATGGATAAAAAGATAGTGAGATTGAGGATATCAAGTATCTTATAGTTATGAACCGGAGTCAGTGTGTGTGTGTAATAGACAAATACACACACTGCTCAAAAAATGTAAATAAATGAACACAACAGATCTAAAGATATAAAATTAGGTTTAGAAGGATATGTGTGTTATGCAGTGAAGCTCAGGACTCGTTTGATGTAGTGGTATTGCAGTTCGAGTCCTCTTATATATGTTGACACAAAATAGATTGTTGTATTCAGGCTTTTAGCTACAATTATGATTGTGCAAGTATATTCTTCCCCTTATTTGAAATGCTGAAGTGAGTTGTCAATTTAGTGTTTATCTTGATTGATATTTCCCCATGTGTTCTTCTGTTCTTGAGTTCATAGTGTTTTCATATGAGTTGATTTTCTTCAGTATTTCTCCCTTATATGTATGCCCCACAATCGACTATCTTCTCAATATATCTTCTTCTTCTTTTTAAAATACTTCTTATTTTAGAGGGCCGGGAAAGAGCATGTTCATTCCACGTTCATCGGCTCATCGTACCTCGTACTGTCCGCCAAAAGTCCTACAAAAATCATTAAATAATTTCAGAAACATTAATTCATCTAATTATGACCGTTAGATATAAATTTGAATTAATAAATTAAAAAAAGTTTTTATGCCTATCGGTGAGTCATAAGTATCAGTGAGTTGTTTGCATTGGTCTGTTAGCATCAGTGACTCTCTGTATCAGTGATTCCTTTCCATCGGTATCAGTGAGTCTAGGTGTTAGTGTCTCATTCTATTGGTTTTTCTTATATCAGTGATACAAATGAACTATCAGCAACTCATATCAACGGTGAGCCCTTCCTTCTATCAGTGAGACAGTTGAACCAATGGTAACTCATATCAACTGACGGTTAGTCCTTGCGCTGGTAGCACCATGCAATAGTAGGTCACTTGTACGAACAGTAGTTCGTCTTTGTTGGTGAGTCATATGAAATGGTGAGTCATCTGTCTATCGGTGTCATGTCGAATGGTGAGTCTTTCCAACGGTGGCAGCTTCACATACTTAGAATATATGCTTGTTTGATCTATCTATTAGTGAGTCATATACCTATTAGTGAGTCACCTTTCTGTCGGTGTTAGCGACTCATACTTAGATAATTTTATATGTTCTATCTTTATTTTATTTCAACAAATTCATAGAGTGTTAAAACTCATAAACACATATATAATCAGTTATAAGCTTTAAAAGACTTAAACACACACAAATAGTTATATAAATGAACTGATCTGGTATTCAAGATAATGATTTGACATAACTTAGAATCTTTAACAAAAGGTAAGATATATGTTAATATATTGCATGATTTGTGATAATTAAAACCATTAAAGTAAGAGACAGTGGCCAACAACATCTATGGGCCAAAAACATTCATTCTATTATTATTACTTTGTAAATAATTTTCTAAAGCACAAATAGTATTTTTGGTTAATATTCGAATTCAATTAAGGAATCTGTTTTGATGTTTTAATGTATTTATGAAGTAAATAATATTTTTAATAAAATATTATTATTATATTATATTTATTAAATATTTATGATCATTTAATTTTTATGAAGTCAAAAGTAACTTTTATTAAAGTTTTAAAACTATTTTTTCCAAAACACGTCAATTTTCAATAAAAGTCTATTTTTATTTTACAAGTGAAAATTCACATATTTATGAAATTATTTATAAAAAATAAATATTATTTTTGGAATCAGGATGTTGAAATTATCCAATGGTGAGTTTTTCATAATTTTCTAAGACATTCAAAATTTTGGGTAAAAATTAAATACCGTATAAATATATAATGTGTTTTATGACATCATAATGAACCAATAGTGATGAAATTAAATACTATAAAAGGTATATTCATCCAAATATATGTTTTTTTTAAAATAATGAAATTTTATGTTTATTTTATTTATTTTATAAAGACTTAGTGAATCCCCCAAGACATATAAAATATTTTAAGATTTTAAAATCATTTCTTTGAAGGTGTGACTCACCTCCACATAATCAAGGGAAATATTTTAATATCTTTGGCCCTCAAACTTATAAAATAATTTATACCAATCCCCTTTTCTAGAAAACTTGGGAAAAAACCATGGGATATTTTTTGGTTTTGAATATTTTATTGTGTATTGTCCAAAACCAAAATAATAAAGAATTCCCCCTCCTTTCCTAAATAAAACAACCGAAGCACCCATTAATCTTCACTAAAAAACATTTAATATCATCCAAACTATGGTATATACTCTTTATAGTCCTCCCATTTCACCCCAATACCCTAAGAAGCCTCTCCCAAGCCTTTGGGATCACACATCCAAGTAAGGGTTCCTTTCTTTCTCATTTTTGTCCAAGTTTCCTTATATTGTTAAATCCTTTTATTTTCATTTAAAAATGATGTGTTATATTTTATAACCTCTCCCCAAACTCAAATTATTATGTTTTAATCATGATAGACCCCTTTATCTCTCATTAATCACTCCCACGTACACCCGTTACCATGCTAAAATTTTGTAAGGGATTTCTTTCTTCCCATTTCCATTCAAGAATTTATTTTATATTATACATCTAAATTCCCTTTAATATGTTTGGATATTTTGATGCATGATCCCATTACTATCCATTTCATTTATAAATTATTAGATAACACTTTCTCACTTATCAACCCATTTTATGAATTTCTATTCGACGTCATTATGCTGCCAAAATTGCACTGCAATTTTCCATGCCAAAATCGTCGTGTAGTGAATACCATACCCATTTCTCAATAAAGTATATTCACCTTTATGAACATATTCCTATTTATTGTGGAAATAAAGGTATTTATTTTACATTCCATGACTTTGTATTAACTTATTATTTTTAATGAATCAATGTTGTATGATCTACATGGCACACTTATGCCTGCAATGAAATGTTTATGAAGGGTGCACCCTGATAGGGCTCCAATGCATTAGGTAATGTTTAGTATCATGATATGCCATGTCTAATGAGGGTTTATGAATTTTAATCCATGTTAAATGAGGGTTTAATAATGCCAATTCATGTGTAATTAGGGTTTACTCAGGCTAATCCATGAGCAATGAGCCTTGGCTCATACTAATATCATGTTGTATGTTGTTGCCACATTTCTATGTTATGAATATCATATTATATTATTCCTTTATGGTCATTTTTATTTTGTTATCTATTGATATGACTATTGACTAAAATGTATTTCTTCCTCATTTTATGCCATGTTTATTCCCTTACTAAGATTTATAGCTCACCCTTTTTCTTATGCATGTCCTTAGGTTATCCCATGCAATTATAAGAAGGAAGGAATGTAGTGGTCATGTAAAAGAAGTTTTCAATAATGATGTATATTTCATATTTTACATTGTTTTGTAATGTTCCTAATCTTAAATGAAACTATACCTCTAGATCATATGAGTTTTATTAAGTTATATTTTATGTAATAAATCATGTTTACATATGAAATAAAGAGCAGGGTAATTACACTTTTTCTGTGAAATGACCCACTTCCCCTTTGTTCCCAACCCCCTCACCCTCTAGATCCTTGGGTCCCTAGAACAACCATGAACTATGTTTTCTCAATTTAATTTTTTTTCTTGCATTGAATAATTTCTCTAAAAATTGGTTTTGTTACTAATTATGATTATAGGGATTTATGGTTGGAAATTTAGTGAAATATAGTTTTTAATGAAAATAAATCATGAATAACTTTTATCATTGAAAATTTTAAAATACTCATTACTTTGTGTTTAGAATGTTTTTTTTCTACTAAGAAATGTTTAATTCATATTCTCTTGGTGATTAAATGTTGCATGTTTTAATATTATTCTAATAGTAATTTATTTATTTCTTTTAAATTCTTGATTCTTTTTGAACTGGATAGTTTTAGATACCAGTTGTGGAGGCATGATTTAATGATTTAATTTGGGTTTTGAAGATGTAGGTTATGGATGATTTAATTCATGTTTTTAGCTTAATTAATTAAGGGTGTAATGATACAGGTAATGGAGGTTCACTTAGATGGATTTTAGTGCACTAGGGAGATTTAATTCATTGCATATTCCTATAGTCTAATTATCATTGGAGGTACTTTGATAGGATATAGTGTATCAATTATTGAATTTATTATATTTTTTCCATTAGGATACATTCTTTATTTGGTTGTGAAACACGATTCCCATGAAATATTTTCAGATGTTTGATCCATATTTCATCACATGCATAGTTTCATTGGATACATGTTCCATCTGCTCACTAACCCATCTCCTTTAATTAGTTTTTTTCAAGTTTCTTGATTTTTTGGTTTTTAAACTGTTCTGATCACTTAATCTAGATGTTGGTATGTTCTCGATCCATTTCACTTTTTTTTATTTTTAACTTTTAGGTGTTTAATGGGATTTTATCACTTTTACATAATACATGTGGTATATGTTTTCTGATCATCACACTTTTCATATTTCAGATGAATAAGATTAATTCATATTTTCAATGGTTTTGGTTTTATCTTAGAATGAACTTGAAACATATTTTCAGTTGGATGCTCATATACTCTAATATGGTTGTAGGTAATGCTTATTATTGGGGATATCAGAGTAGATCATGTTATTAAGGTAATGTAGCTTGAATAAATTCAAATAATAGGGAATTCATTAAAATTTTGTGATCAATTTATATTTTTTCATGACTATTCAATGAATAATCATAAAAACTTTTTGAAATTAATATCCTTTACTTAGCTTGAATTTTTTTATTGATAA
Organism: Viscum album; assembly: GCA_963277665.1. Classification (NCBI taxonomy): domain Eukaryota; kingdom Viridiplantae; phylum Streptophyta; class Magnoliopsida; order Santalales; family Viscaceae; genus Viscum; species Viscum album. The sequence continues at coordinate 1,560,711,324 of OY728159.1, forward strand.
TGGTATCATGATTTTTCTTATGAATTAATTAATTGTATTAATGTGTAGGATCCTTTATAGAAATGGAGTCTAAAAATAATTTCTTAGGAAACGTACGGTTAAGTACTCTATTTATTTGGGTATGCATAATTCTATTCAAGTAAAATTATACCTGTATTCTTTTAGTGTGATTATAATTTCCAATATCTTGGATGAGTTGAACATAAATGTTGGTATTACCTTTGAATTTTCCTTAACTTTTTTATATTTAATTGAAGTTTCTCATAAACATAACAGAGTTTCAATTTTCTTCATAATATTTTAATTTAAGATGATGAGACTTTAAGATACATGTTTCAACACTTAATGTTTAGTAAAAAAATTTATCCAAAATATTGGAATGAATTTTTTGTCAATGACCTGATTAAAATTAATAAAGAGGAAAATGTTTTGTGTATATTTTTTATTTTAATTTTTATCTACATTAGTTAATCATAACATTTTAGTCATACTAACCATTCTATTTTTCTATAATGTTATGAATTTTCCTTATATCTCTGACATTTATACTCATGATTTTAACATCATATCTTCCCCTAATTCTTAATTTATTTATAGGATAAACATGGGGTCATGACAAATTTAAATATAGGAATTTGCGAAGGATTTTGGTTCCTTTTAGTCAATAAATAGAATGAATTGATAATTCTCAATAAAGAGTTATGCAATTTTGTATGTGATCTTGTCAACATCATTGATTATCACCACCATCACCTACTAATTTTATTTTATTTTTAAAGTGTAATGATTCTTTTTAAGAATATATAAGCACATAAATCTACTCATTTCTTATCATTTATCAAGTATAAAATTTTCTATTTAAGAGGATTCTATTTTAATTTTTAGAACAATGTTAGTTGATAGTTATCTTAAAATATATTAAAATTTATAAAACATTAGTGGTTCTTAAAGTATTGGATTTTTTTTCAATTTATCTATAGATTAATAAATATATCATGTTTAGTTTGTTTTTTAAAATTATTTCCACCTCTTTTGACAATTTATTTTTAATATGTATTGGTTATTATGATGAAAAATCATACTTTTTAAGATATTATTTAGATGTGAAGGTATGAGAGTGGAAAACTTGAATTTACAGGTTGGTAATGATGATGATGGTCAAACAACCACTGAATATTTTTTTGATGGTTGATGAAAAACCTTGATTGACATATGTTCGTACTCCATTGAATCACAAGAATTTTTACTACATTAAATGTTTCTTGAACTCAGTTATAGGTTATAGTTATATTTTTATTTAACTCAAAAGCTATGTGTACTACATTATATCTTCATATTTTTAATTATATCTTAATTTTTTCTATTTCAATTATATAAAAAGGTTTTTATAATGAAATCATAGGTTTTTATACTTAATCATATCTTATATTTAGCATTTGATGATCTAAATGTTTCTTATTTAGTTTGTGACACTCAAATCATTCATTTATTTGTTTGTGAAACATGAGAAGGCTTGTAAAAAAATATTAAATGTATGTAGAACTACCATCCAAACACTCAAAATCATTATATTTTTATTATACAATCATTCCTAATTTCAGAAGTCTATTCTTCATTGAAGGAGTTAAATATTCTATTTTAAAATTATTTGTTTTCTATGAAATTATTTATTTAATGTATCATTTGATATGCTGGTTTTTGGTTTTGATCTTAAATCATTCAATGCACACAAGGATACTAATTAGGTGGTGTGAACATTTTCTTAAAATGATATGAGATATGAGTTGACTGCCCAAACCATACCCACAAAATTTATTAATGAAAAAGAATGTTATAGTGTACACAAAAGGTGTAAAGATCTTACACCATCTCAAAATACAATGAAATGAAAACATAAATACACATAGTTAATATAAAAAATAATTTCAACCTTTTTTATGTTATCTGTACTTCACTATAATCTTTAGGGAAATGATATTCATACCAAACACCCCATCATTATGTCATTTATCTTGATTGAATTAGCATTTTAGGCATTCTTCTTAGCTTCCCTTTATTCCCTCCACAATCGGTTAGCTATAATTTGATCTAGAAATTAGATTTCAAATTATCCATACTTATTAATAGTATATATTGTATGTTTCAACTGAAGATGAGGTAGTAAATAATTCTAGTGTCAAGATCTCTCAAAAATTTCATAGTGGTCTAGCAGACACATCTCTATATCTCCTCTACAAGGCCTCTATGTAGCTAAAACCTTTACAAGAGATTCATTGTACCCATATGAAGCTTCCAAGTGGATAGGTACCTTAATGGATCAAATAATGAACCTTTATGTTGCCTCCTCATTCAGTATAACCTGAACCATTGAGCAGCCTCATTGAAATACTCGGGGATTGAATGAAAATAGATCACCACTAACAAATCATAGATAATGAGAACTATTTGAAACTTCTTGGAACATTTAACGACCTCTAAAGAATCCAAATTCAAGAAGTGGAATAAACAAGTAGAAAATAATCTCTATGGAATATCTCTAATGTTAAAACCATGTTTTACTTTAAATGTCTCCTCTGCCTTGGATAATATTTGTTCTATGATTTTAAGAAAACCTCTACAGTGAGTTCTCCGTCCTTGTATTTTTTTGAACACAATAACATCTTGATCGTCAATCCAAAAGTTTAGTTGTTGTATCTAAATATTATTCCAATAATATATGAGAATATATCTAGGTATAAGTTCTTTAATTTTCCTAAAATCACACTACAACCATATTAGTATTATTTTTAACATGTATGAGTAGATGAAACATCAATCAAACAAGGGGAATTCCCAGAGCGATCGATTAAGTTGTTTTTAACGGTTTGAATCCATTTAAAAATGTGTGTCAGGGGATCAAAACAAATCTATTAACCTTTTAATTCTATGAAATCATAAGAAAAAAATGTATAGTGAATTGTGAAATGTTCAAGTAAAAGAAATTTCAATATGAGGTACCATTTTCTCATGATGACCTAAAACACACATTTATTGTTTCAAAACACTAAGATATGAATTTAATGGTCATATACATAATAAATGACCTCATAATGAAATGAAATCATAGGTAAATCATATTATTATTATTTTTGACATGTATGAGTAGAGTTCATGTCAATCGGATATCGGGTATATCTAGAATGACTAAATAAGTAGCTTTTAAAAGGTTTGACACCCTTTAAAAACACGCTTACGATGGTTAAAACCAACCATACAACTTCCAAACGACATGAAATTAGATGAAAACTGTACAATGAATTTTAAAATGGTGAAGATGATGGAACATAAAACTAGGGTTCCATTTTCTTGGGATGACCTGAAACACATTTTTATTGTTTTAAAACATAAAAAACATGTGTTTAATAGTCAGGACCTTGTAAAATGATCTCAAAATGAGGTAAAATTATATTAAACCCATATTAGTATTATTTTTGATGTGTATGAGTAGATGATAGGTCAATCAGACATGTGGTGTTCTCATAATGACAAAATATGCAGTTTTTAATGGATTGACGCCTATTAAAAACATGTGTCATGGGGTAAAAACCAACCGAATGCCCTATGAATTCCATGAAATCATAGGAAAAATAATTATATAGTGAATTGTAAAATAATTGAGCTGACAGAACATCAACCCTAGGTTTTTTTTGTCCAAGATGACCCAAAGTATATTATTATCATTTTAATACACTAAAAAAATGTGTTTCACAGTTAGATCCATAAAAAACAACCTTAGAATACGTTTAAATCATTGTAAAACCATCTTCGTATTATTTCTGATGTGTGAGAGCATACAACACATCAAGTAGATAGATGATATATCCAAAATTACTAAATAACAACTTTTTGAAAGTTTAACGCCGTTTAAAAATGTGTTGTAGGGGGTTAAAATCAACCGAATGACCTCTAAATATGGTGAAATCAGATAATAAAAACTATAAAACTATTTTTATAATAGTGGAGTGGACATAATTTCAATCTAATCCATCATTTTCCTAGGATTATCAACAACACACTTTTAATGTTTTAAAAAACTAAAATGTGCATTTAATAGTCAGTTCGGTAGAAAATGACCTCATAATGACATTAAATCATAGGAAAACCATATTAGTAATATTTTTAATGTGTATAAGTAGAAACAAATGTCAATTGGATATTTGGTGTGCTCATAATGATCGAATATGAAATTTTCAAAGGCTTGACGTCCATTAAAAAGTTTTGTGAGGTGGTCAAAACCAACCTAATAACCTTCGAATGCTATAAAATCATAGAAAAAAAATATATTGAATATTGAAATAGTTGAGTAGATTTAATTTCAATATTAGGTTTCATTTTACCATGATGACATGAAACAAATTTTTATTGTTTTAAAGAACCAAAGCGTGTGTTTAACAGTTATATCCATAGTGAACAACCTCAAAATGACATAAAATTATAGGAAAATAATATTACTATTATTTTTGATATGTATGAGTAGATGAAATGTCAATATGACATGTGGTGTTCCTAAAATGATTGAATAAGTAGTTTTTAAGGGTTTTACCCATTAAAAACATACATTTGGGGGTCAAAACCAATCAAACAACCTCTGGATTCCATTAAACCATAGGAAAATGAAAGTGTCATGAATTTTGAAATTATTACTGATATGACTTCATGCATATTTTAATTCATGTGGGATGTGGTCAGATTATATGTGATTGTTTCCCAAACTTCACTTGCTACTAACATGTAGTATAGAAATAGTCTTTGGTCAATCCCATGGAGAATTGGGCTGGCGATGGAAACCTTTAGCTTGAAACCCTTTGGGGTAAGAGTCCTCATGAGTTTGGTTCAGTTTGGGAAAACTATATCTATGGATGTATGGTTTGGAATCAGACATGGAAAAGGGATGAAGGTCAATAATGATATTTTGTAGAAATGATGATCTTAATTCTAATAAGGTAGGATCCTAAGGTTAAGGTTATTAAGAAAATGGAGGTAACTAGTTAACTATGGTCAAACCAACTAGTTCTACCTAGGAGGTAGTTATTCCTTGGTCTTAGCGCATTAAGATCGGCTATATGGTAGAAAGTATCATAGGATATTGATGATATACTAATCTCCTCCAATCAGGCCAGGGTCTTCCATTTGAACAACCCGTAGTCAGGGTAGCTTGAATGAATTGAATAGGAATTTATTGTTTAACCTGATTACTATTCTTAGGATTACCAAGTTGAGAATTATAGATACAATAAATTCAGACACCCCTACTCTCAACCCTTATCCTTGGATGTTTATCCACTCATAGTATAATTGTTTGTATATAGATAAAGAGTTGAAATCATGCTTAAGATGATATTAGATATCGAGATTAAATAATTGACAAGCATGCAATGAATCAGATTAAGAAAATAACTAAAATGAAACCAAGAACAAGAAATATAGTTCTTGAATCAAAACACAATTTTAATTTATTAATTACTTAAAATAGGAATGAGGAAAACAATGTGAATAAGAGGTTTATTTATGATCGATGCTCAAAATTATGAATTCACAATGAGCAGTGTTGGTGATGAAAAATGGGTTGAATAATGTTGTTGAAATCAATCCACGTGGCTTGTATTAAATTAAAACAATGAAACATATTGATGAAATCCGGGTTTGGGGTATAGGGAGTAGAAGGGAATGAGAGAGGAAATAAAAAACAAAGACTTTTCTGCCCCCAACTCTTGTTTTCTTCTACTGTATATATAGATGGAATATTACATGATGTGTAATATAAATTCACATCATGTAATTCTAATCCATAATTTTCTCTATGAATTTTGTATCTACGCATATCTCATAGGTATCTCATTCAAGATTTGGAATCTTGAATCCTTTTACAATGTGTAACAGGATGTCACATCATGAAAATTCCTTCAATTGGAGGGAAAAATGATTTGAATGATTCATATCATGGACTGGTTATTCACACAATGCAAGGAAGGTTCACATCATTTAATGAGCTTTCACTTTGTGAGATAAGATTCATGACATATAATTTTTCACAGAATACTTCACTACCTAAATCATGTGTTGAAATGATACTACATGTCTATTTCATAACGAGTAATATCCAAATTTTTTCCTTTTTTTATTTTTCTCCATTGGAACCTTGAAGGATTATTTCATATTTAAGGAAACATATACCAGGTGCATTATCGAGTAAATAATTGAAAATATTTAATGAAATGATACCAAAATATATATATGATTTTGACTTATCAAGTTCAACCATACAAGAACAATTTCTTGTCTACAAGCAAAAAGATCTTAACATGGATTTCAAAGGGTAAGAAAATTTTAAAATAGGAAACATTCATTAAGACCGGGTAAATAAAACTAATTATAAGTAGAAATAGTAAATTTCTAGAATCAGTCATGTATAGAAAAAAATTCATGCCTCATAGTTCATTTTGTAAAACATATTCTAATTCTTTTGATTATAATTCCTTAACTATTTCTTAATTTTATATCCATTTGAAATTTACCTCACAATGAATTTTCTCTCGTCACTCGAGTAAAAATGAAACTTGAGTTATGCTCATACCCTAATTACATGTTCATAACCATAGGCTTTAATTGGATCTATGATCTCTACTTCTTAAAGAAAAACACAACATCAATCATTAGGGATTTAACAAAAGGGTTGAAATGAATTTGGTGTTTTAGGCATGTGGGTAAAAAGTGAAAAAACAGGCTAAAAAAGAGGGTATGATTTGAAGTATGATGCATGATGTCCTGAATGGTGTAATGAAATAATTCTTACCAAGGAAAATTATACCATTTCCCCCAATATCACAATTTTATATATGAATATATCAAACCGATCCAAATGGTATCATGTTCATTTCCTTCTCTTTATGTGTTTTTCTTTTATTTTCATTTTTCAAAAGTCATGTTCAGGCTAGATCTCACATCCATCCCTAACCATATATGATCCTTCATGGGATTCATCAGTCTGTAAATGGTTACTTTTGACATTCCTAATATACATCCCAATTGAATTTTCTTTTTATTTTGAATTTTTTTGAATGAATATGATAGCGTGAAATGAAAAAAATTATATATAGATCATGGTGAATTAGTATAGTAAGCTCCAAAATATATATTTTCAGTAAAATCATTTTGTTTTAAAAGTTTAAAAACTTTCCCATAGTAATTCAAAGTAAATTAATGCAAAATACACAGAGCATGGTAAGAAGGTATAATCGGCTTGGAATAACTTCATCATATTAAGGTATTTCATGGAAACTACATGATAATTGAATGAAAGATGTAAGGTGGTTATTAGGAAATAGTATCTCAAAAAATATTTCCTCAATCATATTAAAACTGTATTTATTCATCCATAGCCTCAATAAGATCACAGTGCATGTTCTAATAGGTTTACATGTCCTAGGTGTCACTCAAGAAATATGCTCAAAAAACAATGTGCAATTGTATACTTAGAATCCTATCAGGAATGGGAGTAAATAAAGAAAACTGGAAACCACTAAAGGCATAAAACCAAGTAATAAGTAAATTAAAATTAATTTAATTTTTTGATTTTTAATTAATTGATCAAACTCAACAATCATTCTAAAAATATAAATAAGGAAAAAATATGGAATTCTAAAAATTTTAATCTTAACTTCTTCTTTTATTTAAATGGGGTTAATGAGTTTAAAGTTTAAATAATGCTTACGAATGAAAAATGTCTCATATATAAATGAAAAAAAGAAAAAATTCCAGTGCATCAAAATTAAAACTCACGAAAAACTCCCTCATACTTAAAATGATACATTATCCACACTGTCCATGGAAGTACCATGGGAGGGTATGATAGATAAAGATTAGAAAAGGAAATGGAAATTTGAGAATGAACTAATAAAGAATCTATAGCTCTCTGTATAGAGTGGTATTCTAGGAGGTGTTTTGATTTGTATTGAAATTGAATGTGGGCCACTGGAAAAAAATTTTAGAAATAAAAAATAGGCACTAGATAAAACATTATTCCATAGGGTTTAAACAATTTATAAGCAATATAACAGGCAGGTGCACACTATGTAAGAGAATGAAAGATGTTTTTTTAAATGATGAAATGTTTATACAATGAGGCTCAAGTGACTCATGAATAAAAAGTGAAGAATATATTAAAGGACATCTAGAATGAAATCATAAGCACAAAAATTAGAAAAACATATGAAAAATGAGTTTCCCCCCATAAATAAGTAACGATGATGTTGTTATCTAGATGGATGGATCAATAGATCAGTCATTGTCATCCATCGTCTTAGTTCTCTTCTATCTTCCGCAGATACTGGTGGAATTTTCCTCTAGATCTCATGGACTTTTGGTATGATTTATCAACTTATGAGAGTTCTTATCATGTATTTGTTGTGGAAGGAAGGGTATTAATCCTTGTAGTGGAGGCTGTTGGGCACGAATATCAAGTGAGAGCTTTTGAAGGTGATTCTTGACCTCAGTTAGGTGTTGGTTCATCCATTGGATAATGGAATATAGTGGGACATGAGCATTAATTACCATGTGTGAAATAGAAGAGCTATAAATGGCTACTAAAAAATTTTAATGGATTGAAAAATAATCCAAGTGAAATATTGCAAAAAAATATTTTTTATATATAGATAAAGTTTTGTAGTATAAAATGAAAATGAATACACATATAAAATATAAAAAATGTGATGATACATATGACCAAAATAGATTGGAATTGGTGGTAAACAAAGATAAGACAGTGGGATAAAAAATATCATCCAAAGTCCACTACCTATAAGAGGGTGGCTACAACTGGCCAGTCTGATCAATGGATGTGATGTCCAAAGGGGCTAGGGGTTAGCTATTGAGGGTGGTGTGGTGCCGATAGGGATCTCCATGGTATGTGGTGGGGAGGTGTGGATCATCAATGGGATTGTGTGTCTGGAGGCTAGATCAACAAATGGAACCTTGGTGGATGGGGTGGTGGATGGTCCCTTGCCTTGTCGGGCCTGCTCTGCAAGGTAATCCTACTGGGAAGTAGGGTCGGTGATCTCTAGAGGAATGTCAGTAGGGGTAGTGACTAGGTTAGTAGTGGTTTATGAGGATAGTCTAGTAGAGGCCATTGGTTGCTGATATGGTGCAGGAGATGATGATGGTGGAGGGGTGGTGAAATGTGAGACCTCTGCAAAAGGAATGTGCAGATGCTCAGAGATCTGTCTCAGATTTTCTAGGATGAGAAGCTGGATGGCCCAGAGATATGTTGAGAAGGAAGGGGGTGGTACAATAATTTTGGTAGTGGTTGGAGATGTTGTAGTCTCAATGGTGGCTAGGGCAGAAGTGGTGGATGGATCTTATGTAGGGTCTACTGCATGATCTCCTATGGCTTCATCAGCTGCATCATGGAATCCTAGAATCCATCAATAAGTGTAATAATCCCTAAATATGATCTTTATATTTTGCAACATAACAAAATTGATGGAATCCATCATTCCAAGGTGTGTGAGTGGAAGGGAGGCGTCAAACACTCCAAGATTGTTGGCAAGGTGGGTGATGAAGGAACATCCCATCAAATACATATGGTATCTAAGCACGACCTTAGTAGTAATATGTGAACTAAGAGGCCATGTTGATGAAAGGGATGACCATGGATACTTATAAGATGAGAACATCATCCTGGATCACACTACCATGAGATTCTACCTTGGCATAACACACATGAGTCAAGGTTCGATGAAGGATTATAAGTTTTAGGTTGCAGAGCTATGTCATATTTTTGATCTAGAGAAATTGCACTATCTAAGAATATCGTGTGATCATCCATGATATTAACTTAGAATCAGACCTATAAGGCTCAAGATTAAGGGTATGAAATACCTTATATACAGTGAAGTCCTCTATGTATATCATTATTTCGATGCTGAATTCAGAAAAGGAAAGCTCATGAGGTCAGGCACTGAGTCTGAAATGAAGGTTGTCCATGACGACCTAAAATGTGGATAAAATCTATAGAAATATATTGTGGTAAGTATCCCCATGGAAATTTATGATAATGGATGTTTGGATATGGTGGATGAGATGAAGGACCTCATCAACAATATGAAATCAACAAAGGATAACCATGGAAATCATCTTGTTGCTCTGCATCAGCTTCACCTGCATCCGGTTGAGGTCAACCTGATGCTTTGGATTAGATAAGTGGATAATGAGGGTGAAAATGGGTTTGGTTATCTCTATAGGCCTCGTTGAAGTTGATTGGGTTTTTACCTCTTGGGAAGCGGGCTTGAAAGTGGCTACGATGATAGGTACATCACCTATTGAAAACTTCACCAGTGGCAGATCATTACAGTCAAACATTGAACTTGAAGGTGTAGGGAAAATAGTTTTGGTTTGATACATTTGTGGGATCAAGGATGGAGGGTGTACAATCGAGAATGTGGGTAAGGGAAGTGGGTTCATGGTCGAGAGGGATGAGAGTGGAGGGTGTGTGAATGAGAGGGAGGGAAGGGGAGGTGGGTTCACAACCAAGAGGGAGGGGAGGGGATGGTTTGTGCATAGTCAAGAGGGAGGGAGGGGAGGGGTGCAGTTTCAAGGGAGGAGGGGAGGTAAGAAGTGGGGAGGGGGTCATAGTCATGAAGGAGGAAGGGGAGGTGAGGGATCTTGTAAGGGAGGGAGAGTTTGAGCCATGACCCTAGGTTCAAGGTCTATTTTTTTAAATAGGATCGAGGTGTTACACGACGTGTAACTAGGTTTCACATCTTGTAGCTCTGATTTTTATGAATTTTTGGATGAAAAAAGTACACATCATGAAACTGGGTCACAATATGTGTACTTAGATTTTTTTTTCATTTTTGGTCTAAACCCTGGTCTCCTACTCCCAAAATTCCTTAAGTTTCTTATGGATTATTCTAATCTAATCTAGAATAAGGTGATCTATCCTAGGTTTCCTTATAGTGAGTGTTTCTTTTAGCATTGAGATCTTGATACTTTGAGGTTCATCTGAATTTCAGGCTGACGACACAACCTTCGTGGAAGGGTTGTTGATAAATTTTTAATATTTGATCATTGAATTTGAATGGTTTTCCACCTTCCTTCTATATTTTGATGGTCCCATAGGGGAAAACATGAATGAATGTGGAGGGTCCTAACCATCTAGATTTCATCTTTCCAGGTAACAACTTTAATCTCAAGTTGAATAATAGGACCCTATTTCCTATGAAAAAGATGTGTCTTTCAATGCTTTAATCATGCCATTTTTTGTTTTTTCTTTGTGGATTTTAAAATTTTCATAAGTATCTTTGATGATTTCTTCTAGTTCATATAATTTCGCCATCCTATCTTATCTACCTTTCTGGGAATCCAAATTGAGATTTTTATTTTCCCAATATGAGTGGTGCTCTAATTCAACTTGTATATGATAAGGTTTACCATAAACCAATCTTAGAGGTCTTGTACCAATGGTTGTTTAGTAGGCAGTGCGGTACACCCATAGTGCATCATCTAATTTCAAAATCCAATCACTTCAACTTATGTTAATAGTCTTCTACATTATTTTTTTTATTTCCCTATTTGAAAATTAAACTTTTCCGCTCGTTTTCAGGTGGTAGGGAGTTGCCGTGTCGTATCGAATACGATATTTATCTTGTAATACTTTAACATCTTTATTAGTTAAATATGTTCCCTAATCACTGATGATCAATCTATGAAATACAAATCTTGAAAACACATTCCATTTTAAGAAATTCATGACCACTTTTTTGTGTCATGCATTATAGCTTCAACGTCTAACCATTTCAAGATTTAGTCAACAAAAACAAGGATATAGGGATTTCCATGTGAATTGGGTTTGTGGTCATTTCATTGGGACTTTCCATGTGAATTGGGTTTATGGTCCCATGAAATATATTCCCCATATATCAAATATTTCACCTTCCATGATTGGGTTTGTGTTCATTTCATTTCTTTTTCCCAATGGTTCTAGTGCATTGGGACTTATCACAACATCAACAATATTCCCTTGCGTCTTGGTGTAGAGTGGGACAAGAATGTTTACATTGTAGGATCATTTCTATGGTGCACTTAGTCCCATTATATACTCTAGTTGGTGATGTATGACACATGTCTATCACATTTTTTATTTCATTATTGGGAATGGAACATCGTAACAATCCATCAGTGCAACGCTTGAATTGAAGTGGTTCATCGTAGTAGTATTGTGTTGTTTTATCTAAAAATCTTCTCTTTTACTGGTAGAAGAGGTCTTGGTGTAGAAATCTCATGGAGGGATAATTTTTAATATCTAAAAACCATGGTTGCGCCTTTATAATGAAAATGGTTTCATTAGGAAATTCTAATTCAATGTTAATATCTTCATCATCCTTGATGAGTGGAAGAGGAAGTTGGGATAGATGATCAACAGTCACATTTTCCATGCCTTTGGTATATTTAATGAAAATATCAAATTATTTGAGTTGGACGATCCCCTTACCATCCTTGTCTTGGAATCCTTTTTTTTCATTAAATAAACAAGTGAAGCATGATCGATGTGCATAATTACCTTGGATAAAACCAAATAGGAACATAATTTCTCAAAAGCATATAAAAATACTATGTTTTAATTCATTTTAGTTTTGTAGTTGAATTAAGATTTATTTAGTGTGTGGCTATCATAGTATATAGGACAAAAGATGTTAACAACTCATTTTCCTAAAATAGAACCAACAATAAATTCATTGGCATCACATATCAATTCAAATTCCTAGTCTCAGTCAGGTGAAATGATTACAGGGGATTCTATCGAGATTTTCTTTAAAGTATTGAATTACTTCCAACATTATTCAGTGAATTCAAGTAAAAATTACTTTGAAAATAGGTGTGTTATAGGAAGGGAAAGTTTTGAAAAGGTTTTTACAAATTGCCTGTAGAATCTAGCATGGCCTAGAAATCTCCTTATACCCTTAACTATTGAAGGTTCAGGTAAATATTCAACGATATTTATCTTCGTGGGATAAAATTCCATGAAATTTTTGGTCATTTTTTTCCTAAGGAAAATCCCTCACTGGACAATAAAATTAAATTTTTTCTAGTTTAAAACTTAACATTTCTCTTTAAAATATTGCAGTACTAACTCAATATTTCTTAGGAAAACCTCAAAAGATATTCCATAAATTGAAAATTATTCCATGAATATTTCTAAGAATTACTCCTACATATCATGGAATATATTATCCATGCATCTTTGAAAATTTTCCAGTCTATTTCACATACTGAATAACATGCGTATGTAAGCAATGATAACAAATGGACATGTGAATGTAGTTTTGGAGTAATCAGCTGGGTCGACTGTAAACTGATTGTATCATGAATATTCATACAAAAAACAATAAAATTAATGTCATGATATTATCTCCAACATGTTTTCCATGAAAGGCATTTAAAAATGATCTTTCTGGGTTGTCATATTTAAATTTTTGCAATCCACACAAACTCACCATCTAGTGATGGTGTGTGTTGAGAAAAATTCATTTTCAATAGTTTTTTCCACTATGATCCCACCTTTCTTAGGAACTACTTGAAGCGGGATCACCCACTCACTATCAGAGATTTAAATGATTATTCTAGCATCTATAAGTTTCAGTAATTTCCTTCTAACAACTTCATTCATTGGTGGTGTGATCCTCCTCAGTGGCTAATGTTTGGTTTTCACCTTCCTCAAGTAGGATTTTATAGGTTCATATAGAAGGATTTATTCCTTCAATGTCATCCACTACCCATGAAATTTATTACTTATTTCTTTTCAAGACATCATTTAATTTTTCCTCTTGTAACTGAGACATTTATAGCTTAATGATTACTGGTTGAGAGGTTCAATATTTTAAGTATAGATACATAAGAGTACTAGGTATAGGCTTAAACTCTAGTGTTGGTGGTTGAATGATAAGAGGGTATGAAAGGTGGCAAATTATCTATTGTGAGAGTTTAATTGAAGCTAACTTCCTCAAAATCACACTCTTCTTATGCATCAAGGAGTGACTCCTCAACGTCTTCTTCTATAGACATGTATTAATTTCTATCTTGGGTATGAGAGATAGAATTTCAATCAAAGGCATCATCTACTTTTTTAGAAACATTGATGAGGTTGATGACTACCTATTCTTCTCTAACTCGAAAGATTAAAAACCTTTTATTTATGTCTATTAGAGCCTTTCTTGTGTCCAAGAATGCTCTTACAAGAATAATGGGGACACCACCTTATTCTTTCATGACTAAAACCAAGATGTCTTCCATAAAGATGAACTTTTCAACTTTAAAAAATACATCCTTGAGAATTCCCTAAGGTTATTTTACTGATCGGTCTATAGGTTGTATTGCTACTTGAGTTGGCTTGAGCTCTTAAAGTCCCAAATTATGAAATTCACTCATCGGCATGAGGTTAATACTTACTCCAAGATCACATATAACCCTTCCAAATTTATACTCTCTAATATCACATGGAATTGAAAAAATTATGGGGTATCTTATCTTGGGTAGAATATATTTCTAAATGATAACATATCATTCATCATTTAGTGATATTACACCTAGATATTCCATTTTTCTTTTATTGGAAAGAATATATTTTGGAAATTTGGAATAAATTAGCATCTGAGAATTATCCTCTACAAAGGGTATGTTGATATAAAATTTCTTGAACATTTCCTTAAACTTCTTGTGTTATTAATCCTTTATTACTTGTATTTCTATTTATATAAAAGGAAGAGGTGTCATGTATGGTGGTGGAACAACATAAACTGGCTCTTTTGGTTGCTCAGGTGTTTGGGTGTTTGTGGATGGTGATACCTTTTGTGGAATCACTTGGGAGATCCCATCAACTTCTTCTTCTATTGTTGAATGATTCTTAGGTTCCTTAGCATGTATTTCATCTATTACACATGGTTACTGAAAATAAAAAAATTCCACTTCTAGTCACTACAATTTTAGCTTCTTTCCTTGGGTATATCTATGAATTACTAGGTAGTGTACTTTGTAATATGTTTGATAGAGTATTTGAGGTCTTCTATATATGATGCTCATGATTGTATAGGGTATATTATTGGTTATGCATCTCTATCTCTTGATAATCTATTCTATGGTCTAATTTTTGAACAAAAGTAGCCAGGAGGTTCTTTAAGTTACTCTAGAGAGGAGAATTTTTTTACTAAGGTCTTGGTGGAGCTGGTTGATACTACCGTAGAGCCATCTCAGGGAAAAGTTGTTGTTGTGATTTTTGTGGTGTAGGAAAAGGGTTCATGGGTGGGTATTCAGGTGGTAATTGAGTATGAAGTGGTACTTTACCACTTCTCTATTGATAATAGACATGGTTTTGTTGAGGTGGTTGTTGAATCAACCTCTATTGATAGTACTTCTGCTGCTATTAGAATGGTGGATTTCACTGATTGTAATTGATATAATTGAAATATTGAGATGGTTGTTCTTCAACTCCTTCTCTAAAATATTAGTATAAGTTTACACCACCACACATTTCACATGATTTAATTTCCATTATAGGAGCGGAGGGGGTGTAATAGGCAACTAGAATGACTCTAAATTCTTTGTGAGCACTTCAAATTGTGCTTCCAGTCTAGTTTTTTCTTCAATCTGATGAATACCACCTTGTGGTGGTCCATGATCACTCTTCCATAGAATGGGGTTATGATATAATTCATCCAAAAGTGTTCGACCTACCTTAGGTGTCTTAACCACCAGTCCTCCATCAGCGACAACATTGATAACTATGCATGGGGCTGGCTGGATACCTTGGTAGAATTTTCGGAGTTGTATCCACATGTCTAGTCCATGGTATAAGCACTTCCTCATTAACTCCTTGAATCTATCCCATGATTCTCATGTCGAATCTCCATCAATCATAGTGATGTCCTGCATATCATTTCAAACATTCCAAGTCCAGATTGGTGGGAAATATTTGTCTAAAAACTTCTTGGAAAGATTATCCCAAGTCATGACTGACTCGGAAGCATGAATTTGGAACTAATATTTGGATCTTCCATACAAATGGGAAAGAGACCAACATGAGTCTTACAAAATCTGATGAGACTCCTTGATTATGAAATTTATCACATACTTCAAGGATTTTGGAGATGTTCTCATGTGGGTCCTCACTTTAGATTCGACTAAATTGTTTGATGTTATGAATCATTGAGATGAGTCTAGGTTTGATATTAAATGTTCTATCTCACACTAGTGGATGAACTATGATTGGTGGGGAACCATGGATCGATGATAAACCATATCCATGATGGGGAATTATAGGGGTGTGGGTTGTGTATCATGCATTTCCATAGGCATAATTTTTATGTTCCGCATGTTAGGACCTACAGGATTATTGCGGTCTGCCATTTGTGACCATCGATGTGTAGTTAGATAACATTCAATTTTGGGCTCGAAGGAAAGCTGTTATTGTTCATCAAGGATCATTAAACAAGTCAAAGGGCTCAAATGCATGCACTAAGACAAAAGAACAAGGGTATTGTAGAATCCAAAATAAAGAGAAAAGGAAAGAAAGGAGAAAGGGGAAAGGGGGAGGTAATCCTGAGTTATTTTACCAAAATGTTTTCTATGAGAAGCACAACAATTCCCCGACAACAACATGAAAATTTTACATGACCGCACACATCACTTAATTCACACAGACTGTGGTCAGATTATATTTTACTGATTCCCAAACATCACTTTCTATTGAGATATAATATAGAAAAAGTTTGGGGTCAATCCCATGAGGAATTGGGTTGGTGATGGAAACCTTTTCTGTGAACACTTTGGAGTATGAGTCATCACGATTTTGGTTCAGTTTGGTAAATCTATTGCTAAGGATGTACGTTTTGGAATTAGAGATAGAAAATAGATTAGGATCAATTTAGAGGTTTTATAGAAAGGATGATCTTAATTATAACTTGACAGGATCCTAATTTTTAGGCTATAATTCAAGTGGATGTCACTAGTTGACTATGGTTAAACGAACAAGTTCTACCTAGGAGGTGGTTATTCTTTAGTTTGGAAGTAACCACAACCTATGTGCATTAATCTTAGAACTATGGTAGAAAGTTTCATAGGCTATTGATCATAACCTAATCTACTCCAATCAGGTCTGGGTCTTCCATCCAAACTTCCTGTAGTTGGGGTCGCTTGAATGAATTGAATATAAATTTTTTATTTAACCTTATTATTATTCATAGGATTACCAAGTTGATAATTAGAGACTCAATAAATTTAGGCACCCCTACTCTTTACCCTTACCCTAGGTGGTTTATCCATTCATGGTAGAATTGATTACAGATAGATAAAGAGTTGTAATCATGCTTAACATGCTAATAGAGATTGAGATTAAATAATTGAAAAGAATGAAACGATTCAAATTAACAAGTGAAAGAACATGAAACCAAGAACAAGAAATATAGGTATCAAATAAAAAAACAATTTCAATTTATTGCTTACTTGAAATAGGAACATGAAAAACAATGTGAAGCAGAGGTTTTTTGATGATCAATGCTCGAAAAGATGAATGCACGAAAAGTAGTGTTGGAGATCTAAAAAAGGTTGGAGAAAATTGTAGAAATCAATCAACACAACATGTGTTAAAGTAAAACAATGAAAAATATTGAAGAAATTTAGGTTTGGGTTAGAGAGAGTTTAAGGGAACGAGGGAAGAAATGAAAGAAAAAAATCCTATCCAGCCCCCAAATCCTGTGCGATGCTGTTGTATATATAGATGGAATATTACGTGAAATGTAATAGGAATTAATGTTGTGTAAATGAAAATCCATGTGTTTCTCCATGAATTTTGAATCTACACATATCTCATGCATATCTCATCTGAGATTTGGAATCTTGACTCCTTTCATGACGTGTAACAGGATGTCACGTAGTGAAACTTCCTTTGGATGGAGGGGAAACTGATTTGAATACTTCACATCATGGACTTGTGATTTACACCATGAAAAGTAGGTTCACATAATTTAATGAGATTTAACATCATGAGATGATCTTCACAGCATGAAATTTTTCATGTCTTGCTTCATGGCCTACAACATGTGGTGAAATGATACTACATGTCGTGTAATACTGTTCCACATCCTATAATAACCAAATTTTATCCTTCTCTTCATTTTCTCCATTAAAATAGTGAAAGATTATTTCCTCTAAAAACCAACATATACTAGGTGAATTATCGAGTAAATCATTGAAAATACTTAATGAAATGATACCAAAATATGTATATGATTTTGACTTATTAGTTACATAGATGGACCATTATTGGAGGTTCTGTTTTTTTTGTAATGTCTCAAAACACACTTTTATTATTTTAAAACATCAAAAAATGTGTTGACTGGTCAGATCTATAGAAAACAACCTCAAAATTATGTGAAATCAAAGGAAAACCAACTTAGTGTTATTTTTGACATGTGGGATCAGATTAAACATCAATTAGAATTACGATTTTCTCGAAACGACAGAATATATAGTTTTTAGAGGTTTGAAATCCTTTAAAAACATGTGTCATGGGGTCAAAACTAGTCAAATGACATCATAATGACATAAAATCATAGGAAAATAACCATATAGTGAATTGTAAAATATTAAACCAAATGAAATTTTAATATGGGGTAACATTTTCCTAGGATGACCCGAAACACACTTTTATTGTTTCAAAACACTAAGATGTGCATTTCACCACCATATCTAAGGAAACAAATCCTTGAAATGATATAAAATCATAGGAAAACCATATTAGTATTATTTTTTAAGTGTATGAGTATAAAAAACATCAATTGGATGTGTGGTGTTCCTGAAATGATTGAATAAGTTGTTTTTATGGTTTAACGCCTTTTAAAAATGAGTATTAGGGGGTCAAAACTAACCAAATGGACTCTGAATGCCATTAAATCACAGAACAAAAACTTTACATTGAATTTTGAAATTTTCAAATAGATGGAACATCAATCCGAGGTATTGTTTTCCCGGAATGACCTGAAATGCGCTTTTATTATTTTAAACTACTAAAACATGGGTTTAATAGTCAGATCCATAGAAAATGATCTCATAATGAGGTGAAATAATAGGGAAAATTTATTAGAATTAAATTTGATGTGTGAAATAGATAACACATAAATCAGATGTGCAGTCTATCGAGAACGAACAAATAGGAAGTTTTCAATGGTTTGACCCCATTTAGAAATGTGTGTTAGTGGGTCAAACCAATTGAAAAACTTCCAAATGCAATTAAACTAGACGATAATAACTATATAGTGATTTGTGAAATATTAGAGTATATTGAATGTCAATATGAGGTTCAGTTTTTCCAAGATGACCGGAAGCACACTTTTTTATTTTAAAACACTAAAAAGTGTATTTAACTATCAGATCCATATTAAACAGCCTCATAATGATGTGAAATTATTTTAAAATAATATTATTATCAATTGAGATGTGTATGAGAATAGGATACATCAATCAGATGTGGGGTGTGCTCGAAATAACTGAATACACAGTTTCCAATGGATTGAAAAACTTTTAAAAAAATGCATTAGGGGGTCAAAACTAACTGAATGGCCCTTGAATGCTATGAAATATTAAAAAAACAATCATTCAGTGAATTTTGAAATGGTTTATTAGACAAAACATCAATATGAGTTTTTGTTTTCTCGAGATGAATCAAAACACACCTTTATTATTTTTAAAACACTAAAATAGGAATTAAACAGTCAGATCCATAAAAAATGACCTCATAATGAGGTGAAATCATAGAGAATCTATATTATTATTTTATGTGATGTGCATGAGTAGATGACACATCAACCAGACAAGTTTTTTACCAAAAAAAATGAATATGTGGTTTTAAAAGGTTTAATGCCCTATTAACAAGAACGTCAGGGGTTCAAAACGAATCAAACGACCTCTGAATTCCATGAAATAATAGGAAAACTACTATATAGTGATTTTCTAAATGGTTTAGTAGACGAAATGTCAATTTGAGGTGTTGTTTACCCAGGATGATCTAAAATAATTTTTATTATTTTAAAACACCAAAATGTGTGTTTAATGGTTAGATCCATCAAAAACGGGATTGGAATGAAGTTAAATAATAATAAAACAATTCTAGTGTTATTTTTAATGTGTGTGAACCAACAACATGTCTATCGAACATGCAATTTTTGTAGAATGATAAAATATGTAGTTTTTAATTGTTCGATACCCTTTTAAAAAGTGCGTCAGGGGGTTGAACCCAACCAAACAACCTTGAAATGCTATAAAATCATAGAAAATCATTGATACTGTGAATTATGAAATTTTAGAGTAGACATAATTTCAATCTAGGAAAGCATTTTTATGGAATGACGCGGAACACACATTAACTATTTTAAAACAACAAGACTTATGTTTAATGATAAGACCCACAATGAATGACCTTAGAATGACATGAAATCATAGGAAATCTATATTATTATTATTTTGACTTATAGTAGTATAAACATGTGAATAATATTTGTGGTATACCATAAACAACTAAATATGTATTTTTTAATATTTGATGCCCTTTAAAAATGTGTGTTTGAGGTTCAAAACCAACCGAAAGACATTCAAATGCCATGAAATAATTGGAAAAACCTATATAGAGAATTGTGAAATGATCAAGAAGATAGAGAGTTAATCAGAGGTGTTGTTTTCCTGAAATGAACCAAAACATACTTTTATTCTTTTAAAAAACTAAAATATTTGTTTAATGGTAGGATCCATAGAAAACGAACTAAGAATGAGGTGAAATCATAATACAACCATGTTAGTATTGTTTGTGATTTGTGTGAGTGGTTGAAATGTCAATCATACATGTGGTCTTTCCTAAATGACTAAATAATAAGTTTTTAAAGGTTAATCCTCCTTTAAAAACCTACATAAGAGGGTTAAAACCTACCAAACGACCTTTGAATGATGTAAAATATGATAAAAAAAACTTTAAAATGTTTTTTGAAATGGAGGAGTAGACATAATTTCAATTAATGGTACAATTTTCCCTGGATGACCGAAAATGAACTTTATTGATTTAAAACACCATAACATGCATTAAACAGTAAAATACTTATAAAACAGCCTTATAATGATGTGAAATTATAGGAAAACGTCTTAGTATCTTTTTTCATGTCCAAGAGTAGATGGAACATCAATTTAATGTGAAGTAAGCTCAGAAATATTGAATATGATTTTTTAAAAGGATTGATTCCCTTTAAAAACATGCATCAGGGGATCAAAAACAAACAAAAAACATTAAAATGTCATGAAATAATAAGAAAAAAACTATACATTGATTTTTGAAATGGTTGACTAGACAAAACATCAATATTAGGTGTTGTTTGTGTGGGATGACCTGAAACACACTTATATTATTTTAAAACACTAAAAAATGTAGCAGTACTGTAGTAGTACTATGACAGGTACTATAGCAGTACTATAGCAGGTACTGTTCGGCACTGTAGCAGTAGGAACTTTTCTCTCAATTTGGGCCTTCAGGCCACAGGTTTGGGCCTACGGGTCTCAAGGGCCTTTGGGTCATTAAAGACCTTCGAGCCTCAGGGCCTTCGGGCCATAGAGACCATGGAGTAACCCAGTTCAAAGGTTTTAAACATGAATTTAATTACCTTTTAATACTATTAAAAAAACATGCATTTAATGGTCATATCCATTTAAAAAAACCTCAAAATTATATAAAGCCATAGGAGAACCATCTTAGTATAATTTTTGATGTTTATTAGTAGAAATCATTTCAATTGGATGTGCGGTGTTCTTAGAATGGTCAAATAAGTAGATGCTAAAGGTATGAATCCCTTTAAAAACATACACCTATGGGGTCAAAACCAATTGAATTACCTTTTAATACTGTTAAAGAATATGAAAAAAATATATTTTTTTATGAAATTACTGAGAAGATAGAACATCAATCCATGTTTTGGAAATGCTGGGAGAAACAATGAAAAAGGTTTGCTGACAAAGAAAAGACAGAAATAAAAGAAGAAAAATATGAACATGGACACAATGATTTATATGGTTTGAAAAAAATACCTATGTCCACAGAGAGTCTGAATCACTTCATTATAATTTAGGACCACAATTATTGGGAGATTAGAGTTTCAAACACACCAATACCCTGGCTCGGATTGACCTAATAAAGAAGACGAAGCATTATGCCACCAAATTAACAGTAAGTCCACTGTGATATTGATAGATATAATATTTTCATTATTATTAATATGTTTTTTCAATGATTTAATCCCTTTCCATTTTTCAATTTGATCTTATTTTCATCATTTTATGATTTTTGATGAGTTCTTTTCTTAAGTGTGAAAATTGGATAGTTATGGACATTTAGATGTTTTATGTTTCCTAGGTATGTCAAGCATAACTCCTAAAATTATGATCCAATTCATGTGATTACATTTTTTTTGGATTTATATGTTTGTGGGCTACAAATTATTTTTCTAGAACAAGATCCAATTTGAAATTCCACATGCCCAAATAATTATGTCAACGTGAACACTTAATCTGGTTAGTATAATGAACCATACCTCATTCAAAGAGGCATATCTCGGGATACCTACAACAAAATGAGATACTTATAGCTGGGTTAGAAACCCAACTCAATTAGGAAGCTTCAAAATAAATTTAAATGAGAAAGTATTTCGGTAAGGCCATCCTTGAACTGGTCAAAGTGGGGTTGGTGGAATAGTGTTTGGAGGCCAAAAAAAGTCAGGTCTAGTGATTCAACCATAACTAATTCAAAACGGCTCCAAATTCTCTGAAATTTAGAGGGTAGATGTCCAACTAAATTACTAACATATTATAAGAAGAAACTATGGAATTATTATACCATATATTGTAATAACCAAATCCAACTTTTGGAATACTGATTCTTGAGGATTGTTTTTCTGTTCTTTCTTTTCTTTCTTTTGTTCTTAATATTGTAATGTTTTATTCTTCCCCCTTCTTCTCAATTACCCTTGATATGGTGGGGTAAATATTATTATTAATTGGGTAATGTTAGGTTTTATCTTTTTTAATTTTTGATTTAGTTCATTTTATTAAATAAAAACTCTCTCTCTTCTGCGATGTTGGTTTCAAATTCTATTTTTTTATTATATTATGCGATTATATTTGATTTTAGATTCTATTGTTACTATTGATTTGGTAAATAGAAATTATCTCCCTCAACTAGGTTTTTGTCTATATATTATGGAATATATCAGGGCTAGTAGTAAAATACTCGGTGATCATCAGTACGTGTGAGAGGGATGGTGTTTGTTCTTGATTGTTTGGGATTAACAAGACCCGATCGAGAATTTCCTAAATCAATTGAGGGTATTCACTGTAAATATTTCAAAAAAGGAAGTAGAGTAGAAAAACTAATATATTGTTACATTTTACTCTTACCATAACCATTTACCAAGTGAGTGATAGGAAGCGATCGTGAAATATCCCTTAAATCGGCTTAGTAGAAGAGGATTGGAAAAAATGGAACTATGATTGAATTGCAATTGAAAAAATGAACATGAAATGATCACTCAATTCATATCACTATTTTCAATAAATTTCTTTATTTATTCCAATATTTTTACATTAATTAATTTTTTTGTTCCATTTTTTTGTTTTCAAAACCAAACCAATTCAAAAACAACCCCACTTATTTCTCATATTTAAATTGACAAATGTGATTGTTGTGTGCTCCTCTCTAGAGAAAACCTAGGTTAACCACTACATTATATTTTAAATTAGTAAAAAAAATGTTTTTTCCAAACCCCATGACAGGCCCATGTTAAAATTTTCCACCGTTTCCGAGGAGGCAGTGTGAACAATCTAATTGAAAATATTTGACT
The DNA here is from genome assembly GCA_963277665.1 of Viscum album. Lineage (NCBI taxonomy): Eukaryota > Viridiplantae > Streptophyta > Magnoliopsida > Santalales > Viscaceae > Viscum > Viscum album. Next base: position 1,560,735,278 of record OY728159.1, read on the forward strand.
CTTTTCAAATAAAAAAACTGTAAAATAATATTTTACCATAATGTTTTAAAATGATTATTTCTTAAATTAATGGATGAAATAACCACATGTGGAACAATTATATGAGTATGGTTATGATATATTTTAGATGAAATAACTTCAAAAATACATAGAACAACTCGAGAGAAAAGTATAACTATCATTTGAATATGTTCATACATTTATGGGGAAACCAGAACCTAAGCATGAACTTGATGAGGCCATGATGGAAGAATTGACTATTGAGATACATGTGGAAGATCAAAAAGATCTGAATGGATTCTGGACTAATTTTGAATAACTACTCGATCCCCTAATTCCTTACAAAGTATAAGAGCTAGAACTATTGAAAGAAGACACCACCAAAGCGGTGGAATTTGAAGAAAAGATGGAGGAGGCTGACTACCTAACTCTATCTTGTAAAATAAAACTACAAGAGGCACCTCCTACCAATGAAGAAATTTAAGCCAGACAAACTTAGGGATATAATATTTTCTTATAATCATGTCATTATGATTTTTTAAAATCTGAATTTAGTATTACCTCCCCTTGTTTTAAATTTTCAAATCTGGAAAAAAATTGTATTTCCTTGGTAGATGAGGAAGAAAATGAATATTCACCTGATGAATAACATCTAGACCACCCTAAACCTGATGAATATTTATTAGAGGTATTTCAAGAGGAGATCCAAGTGGATTTTCCTAAGGAAAAATAGACACATTAATCTTACATTGAAAGGGAAGAATTTGATATTGATTTATGAAATTTTAATTTTATTCAAATAGAATTACACTATGATTCTCCCATTGATTGTTATTTTGATGCAGCATACCTTGAGAAATTGTTGGAGAATGAAGAAGTTGTGAAAGTGGAAACCAATAAAGTGGAGGTATCATTATTTATCCTAATCCGACTATGAAAGTTATATATCAATTCCATATGGGTGGATTTGGTGTACTATATCCATAGTGTCCTCAAAAAAATGGAAGAATTTAAATATGGGAAGAAGAATTTTTGTTGGTTCATGAGAAAGAAACTCAACCCACCATCATATTGGGGATAACCAACTGGAACTGCCCATATTGTGGTAGTCAAAACTCATGACCCACTTAGGGGATTAAACCATGATCTATCATTCTTTTCTTATTCTCATTCTATTTTTTTATTTTTAATAAATGTATAATGATGTTTTATCTACTTTTGTTTGTAGGTTTTCAGTGTGAAAATATTAGGATCTTAACTCAACATTACACTGCCAATATGTCAGGTTTTACCTATTTTTATAACATTCTTGACTGTTGGGATTCAACTTGAAATATTTTTTACATGTTAAATAAATTTTAATTCATTGTAGACACTGCATCATTTATGTGTGGGGAAGGGAACCTAAGGGAACCTTTTTAGTTTAGTATTTTCAATTGTTTATTTTTATATTTTTCAAAATGAGTGATTTTTGAATTTTTGTATGTTTTTGAAAGTTTTTAGATAAAATGATTCTCACTTCCATTTTTGAAACCCATGTCTATGAGTGAAAAAAATATATCACATTAAACTGATCTTAAATGAATGCTGAAAATGACTTTGTTTCAAGTTCAAATATTTGGAATTTCATGAAAAGTACTCTGATTTATGAATCCCATGACACATATCACTGTATTTATATTTGAAATCACTTTCTTGTGAGGATTATGAACCATTTTTTCATATTATTTTTCATTCACCTCACTTCTTGAGAAAACCAAATCATGCTTGGTTTATAATAATTTGATTTATTCCTATCAAAACTTGAGGGTTTTAGGTATATGTGTTTTAAATTATTGAAGAATTTATTTAGTTTTATAACCCCATTTTTCTAATAATCCTTTTAATAATGGAAAAACTTGAACATTTAATCATTGTAGACCTTATAATCTATGAGCAACCTATTATTTTATCCACATTACAAGCCAATTTCCATATCCAACCTTCTATTGAAGTGAAATTGCATAATCTAGTTAAAATTAAGTGTGGGGGAAGCTACATTGTATTGTAATACTTCATTTAGTGATACTTTGGGTGGAAAATTAAATTCTTAAGAGAAGTGTTTATTGCTGACAAAAATCATTATGTTGAAAGTTGTGCCTTTTTTGTAGCTTTCATGATAAGTGAAGTTGCGCATTTTTGGAGCTTCCAATGAAAAAAAGTTATGCCTATCTAGAGAATTCAAGAAAAATCATGATTTAGATGATTAAAATTGTTTCTACTTAAATTTTTAGTGGTCTAAAAATTAATTGAATTTTAAAAGATAATTTGGAGGTTATTTTCTGCTAAGGGAAGTGAGGAGGTGACCATATTTGAGTGAAAATTAGAATAATGCAATTTTGTTTAAAAAAGAGTCAAGATCTCCTCATTTAGCATTATAATTTTTCACATTTAAATCATACCAACCAAAATCCATAGAACAAACCTGAAAATTACTCATGATATACATATATCCTTGACTCACCTAGGGTGGAGATGTAGGAATTTATCATGCCTATGGTGACCCTTGTATGATTTTGTACGAGAAATACATTGTTAAAAAATTGACATTTGTGTAATAAGAGAAAATGAATGTGAGGTAAGTGTTTTGTGTGCATGGGAGGATAAACAAAGGGGAAATATATTTAATGATCCAAATTGAGAACCTGAGATAGTTGTTTTTGATGAGGAATGATATATTTTGTTTCTTGGTGGGAAAGTTTTGGATCTCATGGACATGTGTTTTAAATTTGCATTGATTTTATTTTGATGTTTACTGGTCTAGGAGTCCATGTGCTAAGTGTGGGGGAATTGATAGATACAATATTTTAATTATTATTAATATGTTTTTAAATGATTTAATCCTTTTAAATTAATCAATTTGAGCTTATTTTCATCATTTTATGATTTTTGGTGAGTTTTGATCTTAAGTGTGAAAATTGGTTAATTCTGGACATTTAGTAGTTTTATGTTGCCTATATATGGAGAGAATAACTCCTAAAATTATGATCAAATTTGTGTGATTATTTTTTTAGGATTTATATGTTCATAGGCTGTAAATTATTCTTCTAGAAAAATATCCAATTAGAACTTCCACATGCCTTAATAATTAGGTCAATGTGAACACTAAATCTGGTAGGCAGAATGGACCATACCTCATTCAATGATGTATATATCGGGATACCGACCACCAAATGTGATAATTCTAACTGGGTTAGAAATAAAACGTGACAAGGAAGCTTCATAATAAATTTCAAGGATAAATAATTTTATTAAGGATGTCCTTGAACTGGTCAAAGTGGGGTTAATGTAATAGTATTTGCCGACCAGAAAAAGTTAGGTATAGTAATTCATCCATAGCTAATTCAACACAGATTCAAATTCCCTGAAATTTCGAGGGTAAATGGAAAATACCATTACTCATAGCTTATAATAAGGTACCTAGTCATGATTCGATCATAAGTGGGAAGAAATGAAGCCAAATTATGGAAGACCGATTCTGGAGGATTATTTTTCTATTCTTTCATTTCATTCTTTTCTTTTTCTTAATATTGAGATGTTTTATTCTTCCCCATTCTTATAAATTACCCTTACCATGTTGGGGTGAATATTCTCATTGATTGGGGAAGGTTAGGTTTTTTCTTTTGTAATTTTTTAGTTCTTTCATTTGATTAAATAATAATTCTCTTTCTTCTATGGTGTTGGATTAAAATTTTAAAAAGATGTTTTTATTATCTTATGATATTTTATTTGATTTTAGATTTTTTTTGTTATTATTGATTTGATAAATGATAATTATCTCCCTCCACTCAGTTCTGGTATATATACAATGGAATAGATCAGGGCTAGTGGTTAAGTACTCAGCAATCGTCAGTACGTGTGGGAGTTGTAGTGTTTATTCTTGATTGTTTGAGATTAACAAGACCCAATAAAAAATTGCATAAATTAATTGAGGGTATTCACTAAAAATCTTTAACACAAGGAATGAGTGTAGACCAAACTAATATATTGGTAAGTTTTACTCTCACCATCACCATTTACCAAGCGAGTGATAGGAATAAATTGCGAAATATCACTTAAATCAGCTTAGCAGAAGACGATTAGATAAAATAGAACTATGATAGCATTGAAAATCACTATTTTCAATAAATTTCTTTATTTATTCCAATATTTTTAAATTAATTGATTTTTTTGTTTCGATTCTTTTTTTTCAAAACCAAACCAATTAAAAAACAAGCCCACTTATTTTTCATATTTAAAGTGACAAACGTGATTGTTGTATGCTCTTATCTGGAGATAACCTAGGTTAACCACTATAATATATTTTAACTTAGGAAAAACAATTGTTTTTTGCACACCCCATGATATGTACGTGTCAAAACTTGAAACTGTTTCCAAGGAGGTAGTGCCAAAAATCTAATTGAAAATATTTGACTCTTTTCAAATTAAAAAAAATGTAAAAAAATATTTTTCTATGATGTTTTCAATTGATTATTTCTTTAATTCATGTAATAAATACCCACATATGGAACAAAGAGATGAGGCCGGTTATGATATAGTTCAGATGTGAGAAATTTGAAAAGACATAGAACAACTCAAGATAAAATTAGAACTATCATTTGAATATGTCTGTGAATTTATGGAGAAACCGGAACCTAAGCATGAACTTGAGGAGGTAATGATGGAAGAATTGACTACTGATCTACATGTAGAAGATCAAAAAGATTTGGATGGATTCTATACTAAGTGTGAAGAACTACATGATCCCCATATTACTTACAAAGTTGAAGAGTGAGAACCATTGAAGGAATACACCACCAAAGCGGTGGAATTTGAAGAAAAGATGGAGGAGGCTGACTACCTACCTCTACCTTTTAAAATTCAACTACAAGAGGCACATCCTACTAAAGAAACAATTGAATCCGAACAAACTCAAGGAGATAATATTTTCTTAGAATCATTTCATTCTGATTTTATTAAATATTAATTGAGTATTACCTCCCCTTGTTTTAAATTTTATAATCCTGCCAACAATTGTATTGCCTTAGTGGATGAGGAAGTAAAAGAATATTCACCTAATGAAGAATATATGGAGCTCCCTGAACATGATGAATACTTATTGGAAGTATCTCAGGAGTATATCCAAGTAGATTTTCCTAATGAAAAAGAGACACAAGCTTATTATTTTGAAAGTGAAGAATTTGATATTGATTAATCATGCTTTAATTTTATTCAAATAGAATGGGACTTTGATTCTCCCATTGACAGTTCTTTTGATGTAGCATACCATGATAAATTTTTGGAGAATGAAGAAGAAGTTATGAAAGTGGAAACTAAGAAATAGAGTGGCTCATTATTTATCCTAACCCCACCATGAAATTTATATCTCATTTTCATGTGGGTGGATTTGGTGTACTATATCCACAATGTCCTCAATGAAAAAGAAGAATTTAGAGATGGAAAGAATATTTCTTGTTGGTTCATGAACAAGAAACTCAACCTACAATCATATTGGGGATAACGAACTAAAACTACCCATCTTGAGGTAGTTAAAACCCAGGGCCCACTGGGGGATTAAACCGAAATCTATCCTTCTTTTCTTATTTTCAGCCTATTTTTTTAATAAATTTATAATGTTTTTTTCTATACTTTTGGTTGTAGGGTTTTAGTGTGCAACACTTAAGAGATTAACTCAACATTAAACTGCCAATAAGTTAGGTTGTACTTATCCTTATCACTTTCTTGATTGTTTTGATTCAATTTCAAATATTCTTACATGTTAAATAAATTTGAATGTATTGTGGACACTGTATCATTTAAGTGTGGGGGAGGGAACCTTTGTAGTTTAGTATTTTCAATTGTTTATTTTTTTTGTTTTTAAAAATTTCTGTTTTTCAATTTATTTGTGTTTTTGAAACTTTTTATCTGAAATGATTCTCATCACCATTTTTGAAACCCATGTCCATGAGGGAAAAAATTTTATCCCATTAAACTAGTCTTAAATAAATGCTGAAAATGACTCTGTTTCAAGTTCAAATATTTATAATTTAATGAAAAGTATTCTAATTTTTGAATCCCATGCGACATATCAACGTATTTATATTTGAAATCACTTTATTTTGAGTCTTATGAACCATTTTTGTAATATTATTTTCATTCACCTCACTTCTTGAGAGAACCAGATCATGCTTTATTTAACCATAATTTGATTTTTTCCTATCAAAACATGAGGGTTTTAGGAACATGTATTTTAAATGATTGATACATTTCTTTGGTTTTACAGACCCCTTTTTATAATAATCCTTTTCATAATATACTACCTTGGACATTTAATCCTTATGGACCTTAGAATCCATGAAAAACCTGTTAGGTTTGCCACATTACAAGCTAATTGTACCTATTCAACCTACTCTTGAAGTGAAATTTCATAGTCTAGTTGAACTTAAGTGTGGGGGAATATTTATTTTGTTGTAATAACTCATTTGGTGATAAATTGGGTGGAAAATTAAATTCTTAAGATATAGCATCCCGCCTTTTTATCACATAAACATTCATTACATTTTACAAAACTGAGGATCTTTAAGGTTTAGTGTCTTGGAAACCAGGAACTTAAAACATGAAAACATAAAACATTATTCATAAACACTTGAAAGGCTTATCCTTATGTTAATCCTAGGTTAATTACTAAATCTCATAACCTGGGGACATACATCAAAAGAAAGGGTGAGCAGAAGACCCAGTAAGGGAAACAAGGGGAAACATTTAACATGCGAACTTGAGATACATCAACAATGTCATGAAAAAGAACTTTAAGGCATGAGAAAGAAATTATGAGGCATATCATAATAAAAATAACGTTTTTCATAACTTTAAGATGTGGCTACAACATTTAATATTGACGATCATTTCTGTTTTACCAAGGTCCATCCCCAAGGTGTCATTAAATATTACCAAGGTTATTCGCCAAGGCGTCGTAAAAAAATAGCCATCTCTAGAGATTAAGTCTTTACCCAATGCATTGGAGCGCTATCAAGGTGCACCCTTGAAATGTATTTATTATCTTGTGAGCCACATATATCATCATCAATCATTTCATAAACAACCCATATAGCATAAAATGAATGAGTTTCATTTCATAATCATAACATTTTAAAAACTGCTTTAAAGACATGATATTTATGTCACTTTAAACCCACGGAAAGGGAAAGCGGGTATCATGTATGTAAATCCCAGAATTTAAAATAGAACATTTTGGTATATATGTGAATACCCCTTTAGAAGAAAATGCTTTGAGTATTCACTTAATAAAATAAATGAATTTGAGAATAAGAGAGAGACATTTTGAGACGGAAATTATGCAGCATAACAGCTATGTTATGAGGTTTTAGAAAACATTGAAAATAGAGGGGACATGGGTCACCCACTCATACATGATCCATAAAACAGTAGGGGGACAAAAGCTAAAGGATTTAGAAACTTGGTAATGAAATTTGAAAGATATACCATATGAAATGAAGAACATGAAAGGAAGAAAAAAATAAGATTTCTCTTTTGAAAATTCGGCAGCCTAACGACGTCACTTAAAACTTCAAAAAAATGAATTGATGAGGTCAAATAGGGTCTCTAATCATATGAAAATAAAAAATCATTATGATATATATAGAGATAATACCCCAACAAAATAAAAAGGAACTTGAAATACTTGACATGAAAGTAGAACTTTGAAAAATGAGAAAGGTGAACGAATCCCTTAAAAATTCGGCAGCCTAACGGCGCCACTTAAAACTTCAAAAATACTAAATTGAAGAGATCAAATAGGGTATCTCATCATATGAACATAAAAGATAAGTATTATAGAAATAGATATCATACCCAAAGATAATAAAAAAGAACTTGAAAGACTTTACATGAAAGTAGAACTTTGAAAAATGAGAAAGGTGAACGAATCCCTTAGAAATTTGGCAGCCTAACGGTGCCACTTAAAACATAAAAATACTGAATTGAAGAGATCAAATAAGGTCTCTCATCATATGAAAATAAAAGATAAGTATGATATATTTAGATATCATACCCCAACGAAATAAAAAGTAACTTGAAATACTTGACATGAAAGTAGAACTTGAGAAGGGTGAAAGAATCCCTTAAAAATTCGGCAGCCTAACGACGCCACTTTAACATTATTAAAATGAAATGATGAGAGAAAGAGGGGATATCTCATCATATGAATATAAAAAAGATAGTAGGATGAATATAAAAGAACATCCTCCAACATAAGAGCATGAAGCATAAAAGAAATGACATAAAAGAGATTACTTGAAAAGAAAGAGGGAGGTAGGATCCCTTACCTTAAAACGTAACTCTTAAAAATCAAAGGTTGGGACCTTGAGGGCTTGGGGTCACCTTGGAAGGACTCCTTGGGAGGAAATGAGACAAAAGCGTTGTTGGGGGAGAGTTGGGAGTCGAATGGATGAGAGGATGACTTGGTATTTATAGGGAAAGTGAGGGGACAAGGCATTAATGGCCAAGGGACACCTCATTAGTGGTTTTGGCAAAACCATGGGCTTGCCCATGGTATTGGCCACTTGGGACACCTCAAACCTTATCTTACTATTCATAAGTCGACCATATTTATTACATACTGAATACATCCTTTAATGATGTCATTAAACACCCGTAACTTAAAAACTGTATTTTCACTATTCATCGAAAATTCAACTTTCTCAGAAAAATCCCAAAATTTCACATTAACCAAATATCGATGCTCTAATTTCAAAAATGAACTCCATTTTATAAAAATAATTTTCTAAATATTTTTAATTTAATTTTTAAATAAATACACTATTCACCGAAAATTCATTTTTTTCAGATGAATCCCCAAAAATTACCTTAACATAATATCGATGATCTCAGTTCAAAAATGAACTCCATTTTATAAAAATAATTTTCTAAATATTTTTAATTTAATTTTTAAATAAATACACTATTCACCAAAAATTCATTTTTTTCAGAAGAATCCCCAAACATTACCTTAACATAATATCGATGCTCTGAGTTCAAAAATGAAATCCATTTTATAAAAATAATTTTCTAAATAATTTTTATTAAATTTTTAATTAAAAAACACTATTCACTCAAAAAACTAATACTTGACTAATAATTTATGAAACCGTTATTTAACAATTTTATTGAATCACATTACTTAATCAAGGTTCCTAGGTTATATTAATTCTTTATTTAAGTGAGATTACTAATCCATTTGGTCACATTAATAATCCTAAGCATAAAATCACTATTCATAATTTACTATTCATCAAAAATTAAGTTGATCTTATTAGACTCTAAATTTTGTACTGAACATAATTGTAGAAGACCATTTTTTGAAAATAATTACACATTTTTAATTATTTAAGGTCTACATAAACATTTTTTTTAAAATATCCTTTCTCTAAAATTCACCAAAAATATGCATACTATATTTATCTGGACATTTGAAAATTCATAAACTTCATCATAAGAAGAAATAATTTTTTTTTATTTAAAACAAAGGATTACACAATGCAGTTACGGTCTCCTTACATAGCCCCTTATCACACCAGCATAGGACCTAAGTGTAAGGTGTGCTAAGGTGAGAGAATCCGAGGGAAGCTCGGCCAACATCGCATAAGTAGTAATTTCTATCAGTTTGAACTTCTCGCGAAGGCGATTCCATTCTAGCTTCATACGATGATGTTTGGCATGGGTTTGGTCCAGAGCAAAGCCCATTGGTGATACCTCCTTCCCATGTTCTGTTAGATGGGCTTTGATCGATCCAAGACTATTGGGTGAGGCCATCAAATCTTTTTTCTATTAATTTACCAAGACCACTTGTATTTAGAGACAAATATCGAAATGTTTAGTTTCCAGCGGTCATATTGACCAATGGTCATATAACAGTGAAAACCCAACAATATCACTTTAATTATACTCATGTTATCCAATGAAATAGTTTTTTGAGTATAAAAATAAATAAAAAAACATAAAAAATTAGGAAACAAGATTTATTCAAAATTTCGGGTCATTACAATCTTCCCCCCTTAAGAAATTGCATCCTCGCAATTTTTAAAATTGGGTTTTGAAATTTCATTGAAAGTCCCACACCGGAAAAGGAGTCAGTAAAACTATTACTTTAAAATAAAGAAAGGGAAGTAAAAGGTCACCCGAGTTAACCCATACTAGGATCCCACGTAGGAAAACATGGACATGGAGGAAAAAAGCAAAGGGTCACGTTCTAAGGGAGAGTGATAGAAAACATGATTAGGAGAAAGTTAACAACAAGAAAATCACTAACTTATGATGGGTCAAACGGTATTTGATTTCCTAGTAGGAAACGTTAATAGCCAACATTTTTTGTTTTATGTTCCTTTTCATAGTTTTGAGGAATTCATTTACTACATAGAATAAAAACATAAGGAAATATACCTACCTTCATGTAGAGTTTAATCCTTTAATAAGTTTCTACCAAAACTAATCTTTTCTCCAAACGATGAGCATTCAACAACACTTGGTCTCATCAAAAGCACAAGAATAATCTTCTAGAGAATCACATATTCCACAAAAGAAAAACTATCTATCTTTAAACATTTATCCCAAAAACAGAAAGGGTAAGATAAAATAACTCTTCAAAAAGAAAGAATCCCATAGTAAGGGAAACTACTTTTAAATCTTCAAAGTTACATGGTACTACCCAGAGTTCATCATAGACCATTCCATAAATAAATGTCCTTAAAATTACTCAAAAGAACCCAAACTAAGATTAAAACCCAAATACAAGAAGGACTTGATAACATAGTCTTCCAAGATAAACTTTATCGTTCATCTCCAAACAACATCAACCACTCCTAACATCATATAACAAAAGTAACTAACCTAAACATATTTTCCCAAGATAGGTCAATCATTTCCATAAGTAACCTATAATACCATAAGTTCACCTTAAATTCATCGATTCTTCAAAATATAATTCAACCCTTACTCCTCAAAGAAAATACCGTAGTAATCTATTTACCTCGATCCAATAGGGTTCCCAAAATAGTGAACATCTTCCAAAATAATAATCATATTTTAATCCCCTAATCATCTCTGTCATATTAATACGGAAATCGTCACATTTCCTATCACATTGGTTGTTGGGACATGTTCTTCCATTTCCCTCCATGAACTAAGGAAAGAAAGTACAATTAGGGGATTAAATACGTAGCCAATAACCATTAAAAGGAAACTTAAAGCATAGAAGGATAAACTTGTAGAAGAAAACTATACCCTAACATGTGATCCCCTAGGTCCCAATCTAGGTTATCCATGATAATATATTCTTATGTGAATCTTTATTTTATTTTATCTTTGTTCCTTTAATAATGGTTCATACTAAGCTTATGAATTTACCAAAGCATATCCCCCCGGGAGTGTCGTAACCAAGAGTGCAGTAAGGACCATTGTCGTGTACCGGTTCCCATTAGAGTCTAGCTCAAAGCGGTGTTTTCGGGTTTTACCCCTATGTACATATGTGCCAGATCCACCTCTACCTGCTCGTATCCAGACAAGGATGTATTTTCTTGGCAACCCCTTACTCAATACTCACCAAAATACCAGGAAGGTTTCCTATATTTAAACTTTTCTATAGGGTTCTTCATAAAGTTTTCATATCCTAATTTAAACAAATAACTAAACCATCCTTTTATACCAACTATAGCATCCCTCCTTTTTATCACATAAACTTTCATTACATTTTACAAAACTGAGGATCTTTAAGGTTTAGTGTCTTGTAAATCAGGAACTTAAAACATGAAAACATAAAACATTCATCTTAAACACTTGAAAGGCTTATCCTTATGCTCATACTAGGTTCATTACTGCATCTCATAACTTGGGGACATACATCAAAAGAAAGGGTGAGCAGAAGGCTCAGTAAGGGAAACATGGGGAAACATTTAACATGCGAACTTGAGATACATCAACAATGTCATGAAAATGAACTTTAAGGCATGAGAAAGAAATCATGAGGCATATCATAATAAAAATAACGTTTTTCATAACTTGAAGATGTGGATACAAACTTTAATATTGAAAATCATTTTTGTTTCACCAAGGTCCATCCCCAAGGTGTCATTAAAAATTACCAAGATTAATCACCAAGGCGTTGTAAAAAAATAGTCATCACTAGAGATTAAGTCTTTACCCAATGCATTGGAGCGCTATCAGGGCGCACCCTTGACATGTATTTATTATCATGTGAGCCACATATATAATCATCAATCATTTCATAAACAACCCATATAGCATAAAAGTAATGGGTTTCATTTCATAATCATAACGTTTTAAAAACTGCTTTAAAGACATGATCTTTGTGTCACTTTAAACCCAAGGAAAGGGAAAGCGGGTCTCATGTATGTAAATACCAGAATTTAAAATAGAACATTTTGGTATATATTTGAATACCCCTTTAGAAGAAATATCTTTGAGTATTCACTTAATAAAATAAATGAATTTGAGAATAAGAGAGAGACATTTTGAGACGGAAATTCTGCAGCATAACGGCTATGTTACGAGGTTTTAGAAAACATTGAAAAGATAGGGGAAATGGGTCACCCACTCATACGTGATCCATAAAACAATAGTGGGACAGAATCTAATGGATTTAAGAACATGGTAATGAAATTTTAAAGATATACCATATGAAATGAAGAACATGAAAGGAAGACAAAAATAAGATTTCTCTTTTGAAAATTCGGCAGCCTAACGATGTCACTTAAAACATCAAAAAAATGAATTGATGAGGTCAAATAGGGTCTCTGATCATATGAAAATAAAATATCAGTATGACATATATAGAGATCATACCCCAACAAAATAAAAAGGAACTTTAAATACTTGACATGAAAGTAGAACTTTAAAAAAATGAGAAAGGTGAACGAATCCCTTAAAAATTCGGCAGCCTAATGACGCCACTTAAAACTTCAAAATACTGAATTGAAGAGATCAAATAGGGTCTCTTATAATATGAAAATAAAAGATTAGTATGATAGATATAGAGATCATACCCCAACATAATAAAAAATAACTTGAAAGACTTGACAGGAAAGTAGAACTTTGAAAAATGAGAAAGGTGAACGAATCCCTTAAAAATTCGACACCCTAACGACACCACTTAAAACTGAAAAATATTGAATTTAAGAGATCAAATAGGGTATCTAATAATATGAACATAAAATATCAGTATGATATATTTAGAGATCATACCCCAACAAAATAAAAAGGAACGTGAAATACTTGACATGAAAGTATAACATGAGAAGGGTGAAAGAATCCCTTAAAAATTCGGCAGCCTAACGACGCCACTTTAACATTCTTAAAATGAAATGATGAGAGAAATAGGGGGTATCTCATCATAAGAACATAATAAAGATAGTAGGATTAATATAAAAGAACATTCTCTAACATAAGAGCATGGAGCATAAAAGAAATGACATAAAAGAGATTACTTGAAAAGAAAGAGGGAGGTAGGATCCCTTACCTTAAAACATAACTCTTAAAACTCAAAGGTTGGGACCTTGAGGGCTTGGGGGAACCTTGGAAGGACTCCTTGGGAGGTAATGAGACCATAGCTTCATTGGGGGAGAGTTGGAAGTCGAATGGATGAGAGGATGGCTTGTTATTTGTAGGGAAAGTGAGGGGACAAGGCATTAATGGCCAAGGGACACCTCATTAGTGGTTTTGGAAAAACCATGGGCTTTTCCATGGTATTTTCCCATTGTATTGGCCACCTGGGACACCTCATACCTTATCTTACTATTCATAAGTCGACCATATTGATTACATACTTAATACATCATTTAATGATGTCATTAAACACCCGTAACATAAAAACTGTATTTTCACTATTCATTGAAAATTCAACTTTCTCAGAAAAATCCCAAAATTTCACCTTAACCAAATATCGATGCTCTGATTTCAAAAATGAACTCCATTTTATAAAAAAAAATTTCTAAATATTTTTAATTTAATTTTTAAATAAATACACTATTCAACGAAAATTCATTTTTTTCAGAAGAATCCCCAAAAATTACATTAACATAATATCGATGCTCCGAGTTCAAAAATGAACTCCATTTTATAAAAATAATTTTCTAAATATTTTTAATTTAATTTTTAAATAAATACACTATTCACAGAAAATTCATTTTTTTCAGAAGAATCCCCAAAAATTACCTTAACATAATATCGATGCCCTGAGTTCAAAAATGAAATCCGTTTTATAAAAATAAATTTCTAAATATTTTTAATTAAATTTTTAATTAAAAAAACACTATTCACCCAAAAAACTAATACTTGACTAATAATTTATGAAACCGTTATTTAACCATTTTATTGAATCACATTACTTAATCAAGGTGCCCAGATTATATTAATGCTTTATTTAAGTGAGATTACTAATACATTTGGTTACATTACTAATCCTAAGCATGAACTAACTATTCATAATATACTATTCATCAAAAATTAAGTTGATCTTATTAGACTCTAAATTTCGTACTGAACATAATTGTAGAAGACCATTTTTTGAAAATCATTACACATTTTTAATTATTTAAGTTTTACATAAACATTTTTTTTAAAATATCCTTTCTCTTGAATTTACCAAAAATATGCATACTATATTTATCCGGACATTTGAAAATTCATAAACTTCATCATAAGAAGAAATCAAAATATTTATTTAAAAAAAGGATTACACAATGTAGTTACAGTCTCCTTACATAGCCCCTTATCACACTAGCATAGGACCTAAGTGTAAGGTGTGCTAAGGTGAGATAATCCGAGGGAGGATCGACCAACATCGCACGAGTAGTAATTTCTATCAGTTTGAACTTTTCGCGAAGGTGATTCCGTTCTAGCTTCATACGATGAAGTTCAGCTTGGGTTTGGTCCAGAGAAAAGCCCATTGGTGCTACCACCTTCCCAAGTTCTGTTATATGGGCTTCGATTGGTCCAAGACTAATGGGTGAGGCCATCAAATCTTCTTTCTATTAATTAACCAAGATCACTTGTATTTAGAGACAAATATCGAAATGTTTAGTTTCCAGCAGTCATATTGACCAATGGTCATATAACAGTCAAAACCCAACAGTCTCACTTTAATTAGACTCATGTTATCCAATGAAACAGTTTTGTTGAGTATAAAAAAATAAAAAAAACACACAAAATTAGGAAACAAGATTTATTCAAAATTTCGGGTCGTTGCATAATAGATATGTTTAATGCTGAAAAAAATCATAATGTTGAATGTTGTGCCTTTTTTGGAGCTTTCATGATAAGAGAAGATGTGCCTTTCTGGAGCTTCCAATGAAAAAAAGTTGTTCCTATCTGGAGCATTCAAGAAAAATCATGATTTAGATGATTGAAATTTTTGCTACTAAAATATTTAATTTTGTAAAAATTATTTGAATTTTCAAAGAGAATTTGGAGCTTATTTGCTGCTAAGGGGAGTGAGGAGGTGACCTTATTTGAGTGAAAATTTGAATAATGAAATTTTTCTTAAAAAAGAATCAAGCTCTCTACATTCAGCCTCATAATTTTTCACATTTAAATCAAACCAACATAAATCCATTGAAAAAAACTGAAATTTTTTCATGATATACATATATCCTTGACTCACATTGGGTGGAGATGTAGGAATTTATCAAGCCTATGGTGACCCTTGTATGAGTTTGGATGAGAAAGACATTGTTGAAAAATTGACATTTGTGTAATAAGATATAATGAAAGTGAGGTAAGTTTTTTGTGTGCATGGGAGTAGAAATAAATAGGAAATGTATTTAATCATATGAATTTAGAACTTGAAATAATTATTTTTGATGAGTCATGGTATCTTTTTTTTTCTTGGTGGGAAATTGTTGGATCTCATGGACATGTGTTTTAAATTGGATTTGATTTGATCTTGATGTTTACTTGTCCATGATTCCAAGTGCTAAATGTGGGGGAATTGATAGATATAATATTTTAATTATTATTAATATGTTTTCAATGATTTAATCCCTTTAAATTAATCAATTTGATCTTATTTTCATCATTTTATGTTTCTGGTGAGTTTCAATCTAAAGTGTGAAATTTGGTTGATTCTTGGACATTTAGAAGTTTTATGTTGACTTTTTATGTCAAGCATAACTCCTAAAATTATTATCTAATTCATATGATTACTTTTTTTAATATTTATATTTTCCTAGGCTATAAATTATTCTTCTAGAAAAATATCCAATTTGAACTTCCACATGCCCAAATAATTAGGTCAATGTGAACACTTAATCTGGTCAGCAGAATGGACCATACCTCATTCAATGAGGCATATCTCAGGATACTAACCACCAAATGAGATAATTCAAGATTTTTTAGAAATAAAACTCGACAGTAAATCTTAAAAATACATTTCAATTATAAATTCTTTCATTAAGTATTTCATTGAACCTGTCAACGCGGGGTTGGTGGAATAGTGTTTTGCGGATAGAAAAATCCAGGTCTAGTACTTAGACCATAACTAATTCAAAACCAATCCAAATTCTCTGAAATTTCTAGGATAGGTGGGAAACTACATTTCTCATATCTTATAATAAGGGACCTCATCATGATTTGACTAGATGTGGGAATAACTAAAGACAACTTCTGGAAGACAGATTCTGGAGGATTATTTGTTTGTTCTTTCTTTTCTTTCTTTTGTTCTTATTAAGATTGTAATGTTTTATTCTTACCCCTTATTATCAATTACCCTTAACATAGTGGGGTAAATATTTTTATTTATTGGGTAAGGTTAGGTTTTGTCTTTTGTAATTATTTAGTTCTTTTATTTGATTAAATAAAAAATATATCTCTTCTACGATGTTGGTTTAAAATTCTAGAAAATAGTTTTTATTATCTTATGCGATTGTATTTGATTTTAGATTATGTTGTTATTATTGATTTGGTAAATTATAATTATTGAAGTACACTAGGTTCTGGTCTATATATGATGGAATTGATCAGGGCTAGTGGTGAAGTACTCGATGGTTATTAGTACGTGTGGAAGGGGTAGTGTTTATTCTTGATTGTTTGGGATTAAGAAAACCCGATCAAGAATTGACTAAATAAATTGAGGGTATTAGATAAAAATATTTCACAAAAGGAAGGAGATTAGACCAAACTAAGATATTGGTAAGGTTTACACTCACCATTACCATTTACCAAGGGAGTGATAGGAAGCAGTCATGAAATATCACTTAAATCGGCATAGTAGAAGAGGATTGGATAAAATAGAACTATGATAGCATTGCAATTGGAAAATTGAACCTAAACCGATCACTAATTAATATAACTATTTTCAATAAATTTATTTATTGCAAAAAATATTTTTACATTAATTATTTTTGTTGTTTTTGTCGTTGTTTTCAAAACCAAACCAATTAAAAAACAACCCAACTTATTTCTTATATTTAAAGTGACAAACATGATTGGTGTGAAATCTTCTCTAGAGACAACCTATGTAAACCAATATACAATATTTTAACTTAGGGAAAATAAAATTCCACACCCCATGATAGGAACATGTCATCTATAGTGAAATGTGGCTAGAAGTTTACACTACTATAGAGTTGGGGCCACTGAAGTCCAATCTTGTATTGTGGTTAGTGTCAAGAAGTATGTGGAGCTACAACACTTTTATCTACAAAGTATGAGATGATATAGTAATCATTCCAAAGTCTCACTACTATAGTGACCTCACAATGTCTCCTAGTTATCTTTGCTAAGTCGGTCATAGTTTCTATAGTTCCCTAGAATTCGGGCTGGGGGCCTTCGGCCCACAGATCCCCTAAGATGGGGAACATTACCCACTATCACCCCCAATGAGCTCACCATAGAGCTCAAACCTTGATATTTTCATCATGGTGTTCAAAATTTACTACTAGCATTCATCCCAACATCATCCAAATGGATCAGTCTATACCATTATAATAATCTAAGGCACTGTTTTCCAGATATGACCAGAAACACACTTTTATTGCTTTAAAACATGAAAAAAACATTTTATCAGTTAGATCCATAGAAAGTGATATCAAAATGATTTAAAATCATAGGAAAACCATCTTAGTTTTATTTTTAACCTATATGATTAGATGGAACATCATCCAGACATGAATATATCCTAAAACGACCAAATATGTAGTTTTTAAAATATTAACGCCCTTTAAAAATGTGTGTCAGGTGGATAAAACAAACCAAAAAACCTCTAAATGTCATGAAATCAATGGAGAATTACCATACAATGGGTTTTTAAATAAGAGAATGTAAAGAACATAAATTAGAGGTGTTTTTTTCATCAATGATCAAAAAGTCACTTTTACTATTTTAAAACACAAAAATGTGTGTTTAATGATAATATCCATAGAAAATGACCTTGGAATGATGATACATCATAGGAAAAAAAATATTATTATTATTAATTATGTGATCAAGTATATGAAATTTCAATTAGACTTGAGGTATTCTTGGAAGGACCAAATAAGATATTTTTAAAGGATTAACACCCTTATAAAATATGCATGAGGGGTCAAGACCAACTGGACGACCGTAAAAGGCAATGCAATCATATGAAAACAATCGTATAATGATTTTTTAAATTGTTGAGAAGAGAAAATGTAAATCTTAGGGTATGCTTTTCCAGGATGATTGGAAACCCAATTTTATTATTTTAAAACATTAAAACATACTTTTAATGGTCAAATCCAAAGAAAAAGCCTTCATAATGATGTCAAATACTAGGAACCCTATGTTAGTATTATTGCTTATGTGTATGAGTAGAATAAACATCAATTTTATGTGTGGTCTATCCAGAATGACTAAATAATTAGTTTTTAAATCCTTGATGTCCTTTAGAAACATGCGTTAGGGAGTCAAGGCCAACCAAATAACCTCCAAATACCATGAAATTAGTGTAAAACCATGTAGTTATTTACAAAATGATGGAGTAAACATAAAATCAATACGAGGCATTTTTTCCTAGGATGATAAAAAATGATCTTTTATTGTTTCAAAACACTAAAACATATATTTAATAGTAAAATAATTATAAAATGACCTTATAATGATGTAAAATCATATGGAAACCATAATAATGTTGTTTTTTATTTGTATGAGTTAACGACATGTCAATCGGGCATGAAGTATGCCCGAAACGAAAAAATAAACAAATTTTAAAGGGTTGTATCCATTTTAAAATGGGAGACAAGGGGGTCAAATCCAACTGATAGACCTCCCAATGTTATGGAATAAATGGAAAAAAACCATATAAGGATTTCTATAATTTTTGTGTAGACAGAACATGAATCCTAGGTGATATTTTTATAGGATGATCGTAAACACATTTTTATTATTTTAAAACATGAAAATATGTGTTTAACAATAATATCCATATTAAATAGACTCTTGATGACTTGAAATCACAAGAAAAACATATTAATATTATTTTTCATGTATATGTGTATAAGACACGTCAATAGAGCATGTGGTTTTCTCAAAATAACTGAATAAGAATTTATAAGTTAAAAAATTATTATAAAATATTAATATATTCAAAATAATATGACCTCAGATTGTTGTACTAAGTTTTAATTGAAATATTATACTGCATTTCAATTATTAGTTTTTTATGATTTTTTTACAGCACTAATTATTTTATTAATTTTTTTTATATTCAGTTTTAATCGATGATGAGAACTAAGATTGGAAGATGATTGAACAAAGATATTTATGAGCATGAGATTTCAAATATCATGAAGTTATTTATTGAATTTTTGAACTATGGTAGTTTTTTTGATTTTTATATTCTACTATCAATTTTTTCTTTAAATAAAAAATATTTAGTGGTCACCATTCAGCGATTGCTATAGGTTATACTGGGGAACCCTATAGTGATCACTAATCTCTAGTCGGAATTGTGTTACCCTATAGAGTCGATTAAATAACAGACATTATTGGGTGACCCAGTGTATCCTGTAATCACTAAACCAAATTCATATTTTAGCAATGGTTTATTAGTAGTGTTTTAATAAACCACTATTAAAAAATTTTAAAGAATTTAGTGTTGTTTTTTAAATTACCATAGTTAGATTTTATCCATTTACTAAAAAAAACTTTATCCCTAATCCCCCTCTATCTTCCATCCCCCTCTACCTCATGCCCTCTCCACCACTACATTTCCCCCCTCACTGGAACTTTGGTTTCCCTTGATCCCTTTTCGATGCTCCGGTTTCCCCCGATCCCCTTGAGCCCTCACCCTCACCGAAACTCCGATTACCCCTGATGCCCTTGAGCCCTCAACCTCCCCCTCTTTGGTTATTTTATTTCCCTCAAGATCCCCTCAACCTCTCCCTCTCCATATTTTCAGTTTCCTTTGAGCCCCCTAAACCATAACCCTCACCATCACTGCATGTAGCCTCTTCTCCCACAATCCTTCCCCATGATCCCCATTCTTCCCCTTCCACCCTCCTCCCTTTGATTTTAAATAGTGGTAAGAACTCATTTAATTATAATTTATTCTTCTACCTTCTTCCCTTTCCCCCTATCAAATTTTTTCATACTCCTATGATCCCCAACTAATGTTTGGGTTTGGATTAGGGTTTGGGGATATTATAATGATGTGAATTTGGATTGTATAGGTAGAGGAGATTTTTTATTGGATTGATTTTGCATTATCCTTCAAATATGATAGGTTTCATTGGTTTCCTCTTAACATTAGGCAATAATTTCAATGGAATTCTCTTGTAATTCGGGGTTTCCACTTTAATAAAATACTTTTTTAGTTATATGATATAAAAAGGGGAGTTGTTTATGCATGTTCATGTTTTTCAATACATCTATAAATATACGATGTTGGGTATATTCAATTGAAATTCATTTCATGCTATGATAATAAAATAATAATCGGATTTGATGTGATTCTATCACGAGAATACCTTTAGAGAGTGTATAATTATTTATCACCATCATTATCATCACAAATAATACTTTTATTGTTATTGAAAAATATTATACATGGAATGGTTTATAATAAATTAAATAATTTCATAAATTATAGTAAAAAAATCCTTAAAAAATGACCAGTATATAAAATGAATTAGAAATAAATTAATTACATAAATCAAAGTTTTATATATTTTTAAAAATTTTATGAATTAATTCATTTTTGAATAAATATTTAATTGTGATGTATATTGTTTATGAATCCAAAACATCTTGTATTCATATTATTTATACAATTTCTTAGACAATTTTTTCATGCTATTAGTATGTATTTTAAAAATCCTTTACCATATATCATACATTTCTAGTTTCCTACAAGTATAGATTGGTTGTTTCCTAATTAATATATTATGCTCCATTTGGAATTCTGCTAGTAAGAATTAGAAATTTCCTATGATAACTCTTATTCTCTGTTTAGTTTTCTACTAGTATGTTAATTTGTATCATTTTACATCTCTTATATCATTTTTCATATTACTAGTATGAATTAGTTACTTCATATTCCATCTCTTATTCAATTTTTTGTTTATTATTAATATGAATCAGTAGTTCCCTATTTCACCTCTTGTACTTTTCTTAGAATACTATTAGTATGAACTGGATTTTAGTTATTCAATTCTATATGCATTGTTTATATTGAAATTAATATTCACGAGTTGTCAGTTATATCATGCCTTGGGCATTTTTTATATTTCTCATAGTATTCCATTATATTTAGTTATTCCATACCTTACAATTAGCATGAATATAAGAACATTCATCAGTTCAAATTTTGGTATTTGAATGGTTTCAAATGTTTTAATGACTTGACATAGAACTAGGGAACATGCAAAGTGGTTGTTAAAATTTATGATGGATTTTGTAATTGTAATTAATTATATAATAGAGTGTTGAACACCAATTTTTTCTTTAAAATGTGTGTGTATTTTTTTATAGGAATGTTTTAGGAATTGAAGGTGGATGAACATTAATATTTTTTAAATTTTTTTGAGACCATCTCATCATGGATTAAGATGTTTTAGAAAGGTAAATGTTTGGTCTTGATAAATGGGTGCTTGACACCACCTGAATTCCTTTAAATAGGGGTGACTTTCCTTTAAAATTGATTTTATGGAAATAGTTAGATTTCTAAATTGGTTTTCAGGTCTGGTTTGATAAATGATTTTGAAAGAACATTTGAAATTTTATTCTCTTAATTATTTTATGATTTTTCTTTTGCTTTTATTTTACATAATACTATCCATGATTTATTTCCTTTTATTGTTGTGACCTTTTTAGTACTTATATGACTCTTTTTATAACAACTTGATTTTTTCCCTACCATTTATCTATTTTCCTAATTATTAATACTTATGTATTTTAATTTTTTTTAAAAAGTGTAGGCACATTGGGATATATATGGATAAAATCTTGATCAAATTACTGAGGAACACACCTCAGTATGCTATGGGTTTTGGGGTATTTTTATATTTTGAATTTTCAAATTGATATGTTTATGGGATAATAATATTTACATGTCCTAAATGTAAATTTATAATTTGGTTGAAGAGACGTGTTGTTTATGGACACTAGATATTGAATTAATTCACTTCTCAACATTTTTGTTTGATTTGACAAAAAGAATCAAACATTACAGAATGTTTGATCACTGATGTCAATCAATAGAATGAGCTCCCAATTTCTTATACAATGGAAAATGAAATGAAAAACCTTATAAATGATGCTTTCAGCATTTCAAGACAAAAGAATCAACATCAAAACATATCATAACAACGAGTTGAGGGTGATAAAAATAGTAACTTGAAAAGTGATTTTTTTGGGAATATAGGACAACAATATCAATATTTTAACATTTCATTGGATCCTCCTCTTGATTCTGTAGAGACTAACTTTAGAGATAACTTCACTGAGTAGAAAAATGAATTTCATGTTTTAGTTAATGATGGATATTAAGATCTATATGGTGTATGTTTTAAATATTCAAAACTTTCTTTTCTACTGAAGTTATACCATATCAAATGGATATGTGAAATTACAAATAAGGTGATGTCCATGATATTGGAATTGTTCAATGATGAATTTATATAATATGAGATCCTTGAGT
This sequence comes from Viscum album, assembly GCA_963277665.1. Taxonomy (NCBI): domain Eukaryota; kingdom Viridiplantae; phylum Streptophyta; class Magnoliopsida; order Santalales; family Viscaceae; genus Viscum; species Viscum album. The sequence continues at coordinate 1,560,758,481 of OY728159.1, forward strand.
ATTTTTATGATATAAAAAATTTTTCTAACAAGCATGGTATGAATTATACAAAAAATCATGATTGTACTAATGATTTTATTCTTTATCAGAGAGAGGATTCAAGTAAAAAGAATTGAAAAAAAATTCTTCTAGATTGAAGTCAATGGGTGATGTTGGAAATCTGAATTGACATAATACTATGAATATGATAAAATATAACACACATGTAAAGTTTTTGTGTTAATTACCTTTAAAAACTTGATTTCAAATATTATTCATGTCATCGAAAACCATCGAGCACATGAAGTGTCATTCTATAAATAATAAAAATGATGGGTTAATGTGAAATAAAAGAGATTCAAAATCATTGAATACATTTGATTCAATGCCTACCGATTTATCATTTGATCCTAGTAATGTATGATTGGGATTGATTATCGATGGATCATACCCATTTGGGAAATTTAGCACCAATTATATCATTTGGATGGTTGTTTTGATCCCTTACAATCTACCTCTGTGGATCTTTATACAAAAATGTATTTTATCATTTTGATGATTATTCCGATAAAAAAATGTCTAGAAATGATACTGATGTATACTTGTAGCCTCTTATTGAATAATTACATGATTTTTAAAGAAATGATGTTGAGACATATGATGCATTTTCTAAAACAATGTTAAAAATGCATGATGCTCTAATGTAGACAATTAGTGACTTACCTAAACATGTGAAATTATTTTTTTTGGAACACTTACATAGGTTTGGAATGTCCTATTTGAAAATTTTAGTTTGATCCTGAATGACTACCTTATAGTAAAAATAATTTTTCTTTTGTCATCGAAGGTTTATTGATGCATCTCATAGATTTTGGTTAAACAGTGAAAATTCAATGGTTCTATTGATTTTAGACCACCTCCAATGATGTTGAAAGGTTTTAAAATATTGGATCAACTTGAAAATATTTAAACTGAATTTGGGAAGGTGAATCATTGGAATTATAGTGGGAAATGAGTTGAAAGTACATCATCAAGTGAAATTGAAATGAAAAAATGGAAGAAAAAATTTATATTCTTCAAACTTCCATCTTGGGAATTTAATTTTCTATGGAATAATCTTGATGTTATGAATATTGAGAATAATGTTTGTGATAATTTGATCTTAACATTTCTTTATGAGCATGTAAAATCAAAATATCAACTTAATTATCAGAAGGACTTATAAACATGAATATAAAGTATGATCTCTATCCATATGAGAACAAAAAGTACGCTCTAGAAATTTTTTCAATGAAACTTAAGGATATAGATACATTCCTTTAAATTTGAAAACATATGACAGTATCTAATAGGTATTCAAGTATCATATTAATGTATGTCGACTTAAAGAATCCTAAGATACCTGGATTGAAAATTCATGATTCACATATTTTTTTATAGTAGTTACTTCCATTGGAATTGTGCACATTATTGCCATTTAAGTTTACCATAGTTGTACTCTAATTTTTCACATTCTTTAAACAAGTATGTGAGAAAAATCTATAACCATATGAGATTGAAAAACTTCAGGAGAGATTTTTATTGACATTTTGTGCAATGAAGATCATCTTTCCTCCATTTGTTTTATTTTCATGATCCATTTAACTATGTATTTGGTTGAGAAAACTAAATTAGGAGGACATGTACATTATCGATGTATGTATCTAATTGAGAGGTACTTTATTTATCTATTTTTCATATTAATTAACCAGTTATTGGAACATTATTAAATATAGAATTATATTTTATTTATTTTATTTCACGGATATCTTGGTTATTTGAAATCACATGCAAAAAAAAAATCTCAACCTAAAGGATCTATTTCTAAAGGCTAATTAATAGAGGAGTGTCTTACCTTTTGTTCCAAATTCATGGATGACATTGAGGCAATACTCAATCGAGTTGGTTGTGTTGAAGACACATTGACTCACTCTAAACTATATGGTAAATAAAAAATGAATCCTATTATTGGTCGATCAGTTGGGAGGATAAAAAATGTTACACTGACATGAATTGAATTATTACAGAAACATAGATACATGTTTCTAAATAGTGAAATTGTAGATCCATTTATTGAAGAGATAAAGATAAAAAATAATAGATGAAGGTGTATCTACACTCCCCTAGATATGAAAACCCCTATAGTGTTTCTCTATCTTCAATGTGCCTTCAATATCTCTACTTTGTTGAAGGATTCCATGATGGTAATAGATTAACTCTCCAGTTCAATCTTGGTGGAGCTATAGAAAACTATGTTTTCTAATTTTCTATGAAGACTTCACCACTTCCTTCTTCAGCTCAGAGTCAGTCAATTGAAAAGTTTAGTTCGCTCTTTCCGTTCACCTTCACCAGTCACCCTCATCACTATATCTAGTTTAGATCTAAGATTTCATTGATTTTTTTGATGGATATGGACTTGGGTGGTGATGTATCAAGTGTTCATATGGATGTCTTTGGGTGGCGATGTTGGTGTCCTTATGATAGATCAATTTTATGTGAAAACTTATCTGGTTGTGGTGACCTTTACGTTTTTAGTAGAGAATTAGTTTGATGGGGGTTTCCATTTAGAAACATTCTGGAATACTCATCGACAGAGGGTTTTGGTTCATCATCATTATCGGTCTTTTTCCACTTGTGATTGCCTCCCTCATGTATAGATCTATATTCAAATATAACCAACCTAGAATTTATTGGTGTTTATGTTGGTCCATGGTTTATATATCTTTATGTGGTGGAGATCCAGAGGCATATGCCCCTTCTGGGAAGTGCTGTTCAAGAATCAAGTAGTGGATTAGTTTTCTTCAGATGATGGTGTTCGATGGTCCGGAATCAGTCAGTGTCCAGGGTTCATGTGAGGTGTGTTTTGTGGAGTCTGGCGGTGATGGTAGGGTGATATCATGTGTTTTCTATTTGTGGGATAGTTTTTCCGGTGGTGTGGCTGATGTCTAAGAAGGTACCCCTTTTCGTGGTGTTCAATTAAATATTTTATGGCTTTCTTGGTTTTGTTTTTTGATTCAGTGTTGTTACCTTAGTGTGCACTGGATTATTATTTGTTGCATTTAGTTTATAGTTCAACATTTTGCTGGTGCTTCTGGTTGGGATTCCTCTAAATAGGGATAGATGTGCTGATACCCATCATTCTACCATTTTAATAACCTTTATGGATAGATGGGTTTCTTTCTATTAGATCTTTCTCATTGTTTTCATTCCATTTTTTTATTTCATTTAGTTGAAATTATTGTGAGTTTCTTGCATCATTTTTAGGTGGGTAGATAAAAAGGGTGCAGGGTGTGTTGGAACCTATCATCCGGCTCTCCTCTACATTCTTGTGTTGGTTGTAGAGGTTCTCTTCAGTGCTGTGCTTCTAGAATAGTGAAACTTCTTGGAATAAGGGGTGACACATCACTTTGACTAAACACAATGTTGTGTTGTCTAGTGAGGGGTGAGAAGAGGTTTTTTCGGGGTTTCCTTGGTTTTTTATTCCCTTTTAAATTATAGGATCATTTTGGATATTTTGTTTTGTTTTTAGGTATTTTATCCAATGATTTTAATGGGTTCCCTATTTTCTCGGTTATAAAAGAGGTATTTTTCTCTTTATTTAATAATAAATAGGGCTTGACCCTCAATATTTCCAAAAAAATAAGATGAATGAGAAGTAAAACATGAAAAGAGAGATAAATAACAAATTTTGTTAATAAATAGCTTGTATAATTGTTTCATGTCATGTAAGTTCATAAATGTTGCAATCAATTCAAATATTATATTGACATATATTTTTTAAATCTAATAATGTATTTTACTTTTTTTATCATGAATACTAATACTCAGGATATGTTGTTAGAATATTTGAGGTTTTTGGCTCAAGGTCTTTTAAAACAGGATAGAAAATTCGATGATTATAATTTGAATGGATTTAAATTTTTCATAGTTGATCAGGAATAGGGTTTGAAACCCCATAATAGAGGTATATTTAGAGTTTCCATATTGGTATACTATGTAATGTTGACAGATATTATCAAATTAAATTACCGTGTTATTTTTTAGTTGTTTTATTCAAATACAAGTGGGTTGATATTACCAGGGGTATTAACTGATATTCCTTGAAATTTACTTCTATGAACTTTTATCTCTTCTTAGATGTCAGTGATCGTGAATTACATGATCCGTATATCTTCTCATCATAAGAAAAAATGATATATTATGTGAGAGATATTGTAGATGAATGGTGGAGTATAAATTTTCAAATAAAACAACGAGACTTGTATGATAAGGATGTTAAAGTGGATGATTTTAACTCTAACATTGAATTCCATAAACATCAAGAAAATAACTTATTTTTCCATCACGATATTGGAAATGTTAGTCTTGAAAGGGTAGATGAAGTAAATGAAGTAATGATCGAGTAGGATAGTTTCATGATTGATGGAAAAAATGATTGTATGTGCAGTCATCCATTAATTTATCAACCACTTATGTTATATGTACAATCATTCAATACCATAACTATAATTTTTTTATCAGTATTGTTTATATGTTATCATTTCTATTTTTTTATAAATGATTTTTTTGAAACATATTTTCTGAAGTTATTTTTATTTGATTAAATTATAGGACTTCCAAGGAAGAAGCATTTAACAAATCCTTGTAGACTCCCTATTGATATTCCCTCAACCACATAGATAGTTGATGATCAATCAGTCTCCCTCCCCATAATATCTGAGACACCCACCTTCTTCCCCCTATCAGCATATCTCACACCCTCCTCCATTCCATCAGTGTTTGGATCACCCTCCTTATCCATCCCATAAACATATGGGACATTACCTTTCCATTATTTAGGTTCAGCAATGAGGGAATAAGTATTTACTCCCATTTTTTCATGAGGATTTTGTAGGGTGACAATTATAGATACAAATTTTAATGTGAATAAAGTTATTTCACTTTTTTTATACTCTAACTGGTTTTTCATAAAAGATGAAAAAATTGTTACTACATAGAAAAATATTAATAGTTTATATGTATAGAATATAAATGGATTGAAGATAATTTCCCCATTTGACTATTATAGAGTCCTTATGGATGATTTTATGGGATTATTTGGCTAGATTATAGGCCAACTGGTGGCGAAGTTGGTTACCCTTTCGATTAACTATTCTGATTGGAGGCATATGCGTCAATATTAGAAGAATCAAGTCCTTGATTCCCAAATAAAGGTAATTTTAATACATTATAGCATAATTGAACATCATTATGTAAATAATTTCTATTATTTTGAAAATTAATCTCTTTGTACAGATGTTATTCCACTTTATCGTTGATGATCTCATTGCACAAAAGTGTATGGTGAAAAATTTGGGTAAGAAATGGAAAGATTTTAAATGTATATTATGGAATGAATTCAATGATACATTATTGAACACTCCAAAATTTTATGATAAGGTACCTGATGGGGTACTTAGAGAGTAGTGCATGGTGTTTTTTGATATAAATTATCATGATAAGAACATGGTATTGAAATATATATTATTATATTAATATAATTTTACATATATATATTTTCAAATTATAAGGAGATAATATTGTATGCAATACTATTAAATTACATCTTATTTATCTCAGGATGTTTCAAGGAAAAATTCATCAAGTCGAGCTAACCAAATCATCCCCCGCACTGCCTGGTCAAAGTGTTTTTTCAAAATAAATATTGACTTTGGTAATATTTTAGTTAGTTTAAATATTTGTAAGATAATATTACCTATTTTATATATTAATTTTTTTATTTATATTTGTTTAATGTAGTAAAATAATTCAGGGCACCATGTATCTTGAACAGAACTTTGGTTGGATTTTCATACAAAATTTTATGGGAGTTTTTTGAATAATCCTAACAAAGAAGTTAGGGTATGAATTTCTTTTTCATTGTAATAACTTATTTTTAAGTTTCACTATGTTAATATGTATTTCATTAAATACGACATATATTTTATTTATAGATAAAAATAAAATAACTATGGGATGTCAATCCCATATACTCCTTCTTGATCTCCCATGATGATCTAGTTGGTTAAGTCCTTGAGATGGAGCATCCTAGTCACGTGCACGAGATAGGTTGGGGACTATTACCATATGAGGTATTTAAAAGGACATTAGGGATTGCAACAACATCTACTCCTGGTTTTAGTTACTCCAAACCTCAAGATTCTTAGAGGGGGTTTGTTGCAATAAAAATAAGAATTCAAGAATAAGGGGATCATATAAATATGGATGATAAAAAGTTCGTTTCTCTATTGAAATCATTGATTTAATCATATCAAAAGATGAATGGTTGTGTCCCTAGTGATAGTGAGTCAATGGATAGTTTGAGTGAGCGATTAAATTACAAAACTTCATAATAATTTATTATACAATCTTTTTTTGGTTTTAAGTTTGAATATAAATATAAAACATAGTTCAATTTTAAAGAAAAGTTTCATATATGTGCCAGAAACATGGAGTAGAGATGGAGACAGAGATGGTGTCGATCAGAGTTCATCATGTAGTGATTAGTGTTCAATTTAGATTTTGTGATGATGTGTAACTAAAAATATGACATAATAACACTAATATGGTGATTCATAAACAATATTGTGGTTTTTGGTAGGGGATATCTGTATTTACCTTACATTTCAGGAAAATCTATATACTTGGTTGATTTTATTTATTTTATTCTGATTTTTACCTTATAATAATCATTCATAGTCTCTTCAGGTTTTGTTTTGTTTTAGTACTCATTGTAATTATATATATTATTGTTCTTTTCAAAATCTCTAGTCTATTTCAACTATTTATGAAATTTTTTCAATTCTCACATCCACTTGGTAATTCTCCAAGTACTACCTAGATAACTAAACATGCTGGTCAGCTTACATTTGGATATCCCAATAGTATTTTTCTTATTTTTTAAATGTAGAGATTTTCAAATTCACTCACCTCTCAGATAATGGACCTTAAACTAGTTTATTTATAGATATAAAATGTACATCAAACTATACACTCTAAAAAAACAATTCTCTAATTGAAATCTTAGCTTAAAACTCTTTCAATGCAATAATCTACCACAATAATTCTGTTTAATGAGTGTCTTGAATATCTTCATGCTATAATATGAAACATATATATCATATTTAACCTACTTTTCCAATGATTATTCTTCATGTATTATTATTAATGTTATTAACTTCTTAAATAATATTAACTATTATTTAGTACAGATAAACCATGATATAACACATAACTCTATTCTCTTCAATATGCTTGGGAACTCCAAACTACTTCACAAATGTACTCCACAATACATATTGAGCCCATCCACGTTACCTTCAACTTTATTTATGAAAAATACAAGAAAAACCATGTTGGTTTAATATTTATCTTATATGAATCACCACTCTGTACTAAGAAATTTTTTATCCCACCCTTAGATCTTATGTTAAGGTATTTTGGGGGGTTTTCATGTACACTTTAAGATGTTATCAATATGTAAATTTTAATGTGATAAATGATATTTAAAATTTATTGGAACCTTGTAACATAAGTGTTTGGGTGAAGGAATTCATGTCCTTTCTTTATAAATTTTCTCTTTTTGTGTCACTTTCCCTATAAAATTATAATCCTTATAGATTAAGGAATGGGTGGTTTAGGAAATTCTAGTCATTCTAATATATAAAATCTTCCTTCTTCTAACTATTGAAAGACACACCTGATGTTCTGTTGTTTAGAAGTGAATTTTCTATATTCCATCCCTAAAAAATGATATGTCATGTTTTTAGTCTTTGCACAAGGCCTTGACTATGTGGTTATGATGTCTAACAATATACATTCCATCATTATGATATTAGTTATTAATGTTACATGTGATTATTCAACTCGTAGAAAATCCATGTGAAATATTAAATGGAATTATTTGATTTATATTTGTCATATTATGCTGAATTTTATGTTTAAAGGGCTTGTGTTTCAATTTTATACCTTTCCATCAATGTGTATGATTATTTATGATAGCTTCCCCTATATTGTTTATCCTTAATGAGCATATAAGCTCACCCCTTTCTTATGTTTTATTTTCCCAGGATGCCAAGAAGTGTATTATGATTTATATGTAGGTTTAAGTTATGATAATAATGAAACTATCAAAGGATTATCTATATTGTATTTTATGTTTGAAATTGTAATGTGAAGTTCATGTATGTAATCTATTTTCCAAGAATGCTAAAATAATCCGTCCTTTGGGACTTTATTCCTTATAATCATGCCAATATTAAAATAATGCACCGGTTCCAGGATTCTGGGATCGGGGAATTATAGTCCAAGGTTCATAACTTAGTTCACTACTCCATGAAATTATTTAAAACACCCCACTTGGGTTTCTTTATATCATTTATCTAGCATGAGGGTCAAATGAATGGTAATCTATGACCTATATATCAAAATAAATTCAATAGGAACATGAAATAACATTTTTCATGATAATTAATTATTGGTTATTAATCTTATTATATTAAGGATTTGTTGTATTATAATTTTATATAAATTGAACTTGAAATGTTCTAATTTTTTATTATTACACTGGAATAGTTTTTTTACTATTTGTATTATGAAATATCTATTTTATTTATGTTTTAGGGTTTCAGTATCTGCATCTATTTTTTTGAACAACACTATATAGAATTGGTTTAAACAAAGGATATGTATAAGAAAATATTTTTTATTGGTAGTTTAAACCATTTCAATATATGAAAGAAAAAGGTTTAGTGGTGGTTTAAACCATCGTTGTATATTGTTAAGTATAATTGTGGTTTAAAATGCCGCTATCAACTCAGTATTTTTGAGATGGGAAGTTATCAGTAAAAATGAAAAAACTACCACTAAATGGATGGAACCAATATGAGTTAGATGTCAACTCCAACATTACTGGTGGTTTTTGTAAACTGTGGTGAAACCATATAGCAGTGGTTAAAACCACCATTATTTTGCGATTTTGTTGTAGTGAGTGACCACCAATTAGCGGTCACTATAGGAAATATCAACGAGAAAAAATATTTCATCATTTTTTAGTCATTGGGTGGCCACTATAGGCCTTTAGCAATATTTTTTTATGGTCTATAAAGGCCTTTTCCTTATTGGTTGAAACTTATTTTGAAGACTTTACAGATGAGGGAAACAATTTTCCTACTTCCATACATCCATGCTTCCACACTGTCATCTTCCCAAACCTTGAAAATAGTCCCAATATTTATAAAAAAATCTCCCTTATATATATATTAAATTATGTAAAATAATGGGAACCAACCAAATATTCCATCCGCTCGAACTGACAATTGACTGCTTCATCTGGCATCTCATTTCCAAAACATGATACTTTTTTCACCAAAATTCATCATACATAACAATCATTATGCACTTTTTTTCATGTACATTGTAAAAACCTAGGATTTTATGATATATTTACCTTTAAATAAATATAATTTATTTAATATCTTGGGTTACAAACAACACCTAGTTTAAACAAACTATGATACAGTATTAAAATATTATTATTTAAACGTGACTATTATAACCTAACTGTTACAATTGACAGTATGTATAGAATAACCAAATTTTAAAAAATATTTATAAAGGTTTTAGATACATAAAATATATTTATAAATAGATACTCAATTTTTATTGAACTCATTAAATTATTTAAAAATGCATTTTTCTAAAAAAAGGTTTATATTTCATTTTATGAGAAAATAATATAATTAATTCTACCAATTTTAGAAAATTTATTTGAAAAATGACCTTTATTTTTGAAATCCACATATCAATATTAACTCACTATGAAATTTTGATATTTTTCTAATGAAGTTAAAGTTTTAATGAATAGTAAACAAATACAGTTTTTATGAACTATGGTAGCTTTTATGATGTTACCAAGGCATAAATATTATATAAAATTTTATGAAACTTATTTAAATAATAATATATGATTGTATAATTTGAATATAATACAAAAATAATTCTTATCATATAAATTAGAATGTATTTTATGATATGAAGTTTTTTCAATGCCAACACAATGCTTGCACAACATTGGAAAAGTCAAATTTGGTGTCATAAAGATAATATTTGAGAAGGAAGAAGTTTTTTATTGACTTGGTTAATACAAATGAAGTATTTTTTCTAATTTTTATGGATAAATAAGAAATTTTGAGTTATATAACAAATGGATGGTCCAAATTCTTGTATAATACTTACACAAGGTTAGAAAAGTCAAAATAACTTATTAAATAAGTTTTCTTGACATAGATATGAGTATATATATATATATATGTATATATATATATGTATATATAAATATTTTAAATATAAAAGTTTATATTGAAATTAATTATTATTTTTTTGTGATTTTTTTTAATTTTTAGTGATTAAAAAATTATCTTAAATTCTTACAGAAAGCCAACACAGTAATTATTCAATAAATAGAAAAATAAAATAAATTATTTTAAAAGTATTAAAAGTAATAAAATTTAGATGAATTAATGTATTTCAATAATTTTTTTATATAAATATAATATATTATAGATGTGTGAAAGTTTTATATTATAAATCCATTTGTATCTTGATGACTTTAATGTCAAAGTAAATGAACAGTTCCGAATATGAGATTAATGATATTTTATTAAATGATTTAAAATTCATAAATATATTATCTTCAACCACTTAAAGGTATATGGTTTAAAATATCAACCATGGTCCATTTATGGGAAACTTTTCCTTTTATGGTAACATTCATGACTCTTAAAGAGTATTTTTTTTAGTAATTCTCAAAAGGCTTATCAAGGCCACCTAAGGGAACATGCTACATAGTCAGGAAAAAGAGCTCTCAGATATTGAAAACATTGTTACCAGAAACCGTAAGAAAGATTATGAAAATATGAAAGAAAAATTCAAGATTAAGAGTGTGAAATATGGAAGGGGGTTATGCCCAATGTATATAAGAGATATTTGAACCAATATTCACCATAAAGTTTATGTCCTTTATATAGATCTAACTCATATGTAAAATGGAGGCTTTATTTGTTTCCTTTGAATGAATATGATAATGTGTAGTTTAATGTCATGTAGTGAGGACATTATACTATACAGTTTTGAGTCATTCAGTGAGGACATTATACTATGCAGTTTTGAGTCAAGCAGTGAGAACATTGATAAACCCATAAGAAATTGAAAACACCCTATTTATATAAAGAATCCATTTACTCAATTCCTAAGCCCATTTGAGCTATGCTCTGTGTGAGAAACAAGGAGCGGTAAGGGTTCCTTTTATAATATAAAGGAAATCCAAGTGAGAAATAGGGGTGTTAAATTTCTATGTAGTTTAGCGTCATGTGGTAAGGACGAGAATGAACCAATAAGAAATAAAAGACACATTGTAACTGGATTAAGGGATAAAAGATAAATGTGATTATGTGTCTTGCTGGATAAAGAATCAATTCATGCATAGTTCTTATAACGTTTCCTATGTAGATTTGATTCTTATACCAGAAATAAAGGGGGTTTTGTTGTTGTTGTTTTTATCATGGCTGGGCCCAAAATTGGAGATTTAGGCATCTATATATTTCTCATTGGAAAGAAAGAAAAAATGAGAATCAATCCGTACGTAGTTCTTGAAACAATAATTCCTCATGTTAATCAGATTTGGCATGAAAAATGGGGGCTTTTAACACATTCTAAGAGAATGTTGAATCTTAAGACATAAAATGGTATACAGACCAAATCATAAATCTTAAGGAAACACTATGTATAGATCTGATTCATATACAGTAGAAGAAAAGAAAATAAGAAAATTTTGTGATTTTTGTTGGGCCCCGAATTGGAGATTTAGGCGTCTCTACGTATCTCATTGGAAAAAAATGATAATCAAGCCATATGTAGTTCTTGAAACTTGGTCTCTATGTAGATATGACTCCGACATAGGAAAGAGAGGGACTCATGTACTAATAAGGAGTAGTGATGATTTCAACAGTATTTACTTATGGAAAATTCTAACATCTTATAGAGAAAACATCTATTGTACAAATGATGTCATGCAGTTTAATGTCATGCGACAAGGACGAAAATGCTATGAACTTTAACGTCATGAAGCATGGAAGCTTATGGTTGTTATGCAGTTTAATGTCTTGCAACTAGGACATGGGAGCTATGCAGTTTTATGTCTTGTAGCAAGGATGTGGTACCGTTCAGTTTAAATTCTTACAGCGAGGACTAATTATGCAAAACTATACAAAGTATTTCTTCAAAAATATTGCATTGTTGGGGTTGTGATGAGCTCTCCATCCATTGAGATTAAATCATATGCTCCATTTGAATAAACCTTATGTATGGAATAAGGTCCTTCCAAATTTGGATCAAGTTTTGGAGGTTTCTTTCTTAGTATCATTGGAGTTCTAAGGACCAATACCAATTCTCCTTGAAGGAATGAGCAAATACAAACTTTCTTATTAAAAGCTCGCGCAATTCTGTTCTGATAGACTTCTAGATGATTCAAAGTATGAAATCTTTTCTCATATAATCGTTCAAACTCATTGAACCATTTCTAGGACCTTTCATCTGTAGATAATTGATCATAGATTTCAACTCTTAATGAAGGTAATTTCATTTCAATTGGTAAAACCGCTTCAGTTCTATATACCAATGAATAAGGAGTTGCTTGCATGGCAGTACATATAGTTGTTCGATAAGACCATAAAGCATTAAAAAGTGTATGATCCCATGATTTATTATCTTTATCCACCATATTTTGGATTATATTTGTCAAGGTTTTATTGAAATCCACTATCTGTACATTGGACACCACATGATAGTGAGATGAATGGTTGGATTTGATATTATATTCCTGATATAACTTTTTTACTTCATCAGAACAAAAATTGGTACTATTGTCCATCAAGATAATATGAGGGATGCCAAATCTGGTGATGATATTAGTTTTGAAAAACCTAATGATGTTTTTAGCTCCAACTTCCTTGAGAGGTATTTCCTTAGCCCACTTAGAGATGAAATCAGTAGCAGTAAGAATATACTTAAACTGCTTAGCCGTGGATGGAGGATAAGGCCCTACTACATCCATTCCCCATGTGGAAAATGGAAAAGAGTATTTAGATTTATATAGTAACTCTGGGGGTTGATGAATGAAGTTGGCTTGCCCTTGAAAGGTATGACATTTCTTTGTGAAGTCTGTAAAATCTTGTATCATTGAAGGTAAAAAATATCCAAGCCTTTGAATTTGATCAGAGAGTCTGTGCCCAGATAGGTGGGAACCACAAGCTCCTGAATGAACTTCTTTCATGACTGTAGAATTTTCTTCTCCATCAATACATCTGAAGAGAATCCCATCCAAGCCCCACTTATAAAGGATCTTTCGGTGATTTGGACCATCATAAAGAGTAAAATTTTCCGCTAGTCGCCAGATCTGCTCCTTCTCAACCCTATTTGGTGGAAGTATCCCATTTTGAAGATATTCCAGGATGGATGTTTTGAATCCCATGATATGACCATATAGTTCAGAAATAGGGAAAATTTCATTGATTTCCACCCTCATGGTTTTAACAAAAGGTGAAACCATGCGACGATGGGATATACTGATAACTGTCTCATCCTGATTTGGATCTGCCAAGGCTATAGCTACATTAGCTAGTGCATCTGCTTGGGAATTTCATGATCATGAGAAATAGGAAAATGTTTGATCTGAAGTAAATTCAGCTATTAATTCTCTGAAGTAATCACACAAAGGTATTAACTCTTCTTTTCTGATAGAGTATTCCCCATGTATTTTTTTCATTACCAATTCTGAATCACCCTTTATCTTTAAATGATCCATTCACACCTGAAGGGACAATTCCAAACCTACGATGAGAGCTTGATATTATGCCTCATTATTAGTACCACCTTACGATAATATAAAAGAATAAGGCAATACTACCTTTTCTAGGGAAATAAAGACTATTCCTAATCCAACCTTGTTGAGTTTGGGATTTTCCAGTCTCTTCCCTGTTGGACTTCTAGAAGCACCATAAAAATACATTTCCCATGTCTGGGAATTATCTTGAATATAGAAGACCTATTCATCAGGAAGTTCAATATTAAATGATGTATTTTTCACGGATGAATGCACAATAAGTAAATCATCCAGGTCTTGACCCTTTATTGCCTTTTGAGGCACAAACTGGATATCAAACTGCTGCAAAATAACCGCCCACCGTGCTAGACGTCCTGTAAGCATAGGAAGACTGAGGATAAATGTGAGTGGGTTATTATGAGATACCAATTGGACCTCATGATGTTGTAGATAATGCCTCAATTTCTGAACTGCAAAGATTAATTTCAGGCAGCATTTTTCAATATTTGAATACCGAGTTTCTGCATCAAGTATAGTGCGACTGAGATAGTAAAGGATGTTTTCACTCCCGAAATCATTCTTTTGGGAGAGGAAGGCACCTAGTGATCGCTCTAAATATTTCACATAGAGAATAAGTGGTCTTCCTTCAACAAGTGGAATTAATACCGGTGTAATCAAGAGATATTTCTTACGGGTATTAAATGCCTCTCGGCAATATTTGGTCCATTGGTAGGTAATTCCATTCTTCATTAATCTGGTGAAGGGTAAAAATTTTCCTTCCAAATTGGTGATAAAGCACCAAATATTGGCCAAGTTTCCTTGAATTCCTCTTAATTATTTCAAATTTTTAGGTGGTGAAATTTCATGGATTGATTTTGTTTTCTCAAGATCAACTTTAATACCATGATGGCGTACACCAAATTCAAGAAATTTTCCTGAGGTTACCCCGATAGAACATTTCAAGGGGTTTATCTTCAAATTTTGTTGTTGAAGTTTGTTGAATATGATTTCCAGATCAGACAATTGATCATAATTTTGTCTATATTTAACCACCAAATCATCCACATAACATTCAACAAATTTCCCTAAAAAGTGTTTGTAGATATGGTGCATGGCATGTTGATACATTGCACCTGCATTCTTCAGGACAAAGGGCATTACCCGAAAACAAAACACACCTTGAGGGGATCTAAAGGATGTAGATTCATCATCTTCTAGATCCATTCAGATTTAATTATATGCAGAATATCCATCCATGAAGGAAAGTTCTTCATAGCTAGCTGCTGCATCAATTAAGAGTTCTCTGATCAGAACTGGAAAATCATCCTTGGCACAATGCCGATTAAGATCTCTGAAGTCAATGTAAACTATAATTTTTCTATTTTAAGTTCTAGAAATAACCTATGGCCTTATTACTAAGTTAAATGTTAAAACAAGATCGTTGTGATCCAAAAACCACCCAAATTAACCTAAATAACCATCATTAAATTTTTATCTAATGATTCATCCACTTGGATCTAATATAATTCAATATAAAATTATTAAAGCTACTGTAATATCATTAATAACATGTAGTATCAGTTCTAGATGTTTACCCATGATCTACCCAAACATCAATTTAATAATACAAGTGGACCGCTCAAGAAAACCATAAAAACGAACATCCCCGAACAATGTTTTTAAACTCTATAAGTCATCCAAAGAAACATAATATGAAATAATGAAACCAGAATGAACCCTATTAATGTATAAAAGGTTTTTTAATTTCTAATTAATGAATATAATGTCATTATATAGGACATTAAAGAGAAGGAGGAATTCGAGTACAAGGTAAGGGGAAATCTCGAACCCAATTTTCTTCCTTCGGGTTCTCCCTCTTTCACTCCATTTTTGATATGGTTACTCCTCAAAGATCATTTGTTCATCATTTAATTTAATTTTCTAGGATATACATGTTTTACATTTTCAATAAAAACGATTATCAAAGATTTGAAAATGTTTTTATGATATGATAATATTCCACAATAAACCATGCTTATGATTCTGAGATTAGTTATGAATTTTTTTTCAATTTATGTTAAGTGTTTCAATAGTTTCAAAATTATACATCATGATTCATAATGTTATAATAAAATATAGTGTATACCATTATTTAGAAATGTTTTATATAATAGGGAATGTAAAATATATCAATGCATGTAATATATGTAGGTATTTCCCTCCTGGGAAAGATATTGAGGATGGAACTAGAGCTAGAGTTGGAACTGAACAAATTATAACTATATTAGGGAATATGACTGAGGTTATGAATAATAACCTTTAGAATATGTTACAACTTGAGAATCCACAACATCATGTGAACAATTTTAGATTTTCTCATGTGACAACAACCTCAATCATTCAATGGAACCACAAATCCATTTGTAGATGATAAATTGAAACGTTTATTAGAAAATATATTTCTTACTTTGGGATATAATGAAAGGAATCAGGTTGTCACGGTGGTTTATAATCTCTCATTGGAAACTGATCAATGGTGGTTATTGACTCAAACCACTAAGGATGAGGAGTAAATAAGGACTATTTAGTGGAATGATTTTAAGGATATTTTTTTTCAAAAAATGATTTCCTCATGAAAAATGAGTGGCATGGATAGATAATTCTAGAGTCTAAGAAAAATGGAAGAGGAACACATTTCTAAGTATGAAGCTAAATTTATAATGTTAACAAGGAATTATATGGATTACGTATATAATCCAAAGTTAATTATTGACCATTTATTTTGTGGGATTAATCTAATCATTCAATGGGAACTATTATCCCAAAATAATCTAATCATATGATGATATTTTATTATATGCTATCAAGATAGATAAATATTTCTCTAATTATTATGTAATTGAAGAAAGGTAAGAGAATAAGAGGATGATTGAGAAAAAATTAGATAAAGGGAAGAAGAAAAGGGGGTATTTTCCAACATGTGGTACTTATGGAAGGAAACATGTTGATATATGATTAAAAGTTAAATAATATTGCTTTAAGTATAGAGGAAAAGGTCATTATGCATAGAAATGCAAGAGTAATGGTGAATCCATCAATGATTAGTACTTTAACTATAAAGAGATGGAGTGTTATTCCAACCAATTCCCAAAACATCAAGGGAACAAATGATAAAATAATCAATGGGGAGAAGGCTAAGCTTATGAAATTACTATAATGGAAGTGTATTTTTTTAGAAATGTTATGAAAGGTATACTTATCATCCACTATAGGATTTCAAATGTTTTATTTTATTCTTTCTCAACCAACTCTTTTATGTATAAAGAATTTACTAATGGCATCACAACACCACACTAGAATTTATCTGGGAAAGTATGGCACACATATGCCAAGTTTGGCCTAATAAAGGCTTGATTTGGCACCTGAAAATACTTCATTACCCAATATCCTTTTTCCCTCAGGGTTCAGCTTAGTGGTAGCTTCCCATGTGGGTATTGGTAAGGTCTTTAGTTCAAGACTCACCAAGTTATAAACTATATTTGTGTGTTTTGTGATTTTCTCTATAATGTAGTCTCTTTCCCCTAAATCAATGTAAATATATTTAACTCTAATAATTAACTAAAAAATATATATATCATGTCCAAAATTAGTTTTAATGTTATAAAAAATGTTAAAATTAAGAATAAAAAAAATTATATCATTTTTAGATAAGTTAGGTAAACTTGACTAAGAAAATAATTACCCTACCATCCAACTGAACCCATATCTAGGATATAAAAAATGACCCACCTTGGCCTAGGTGACATTACAATTTTGGGTTGGTTGAATTATATTGGGTTGGTTTTTTAGTTTTATAGGTCTTTTACACACCCTTATTAATTATCTTAAACACATTGCAATGTAGTTTCTAAATAAAAATTTTATTTGTTAATTTTACCCATTACAGAATTATAATTTCTATTATTGATCCAATATATCACAAAAGTGACTACATATATATCCCAAAAATTACACTCAATAAAAATTAATAATAATATAGATTATTAATCTTATACTCATCAAAAAATATTTCACATCACACAATCCCACACACATCACAAAAACATAATATCTATTATAAGTGAAGATATATGTTTTGTTAATGTTGTTGCTAAGATCATTTTATTTTTTGAGCATGTTTTAGAAGATGATGGTTATATATGTGTTGGTATGAGCAGACATGTTCCACTATTGCACATGATAAGTGAAAATTATTCTAGGATGATCATATTTAGTTCTTTGGGTTTTACTATTTGTGAAATCTATCTGAACTAGAAAATTGGTTTGTCTAGTGTAGGCCTTCAAGATCATCTCCCTTTTGTGATTTACATTTTATTTTTAAGATAAAGATTTTTTAAATTAGGAATGTTAATGTTAAAAATTAAAATGTATTTTTTTGATCTTTTAATGTCATGAATAATCTATTATTTCATATTAATTCAAGTTTGTCTCATTTTTAATTTTCATTGAATTGGTTTTGCAACATTCTAGTTTGTTTTTAGTTTAACCTTACATAAGGGAGTTTTTACTTTATGTAATATATTTTTACCCTTATGTGAGAGTAGTTTAAACTTATATAAAGTATTTTTAACCTTATATAATGTTATTTTACCCTTATGTAAGTGTTTTGTTAGCCTTACGTGAGCTTTGGGATGCAAGTATTACCTTTATGTAATGATCAATGGACCCTTACATATCATCAGTGGAGTGTTGGTTTCCATTACATGGACAGTGTATTGGGTAGCTTGCCTTTATAAAATCTAGGGTTTACCCTAATGTTACCCAAGGTTTACCGTTACATGGGTATAGATCTAGAAGTCTTTCCTTTATGTGAGGTTTGGAATCCCTTATGTAGCCACTAAAAAAATAGACGTATTAGTGGCAAGTTTTTTATTAATGGAAGTGGTTTCAAATACCTCGACATAGCTTAGTGGTGGTTATGAAAATTTCCATGTATTTGATGGTCATCAATCATTTATAAATGGTTTTTCTTTTTTAGTGGTGGTTTTTGTATGTGTTTTTTAGCACATAGAGGTAGTTTTTAGTTCACTTAGAAGAGGTTTATTTTAAAAAAATAAACTAAAAATAAAATAGAGGAAATGAACATAACTTCCACTACATATTATATCATTGGTTATGTTTAGAGGCAATTTATAATGACTAATTCTAAATAGATTCATTAAAATATATTTATCAGTGGTTATCATAAACCATTGGAAAATATATTTATAAAATAATTTAAAATTATTTAATAAAAAATATGCAAAGAAAAACTCGTACATACAATAAACTGAAACATAAATGAACAAAAAAATCTTCATACAAAAATCATCATACATACACCATCATACATACACCATCATAAATACACCATTATACATCCACAATCATATATATACAACCTTAGTCACCATAACCTTAGTAAACCTCTAACCTTAGCCATCGATATGTATATATAAAATATGCCCACCATTAATAATAACCAATGGAAATTATACATCTATCCCATAACCTCTAATGAATATATCTACCTGCACATCATGTTATCAACTAGAACAGACCACATCATGCCATCAACTAGAATAAAAAGTAGATAGAAATTATAATTGAACATAATAAATAATAATTATACTATAATCATTGATAATATCTAAACATACCATAGAATATAAAAACCATCATGACTACATTATAAAAAATGTCATGGATCAGAATGGTTAACCTCTGACCTACTGTTGTCATCTAGAAACTACAATAAGAACTGTGACATTTAAGAAAATAAATGAGAAATATAATTGACATGAAATATATTCAGAATGAGGCACACAACATTTTTTATTTTTATAATAAAAAATTACACATGTTAACATATAAAAATATCATGAAAAATAATTTAAAAACACAAATATACCCATTTAAGATATAATTCAAGACTTGGAACTGAAGAGGAATAATTATATAACAATCTAACAAATTTTTAAATCAAATTCCAGTGTTCTTGAAATTTAATTAATAAAAAAATTTAAAGAATTTGATATGGAACCATTCCCTTTATTTCAAAAACAATTAAATAGTTGTTGTCTCATGATTTCACATCAATTCGAGGTTTTCATTTATGGTTTTGACTATTACACACATGTTTTAGTGTTTTAAAACACTAGAAACACATTTATATGCATCAAAAGAAAATTTTAACTTTGAATGGAATTACTTCAGTTTATACATTTTACAATAAGTATATGATCATTATTCTATGATTTCATGGTCATCTGATGTCATTTTCCTAGTTTTGACCCCCTTACACACGTTTTCAAATAAATTAGTATCTTTAAAAATCTTTATTGAGTCATTCTGAGCACACCGCAAGTTGAATAGACTTTTTGAATATGTATTAACATAAAAAACAAGTCAATTATGTTTTCACATGATTTTAGACCAATTTAAGGCTGTTTTCTAGGGTTTTGACCATTACACACATGTTTGAGTGTTTTAAAACACTATAATCAAATTTACAGGCATCCCAAGAAAACTGTTGGTCGGATTGGATACTCAAGAGGGGGGGGGGGGTGAATTGAGTTCCAATTAAAATTTCTGTTTTAAAATCCTTTACCAAAAATTCTCCCAATTTAAAATACTAATTTAATTTTAGTGAATTTGAACTAAAGCAAACTTTTAGTTAGGTTCTCAAGGGATTGATTAATTCCCAGTTAATCTAATCAAAAGATCAGATTGGCTTTTGAAACTAACTTAATGATTTAAAAATAATGCAAACACTTGCTAATTCAATTATCAGAGTAACTTTGAAAAATAGTTTAAGTTTTAAAGCACTTGGAAGTGGAATAAAAGGTTTTAGATAAAACTAAACAAAGCACAACAGATATAACCAAGAGGTTCAGTCTCAATCCAAGACTTAGTCCTCTCAACAATTTATATAAATTGGATCCACACCCTGGATTGGGGTTCACAACAGTTTACAACTGTCCAGGTCAAAGACCTCTACCATAGTTCTATGTGGGAAACAAAAACAACAGAAAATACAGTTTTCCAGGTCACACACGACCTCTACCACTATCCATAGTGGGAAATAGAAGATGTAAAGAGTTTCTATGGGGATTTATAGATCCTCCAGTTATGGTTCAGGAGATAGTGTGTGTGTAAATTAGAACTGATGACACACACTGCTTGTAATGTAAATAATAAACCACTGAGTAAGATATAGAGTTTAGAATGGCTCTAGTGATTGCAATGTAGCTCTGGACTCCTTCGGATTTGATCAGAAATGGTTCTGAGTCCTCTTCGGGTTTTTGTCTAAAAAACAGAGTGTCGTCTTCTTGACATCCAGGTTCAGAGATAGTAAAGATGTTGTCGATGAAGTTCTTCAATGTACTTGTGAATGTAACAAACTCTTCTTGAGTTAGCTTGAGTGTGTATGAGCTTCTGTGTCTTCTTGGTCATGCATGTATGAGCTCTTCTTGTGTATATCCCTTGTAGATAACTTCCGTATTGCGCTTGTATATTCCTCGTGTCTTTCACATGTGTATCTCTGTATGTTTTGCAGCAACAAGGACTTCTTGTATTTATGACATGATCTCCGGCAAAAGAAATGATTTCTTTTTTCAGGTACGAGGTACAGTTCCCTGACATCCAACATCCTTCATTAAATAAATGACAGAGCATTAAAATATATCTGATATGACTGTTGGTTAAATTAAATAAAGATAAAGAAATTAAGGTAGCGTCAGATTCTCTCGAACAATAGATTTTGATATCGGTAGCCTTGTGTATCGATAACCTCTTGTGTAATGGTAACCTTTCTATCGGTAGACTTCATGTCTGTCGGTATAATTGATCAGTAATAGTAGACTTAATGTACCAGTGACCTTTCGTGTAACGGTAGCCTTCATGTACCGATAACCTCTTGTGTAACGGTAACCTTTCTATCGGTATACTTCATGTCTGTCGGTAGACTTGATCGGTAGAGGTAGACTTAATGTACCGGTGAACTTTTGTGTAACGGTAGCCTTCATGTACCGGTGGATTCCTTAGTGTATCAGTAGACTCTCCTCGGTAACTTGTCTATAACGATAGGCTTGAATAACAGTGACTTGTCTATATCGGTGACCTTCACGTATCGATATACTTTCATAACGGTGACTTGTCGTATCGGTAGACTTGATGTAGCGGTGACCTTTACGTATCAGTAGACTTGCATAATGGCGACCTGTCTGTTTAAGAATTCTATTGGCAGAATGGGTTAAGTTAGAATATATATTCATCCAGTAACCGAATTCTCTGAAGATAATATAAATATTATAATATATGAATATGTGCATGGTGTACAGAAATAATGAACTAAGTAATTAACCATTAATCAATATAGGGATTATCAAACCATAATTGAGAATAATTGGGATTATCATAATATAAGTGAGAAAAATTGGGATTATCAAAATATGAGTGAGCATAATTGGAATTATCATAATATGACTGAGCATAATTGGAATTATCATAATATGAGTGAGCATAATTGAGATTATCAAAATATGAGTGAGCATAATTGGGATTATCAAAATAGGAGTTCAACTAATTTTCCCAGAGGGTTCAACAATCTCCCCCTTTTGGATAATCACAACTTATTCCAAAGTATTAAGAAAATTAAAATAGTGTCAGAGGGAAAATTTCCTAATAAAAACTTTTAAAACAAAGTTCTCATTTTGCTCCCCCGTTCAATTGCACTCCCAGTTCTCATTTGTTTAATTTTCTCCCCCTTTGTGATTAACAAAAAGAAGGGTAGAATTAGAGAAATGTATAGACAAAAAGAGAATAGAATTCAAGGAAACATAAACACAGTAAAGTGGAGAATGTAAGAGTAAATTTCCATTAAGTCACAAAAGATACAAACTGAGAAAGTCAGGATTACAAAAATACAAGTGAATCCTATAAAAAACATCCAGAATCACTCAATCTTCCTCTTGAACATGAGTATTTCCCTTAGGATCAGAATAGGGTGTAGGGTCATATTGCGTATATGTCTTGGGAATAGCTGAAAGAACAACTAGAGGGTCAGCCACTGAAACTGTACCAGATCTGAAATCTGTGCTCTTCTGTGGGATCATAGGTGTCAAGCATCGAATAGCCTGAACTGGAGTCAACTGAGGTGTACTCCCAGAGGCAGAGGCAGGAAGTTCAGGAGGTAGAATCACAGGTATGGCATCCACATGCAAGAATGGTTACAACAGGTTCCTGAAATCCATAATAATACTCCCTCCTCTCTCCATTGCTGACACAAAATCATCTCTATTTTCAATGAATTTATCCAAGGTAGGAGTAAGATCCTTGAGCTTACTAACCTGTTCTCTGAAATCTTGAGTCACTGGAGGCAACTTCAAATTCTCCATCAAGAGATTGAAATGGTTGGTAATTTGATGCTTGGTATAGACCTTCTCAAAGTAAACATCCACCTTATTTTTAATTTCCTCTTGAGAAGAAGTAGCTGCCCGTAGGTGATCATGAAAAAAACTACTAACTTCCCTAGTGGTAGCAGGGATCTGAGTATCCGAGGTGCCACTAGTACTGGCCTTAGCCAACTCTTCCTAGATAACAGTTCTAATCTGGTCAAGGTTCACAGTGGAGCTGGATGAGGGAAGGGGTTTAACTGAGAAAGCTACTGTCTCCTTGAAAGACTATGTCAGATTACTAACCACCTTCTGAACAAGTTCATCTTGACTGTTCAAATGTTCTTTGACTGACTTCTTAAAAGCCTCAAATACTTCCAAAAACTGCTTGACTACTTCTTTGATATATCTCATATCAGTATTCACTTGGGTTTGGGAGTTGTTCATGGCAGTTAATGAAGCAATCGATTGTCTTAGAGCAACCATAGCTCCTGTTCAACTCTCAATTTGAGTATGTCATACTTTAACTTCATCCATAATTCCCTTCACTAGACTAGAAACATCACATCCTAGAGTTAGATCTAGGGATTTATCTACACTTATCATTTCATCAACCATGATTTTCTTCAAATATGCCACTAATTCTTTCAGTGTTTCTTTCATTTCAGCCTTTAAGGACTCAAGGTCCTCCTTGGTTTCCAAATTTTCAGCCACAACATATAGGATAACTGATTCCATTTGGGGCTGGTCTTCCTCATCAGAATATACATAATTAAGACCAAGAACCATATATCCTGGATCTGATGTCCAACCTTCAATTTCATATAACAAAGAAACTGAACCGAGATGCTCCCCCTCACTTAGAGCATTCTCCTGAGGAATCTCCTCTAACGGTTCTTCTCGAGGTAACTCTACAGCCTCCTCTAAAACTTCAGCAGATTCAATAACCATTTGCTCGGATAGTTCAACAGTAGGGTTAGTCCTATCCTTTTCTGAGTCATCAATGACTCTCTTTGTAATGACAGTAGGACCCACTGCTACTTCCTGATCAGGCACTATCTGAACTGTACTATCTATTAGAGGGCTCAAACTGAGCTCTTATTCTTCATTTTCCTCATCATTTGCTTCAGTAGAAGCCTCCTTTTCTCCATTAACAAAATGATCGGATTCGGTCTCCTCATCCTCTTCAGAGGTGTCCTTAACAACATTCTGATATGCTTCTTTTTCTTCTTCTCTGGTCTCAGTATCATTTTCCTTCAGAATAGTTTCTCTCCTAGGTAGTTCTTTTGGAGGGCTAGCTACTCCATAGGAAATATTTTGATGCACAGGACTAGGATGTAAATCTGGGTCTCCTCCTTACTCAACTGATGTTTCTTCCTCCTCAGCTTCAGCTTCATTATCACTGTAGATCAGTTTTGGTTCATCTGGTCCAAGAACAGGATCCCTCACATCCTTTGGTCTAGAAGGATGGTCCACAGGAGTGTACTTGCCATATATTTTACCTTCATCATTAACCCATGATTTCTTCCAAGGGTTCCAGCTAACTTTCATATACTTACAAATAGTCCTGGTGAGGCAAAAGTTATCCTTAACCAAAATAGTTTCATCCTGAGGTCCATCTACCTCCTTTGCCTTCAACAGAATAGAAATCAACTTAGAAAAGAAAAGTGCATTGGACTTAGACTTTGGTCTAGTCATATCCTCCATCTGAATCATTAGCAATCTGCACAAGTTCACCTTTACTCCATGTTTTAATAGATACAACAAATAAATATCCTGAAATATGAGGGTAGAAAAATATCCTCTCCTTGGACTAATCACATGCTGAATGAACTTAAAAAGTAGTTTATCCTCCCCTTCCATCTCTGCAGCAATGACCTTTCTAGGGGTTCCATTTCCTGTCAATTCCAACAAGGCATCCTCATATTTGAAAAATTCACTAGAAGTAGGTATGGATTTTGAATAAAATCCATAATCACCACTATGAGGAACTCTAAGGTTCTCAGCCCATTCAACTGATGAAAACAAAAACTTTTGACCATTCACAAAGGATATCATACTATTCTCTTCTTCTGATGTCTTAAAACAGACAAACTCATAGAACTCTTTTACCAGTACTGGATAATACGTTCCATTATTGTTCGTGAAGCACTCGATCCATCCTTGCTCTTGTAAGATCTTTATACTCAAGGACTTGCTTTCCAACAACCATTCCGTACATAACTCATTTTCCACAACAATTTCTCACTTCGATAAATGAGGATTCACAGGATTCCTTCGAGCAGGACCTCTACTGCTTCCACTAGCACCAGCATTGGTTACTTTCTGATTCTTAGCTTGCGGTGCATCACTCCCTTCATCCACTGAGGGTCGCTTCACGCGGGCCATTTTAGATTCTGAGGCTTAGGGTTTTGCGAGCTTGAGAGGTTTAGGTAGGAGGTATTCTAACAGATGGGTTCGTGGTGATTGAGTAAATTCTAGATTCGGGTTTAATATCATTTAGGATTCACATATAAAATAAATCTCATAAAATTCTTTTGGAGTCTTGGCCTTAATACGAAAATTTAAAACAACGCGAGAGATGTACCGGGGAGGTGTCCTTAAACAGTGAGGTCTATCCTAATGGTGAGGTTTTATCTAACGGTGAGGTCTATCTAACGGTGAGGTCTATCTAACGGTGAGGTCTATCCTAACAGTAATGTTTTATCTAACGGTGAGGTCTATCTAACAGTGAGGTCTATCCTAACGGTGAGGTTTTATCTAAAGGTGAGGTCTATCCTAACGGTGAGGTTTATCTAACGGTTAGGTCTATCCTATAGGTGAGGTTTATCTAATGGTGAGGTCTATCCTAATGGTTTAAGAGTAAGTTATCATTCCTAATTCGTGTCTAATGAAACTTAATCTTTCTGAATTTAATGGCTTAGTGAAAATATCAGCTAATTGGAGTTCAGTGCCTATAAATTCAAGAGTTATATCACCTCTTTGATAATGATCTCTTAGAAAGTGGTGTCAAACATCAATGTGTTTGGTTCTGGAGTGAGACACAAGGTTCTTTGAGATGTTGATCGCACTAGTGTTATCACAGTTAATTGAATCATGTTTAAAGACAAATCCAAAGTCCAATAAAGTGTGTTTCATCCACAGAATCTGTGCACAACAACTACCAATAGCTATATACTCTTCTTCAGTAGTAGATATTGCAACCAAGTTCTATTTCATACTACACCATGATACTAGGGACTTTCCAAGTAAATGACATGTTCCGGATGTGTTCTTTCTGTCTAACTTGCATCCAGCAAAGTCATCATCTGAATAACTTATTAAATCAAATGATTGTCCTTTTGGGTAAAATAATCCCAAATTAGAAGTATATTTAAGATATTTGAAAATCCTTTTAATAGCAAGAAAGTGTGACTCTTTAGGGTTAGATTGAAATCTAGCACACATACATACACTAAACATAATATCAGGCCGACTAGCAGTAAGATAAAACAAGCTCCCAATCATACCTCTATAATTTTTTTGATCTATTGGTTTACCAGTTTCATCAATATCTAATTTACAGGTGGTACTCATAGGTGTATCACTCCCCTTGATACTATCCAAACCAAAACGTTTTAGTAAATCCTCAGTATATTTACTTTGATTTAAAATAATACCATCTTTAGTTTGAAAGATTTAAAATCCAAGAAAGTACTTAAGCTCTCCCATTAAGCTCATTTCAAACTCATTTTTCATAACCTTTGAAAAATAAGTACATAAAGAATTTTTAGAAGATCCAAAAATAATATCATCAACATAGATTTGTACTATTAAAACATCTTTTGAAATTATTTTTATAAAAAGAGTGGGATCAGAAATTCCTTTTGTAAATCCTTTTGAAATAAGAAAATTTGTAAGTCTTTCATACCAAGATCTTGGAGCTTGTTTTAAACCATATAAAGCTTTATAAAGTTTAAAAAAATGATTTTGAAAGTGAGGATTTGAGAAACCAGGTGGTTGTTCTAAAAAAACATCTTCAACAATAAAACCATTTAGAAAACCACTTTTCACGTCCATTTAATATAACTTGAAATTCAGATGTGATGCAAAGTCAAGTAAGATCCTAATTGCCTCTAATCTAGCTACAGGTGCAAAGGTTTCCTCATAGTCAATTCCTTCTTCTTGATTGTAACCTTGTGCAACTAGTCTAGCTTTGTTTATAATGATGTTTTCAGATTCATCAACTTTGTTTCTAAACACCCATTTTGTGCCTATGGTTAAAGTGTCTTTAGGTTTTTCTACTAATTACCAGACTTTATTTCTTTCAAATTGATTTAGTTCTTCTTTCATAGAAATTACCCAAAATTCATCATTGATAGCATCATTGATATTTTTAGGTTCTAACTGTGAAATAAAAGCTTGATGTTCAACTTGATTTCATAGAGAAGCTCTAGTATGTGTTCCCTTATCCAGATTACCTACAACAGCATCTAAGGGATGGTTCTTCAGAATCCTAGTTGGTCTCAAAAAGGTAGGGCTAGATATTTCAGGTTCATCAACAGGTTGGGAATCAACAAAATCAGGTTCTGGAAAATTTCCAGAACTGGATGTTTTAACTATAGTTCCACTGTATTTATTATTAAGGTTCAAAACAGAAAGATCATTTTCAAGATTTTCAAGAGAGGTCTTAGGTTCATGTGGATCAGTTTCATCAAATTTGATGTGAACAGATTCCTCCACACATTTGGTTCTCTTATTGAAAACTCTATAGGCTTTACTAGAAATAGAGTAACCTAGGAAAATTCCTTAATCACTCTTGGATGCAAACTTGTCAAGATTATCTTTGGTATTAAGAATAAAGACTTTGCAACCAAAAACTCTAAAGTAGTTAACCTTAGGTTTCCTATGGTTCCACAACTCATAAGGGGTCTTCTTAAGAACAGGCCTGATCAAGACTCTATTGATAATATAAAAAGATATATTGAAAGCATCAGCCCAAAAATAAACAGGTAGGTCATACTCATTGAGCATGGTTCTGGAAATTTTCTGAAGGGTTCTATTCCTCCTTTATACTACACCATTTTGCTGAGGTGTCCTAGGGGTAGAGAAATTGCGACTATAGCCATTGTGTGAGTAGTAGGATTCAAACTCATGATTTTAAAACTCACGACCATGATCACTTCTCAAGGTTTTAATCTTAAGTCCACTAAGGTTCTCTACAGACTTGGAATATTTAACAAAGTAAGAACAAGCTTCACTTTTGTGAGCTAGAAAATATACCCAAGTATACCTAGAATAGTCATCTACTAGAACATAGACATAGTGCTTCCCATTTAAACTAGAAACTCTAGAAGGTACAAAAAAATCCATGTGAACAAACTCGAGAGGTTGAGAAGTTGACACTTCTTTCTTTGATTTGAAAGAAACTTTATGTTGCTTTCCCTTTTGACAGGGATTACAAACTTTATCTGCTGGAAATTCAAGTTTTGGTAGGTCTCTAACTAAGTTCTTCCTAGTAAGTTTTCTAAGTGAATGTACATTGTAGTGTCCTAATCTTCTGTTCCAAAGACAAGAATCTTTATGAAAAGAATTTAAATAAGTAATATTCTGCATAACTAAAGAATTTAAATCAACAACATAGACATTTTCATTTCACATGGCAGAAAATACTAAAGCATTTTTAGAATTAAAAACATTACAAGAATCATTTTCAAATTTAACATTAAAACCAGCATCACATAACTGAGAAATACTTAGTAAATTATATTTAAGTCCATCAAAAAATAGAACTTTAGAAATTAATACTGAGTCAGTGTTACCAATCTGGCCTAAGCCGATGATTTTCCCTTTAGAATTATCACCAAAAGTGACAAAACCTCCATCAACTCTGACTAATATTTTGAAGCTTGAGAAGCCTCCTGACATATGTCTTGAACATCCACTGTCCAAGTACCAGGTCTTTCTACAGGAGATCTTTAAGAAGGTTCCCTACAAAACAGATTTAGATAGGAAATGATTTTGGTACCTAGATTATCTTGGGTCCAGACAGGTTAGCTAATAAAACTTTAGGTACCCAAATTTGTCTTATGGGTCTCATAAAATTTTTAGAATCAATAGATTTAGATAGATAAACCTTATTAGATCCGTAACTATGAATATAACCAGTTGAAGCATATGAACTTCCAGAACTATAACTATCTACATTCTGTCCAAATTTAGGAATAAATCTAGTTTTGGTAACTTTTCTTTGTCCAAGTTGGTATCCTATACTAGTAGTATATCTAGGTCAAATATTCTTACCTAGAATTTGAGTAAGAGTATCTTTTCCATTTGTGAAATTTTCTATATCCTTCCTAAGTTGCTCATTTGACAATTTCAGTTTAGTTTTTTCTTTAAGTAACTGAGCATTCTTTTCCATTTCTATGTCAAGATCAGATTTATGTTTAATAGTTAAAGCATACTGTTTCTGTAAACCTTTGTATTTTTCTTTCATCTCATTACAGGTTTCTTACAACATATCACAGTATTCAAACAGTTCAGATTTTGACATGTTTTCAGAATCAGAATCATCTCTAGAATAATATGTATTTAAAGAAGGAGTTTCAGATGTTACCTCAGAAGTGTTTTTCGTAAAACACATGTTTTCCTTATTTCTGTTTTCAGTCTCAGAAGCTTCAGATTCACTGGAGCTATCCTCAGAAGCACTCCATGTAGCCTTCATGGATTTCTTATACTTATTATCCTTATACTCATATTTATTCTTGTAACAGCCCAAGATTTTATAAAAAAAATATATATTCTTTTTAATTTTATTAATGTCTTGTGTTGTACGCTACACCAAAAGGAGCTTGCACAACACACATCCTTGACTTGCCTTGCATTACACGCAATCGCGACCTTCCTCGATAGCGTGTGTAATACGCAATACTGAGTTTCATTAAACAACGATATGCTATTAAAATATTATTAAAACTAGCCGTTATGAATAGTAATAACCACTTTTTAAAATTCTATAAATCTTATTTTTCAAAATGAACTTCATTTTTGGATTCGGAGTATCGAATTTAGCCTAAGGTGAAATTTTGGTACTTTTCGGATAACTTTCATATTCTGATGAATAGTGAAAATTACTAAATTATAATTAAAAACAACTTTTTTTAATCGAAATAATTAATAGTGATAAATCATTAATTTGAGTGGTTTTAAAGTTTATTTAGAATATATTTTTACAATTTAATACAATGTTGGTCATTGGATGTAATTGCACATTTAAACCAGACATAAACAAGTGTCAATCTTTTGATAGATATTGTTTCTTAAAAACACGCTATTTGTTTTAACAGCGGGATTTAATTATAAAATTAATTAATGCAACTTTTATGTTATGAATTTGGTAAAATAGACTTCATTTTTTAATTCGGAATATGAAATATAGCTTGGGATGAAATTTTGGCATTATTCTGAAAAACATCAATTTTTGATGAATAGTGAAACTACTAAGTGGCAGGTTAAAAACTGAATTTTGCATAAAACTTAATTTTACCGCTTCTGTGAATGGAATTTCAAAAATCCGAGAGACATGGTTAATATCAAGGACTAAAATGTGGTTCAATGAGATGAAAATATTTTTTTGGTGAATAGTAACTTTTTACTTTTTTTACCGCGGTTAATAGTAAATAGGGTAACTAAGGGTAAATATGATATCACTATTACCCTAACACATGTCCTAATTCTATTGGACAAGTGTAATTCGACCAAAAACAAACTTAGGAATAAAATATGACCATTTAGGCCCACTTGGATTAGATTAGGACATTTATTATTAATTTATTTAAAGAAGGGTTAAAATAGCAAAAATCAAAGTTTAATAAGTAAATAATTTTTAATATGGGGTTATACATAAGATAAATTCGATTGTAAATATTCATTAGAAAGCTAAAAATATTTCCTACATGATGGTATTTTATTTGTAATTTTTAGACATCAAATAATTTAATTTATTTATGACACAACGATGATGCAGTAATTATCTTATTAATGAAATATTGACATAATTGATGTTATAAACACCAAAATAAATATAATTTGAAAATTTTTATGAATTCCACTAATTTTCTAGGTTACCATGATATATTAATGTTGATTTAATCAACTTGGTTCGAACATTTAATTCTGTTATGACTTTCACAAAAATCATATATCAAATAGTGTCAAAATTGACACAAAATAGTTTTTAAATAAAATATTATATTATTAATTGTTATTTTATTCCTAAAAATCTAAGGTTCGGCCAAATGACTTAGATAAAGATATATATATTAATAATAAACAATTTGGGGTTCGTTTGACATGTTATAGTAAGTGTATTAACCATATAGTGAAAGAAAACAAAAAGACACGGTAAATGTTAAATTATTTAACTTAGAGTTAAATCTAATTGATAAGGTTAAAATAATATCCTAAACTTGTCTAAATTCTATTGGTTGATAGGATTTCGACCCATCCCCACTTTAGCTTCGAAATAATACCCTTTGGAACCATTATAAACCGATTTTGACTTTAATATAAAATAATATTTTGAGGTATTCCTAAGATGCCCCTCTCCTCCCCTATAAAAGGACACCTCCTCCCCCTCCTCCTCACACCAATTTGAGCACTCAAGCTCGGCCAACCCCTGCCAATTTCTCCTCTCCACTTCCCTAGCAACATCCTAGAGGTTCTGGTCCTCATCAAAGACCAATTTTAGTGCCCTAAGAGGAGGTCTCAAAGAGGCACTTCAAAGAAGAGGTAATTACCGTTACCAATTCTTTCATCTTTATTTCTTCTTCCACTTCTTCTTCTTAGGTTGTTTCATTATGAAGTAATAACATCAGTATCACTCATATACTGATATGTTATTATAAGTATGAAACAACCCTATTTCACCATCTATCCATCCTACGGAAAAAGAAATCACCGCGCGTGCGTACGTACGGAATACCGTCTCCACGCCGTGGTGTAATCTATTTTCCACCACCACCTTACATGGATGGGTATAATGGTGTAAAGAATAACTATACATAGTTATTACAACATCATATTGATTCTGATATATTGTATAATACACTCCAATTCAATTCAATATTTATATAAATGATATCATCGCTCGTGCGTACGTACGGAATACCGTCTCCACGACGCGATGAGATTCATTCTCCATGTTAACCATTTAAGAATGATTATAATGTATATATAAGAAATAATAATGAAATATATGACATTATAAAGCTACTGGATTTATGTATATATATACATATGTATGTCATCTACTTACTTCCATTTCAAGACAATAAGGAAAGGAAAATAGCGTTCATGCGTACGTACGGACTACCGTCTCCATGAACGGTGTTTTTCATTTTATTTATCTACCTATTATATATATATATATATACTGAATATATATGATATATAAATCATATTTTATATTCTGGAAGTAAGTAAATCATGATATAAGTAATAATGATGTCAAGAACAACAAGTCAAAAACACCTACGATAAATGAAACGATTTTACCCAAAACGCTTCTTTAACATGGAATTTACAAAAGAACGGGTAATATAATGTCATAAGTGAACCATATATGATATCATAACAATGAATATGATTCTGTAATAAGTCAATAACATGATTTAAATCATTATACAGGAGGTTCGGACACTTACAAAGCAAGTCGGACCTAAGGTAAGGGAAATATCACAATCTCATTTTTATCCGAGATTGTTTATACTTTGGCATTTACTGGGGTGTATTTTATCATCCAAATCCATGTTTCCTCAATATGTAATATTATTTCCATCCACCTAAAATTGTTTAAATCCAATTTTACCCTTCGATGAGTTTTTAGTAAAGGATATGAAAGGAATATTTTTTCGTTTTTCATACGAGGTACTTTTTGACTTTTCCGACAAAAGTATGAAGAATGTTTTTTTAACTTATACGGCACGAACGGATTTTTACGGTTTTATAAAGCCTTGTTTTCATGAACCTTCCTCCAAAATATTTCATGACTATTTTCAATAAAATCTTTTTCTTTTAAAATTGCATGATGTTTTGTGAAAAGAAATTGATTTTGAAGAAGAAAGGATATTTTCCTCAAGAATTCAATTCAAGTGTTTTATCAAAATTATTTTTCATCTAAGATAATAAAGGGTTCTGTTTCTATCCATATTTTTACATTGATTTGACTATGTTGTGATGGAATTATGTTTATGAATTCCTTTATCTTATATGAATGGTTTTATGATGTCATGTTGTTTAAGAATCCCATTTTTATTACATGGGTTATGCAATGATGTGTGATTTATGATTTTGTGGCACACATAAGAATGGTATCATTATGAGATGGGTGGGACCTATATCTCCCTCCAATGCATTGGGTAAAGATTTCATATCTCATGAGATAGACATGGCTGGAATGGTAGGTTATACCGGTTCAATGAAACAGGACTGAAACGAGGATTACTCGATTCAGAAAGGGACTTTGTCCACTAAGATAGTCTTGGCAATGAGTCTTGACTAACAAGAAATGATTCTCTATGATTATGTGTGTATGCCACAATGAGTAATGTTTTAAGTTATGGTTTCATTTTCACTACTATGATTTATCCCATGTTATGAAATTATGCTCTCTTTTGCAGGTTAAGATTTCCAAAAATGTTATGTTCTTATGAAAATTATATGATTGATATTTCTTTTGTTTACCCTTACTGAGCATTTGAGCTCACCCTTTTATGTTTTCTTTTCCCCAGGATATAAAGAAAGGTTTTAGGTAAAAAAAAGGAAGATCTTTGTGGGAGATTTTGAAGATCTTTCACCAGGATTAGAAGATTACGTTCCGAGTTTCCAAAGACACTAAACTATTACGATCCTTGTGTGTGTGTTTTTGTTATGTACTAAGTATTCCGCAAAAGTAATGTAAAGTCCATGTAAGTCAGGCTACGGGTCTCTACAATTCTTGTATTTCATCTCTGGACAGTCCTCTTTTATATGTCCTTTTCTTTTGCATTCATTGTAGACAACTTCATCAGATTTGTCAGATTTCTTCCAGTTCTTTTTCCAATGTCCCTTGTTGTCATACTTACCTTTGTAATTTGATTTTCTAAAAAAATTATTCTTCCTATAAAACTTCTAAAATATTCTGGCTATGTGAGCGATTTCTGCATCACTATCAGATACACTTTCACTTTATTCACAGCTTGAGCTATCACTTACATCTTGAAGTTTCTACTTATCCTTATTCTTTGAAGTAGATGTCTTGAAGGCAACTGACTTCCTTTTTGGTTCATCTTCTTCTTCTTTGTTTACCTTAAGTTCAAATTCATACATCATAAACTTACCAATATGTTCCTTAACTGGCAGTTCACCAATATCACAAGATTCCCTGATTGAAACAGAAGTTCCCCTCCATCTTTCAGGTAGGCATCTCAAAATTCTCACGATCTGCTCCTTTGATGGAACATCCTTTCCCAGTGAGATCATTGTGTTGAAAATTTCGTTAAACCTAAGATACATATCAGAAATGGGTTCATTAGGCTTCATCTTAAAATTATCATATTTAATAGTATAGGTGTTCAATATCATTTACATAAGGTTAGTTGTTCCTTCATGAGAAACACTTAAAGTATCCCAAATTTCATGTGCAGTCTTACAAGAAGATATTCTATTAAATTCCTCACCTCCTAAATCAAAATACAGAGATTTCATATCTTTGCAATTATTATTGTAGGATGTCTTAGTAGCTTCATTCCAACTTGATCTATTAGTAGTGGGAATTTTACATTCTAATTCTATGGAAGTCCAAATATAAAAACCCATGATTTCTAAATGAATTTTCATCTTAATCCTCCACTGAGCATAGTTGTTTCCATTGAAAAATGGTGGTCTATTAGTAGAAACACCTTCAAGTCTATTATCCATGATAACTAGGTTAAAACAAATATTTTAAAGAGATAAAAATTTAGAAATAACAGAAATTTTAAGAACTTTAAAATACAACTAAAATCACAGTTGGAAAATAGAGTACTTCAGAAAATATTTTAAATCCTCTGATACCAAATGTTGGTCGGAGTGGATACTCAAGAGGGGGGTGAATTGAGTTCCAATTAAAATTTCTATTTTAAAATCCTTTACCAAAAATTACCCCAATTTAAAATAATAATTGAATTGTAGTGAATTTGAACTAAAGAAAACTTTCATTTAGGTTCTCAAGGGATGGATTAATTCCCAATTAATCTAATTAGAAGATCAAATTAGTTTTTGAAACTAACTTAATGATATACAAATAATGAAAACACTTGCTAATTCAATTATCAGAGTAACTTTGAAAAATAGTTTAAGTTTTAAAGAAATTGGAAGTGGAATAAAAGGTTTTAGATAAAACTAAACAAAGCACAGAAGATATAACCAAGAGGTTCAGTCACAAGCCGAGACTTAGTCCTCTCAATAATTTATATAAATTGGATCCACACCCTGGATCGGGGTTCACAACAGTTTAAAACTGTCCAGGTGAAAGACCTCTACAACAGTTCTATGTGGGAAACAAAAACAACAGCAAATACAACTTTCCAGGTCAGACACAACCTCTACCACTATCCACAGTGGGAAATAGAAGATGTAAAGAGTTTTAATGAGGATTTACAGATCCTCCAGTTAAGGTTCAGGAGACAATGTGTGTGTAAATTAAAACTGATGACACACACTGCTCGTAATGTAAATAATAAACCACTGAGTAAGATATAGAGTTTAGAATGGCTCTAGTGATTGCAGTGTAGCTCTGGACTGCTTCAGATTTGATCAGAAATGGTTCTGAGTCCTCTTAGGGTTTTTGTCTGAAAAACAGAGTGTCGTCTGCTTGACATCTAGGTTTAGTGACAGTAAAGATGTTGTCGATGAAGTTTTTCAAAGTCCTTGTGAATGTAACGAACTCTTCTTGAGTAAGCTTGAGTGTGTATGAGCTTCTGTGTCTTCTTGGTCGTGCATGTATGAGCTCTTATTGTGTATATACCTTGTAGATCACTTCTGTATTGCGCTTGTATATTCCTCGTATCTTTTAAATGTGTATCTCTGTATGTTTTTCAGCAACAAGGACTTATTGTATTTATGGCAAGAGCTCTAGCAAAAGAAATGATTTCTTTTTGCAGGTACGAGGTACGGTTCCCTGAAATCCAACAGCCTTCATTAAATAAATGATAGAGCATTAAAATATATCTGATATGACCATTGGTTAGATTAAATAAAGATAAAGAAATTAAGGCAGCACCAGATTCTCTGGAACGGTAGCTTTGGATATCGGTAGCCTTGTGTATCGGTAACCTCTTGTGTAACGGTAACCTTTATATCGGTAGACTTCATGTATGTCGGTCGACTTGATCGGTAGCGGTAGACTTAATGTACCAGTGAAATTTCGTGCAACGGTAGCCTTCATGTACCGGTAACCTCTTGTGTAACGGTAACCTTTCTATCGGTAGACTTTATGTATGTCGGTAGACTTGATCGGCAGCGGAAGACTTAATGTACCAGTGACCTTTCATGTAACGGTAGCCTTCATGTACCAGTAGCTTCCTTAGTGTATCGGTAGACTCTCCTCGGTAACTTTTCTATAATGGTAGGCTTGAGTAACGGTGACTTGTCTGTATCGGTGACCTTCACGTATTAGTATACTTGCATAATGGTGACTTGTCGTATTGGTAGACTTGATGTAGCGGTGACCATTACGTATCAGTAGACTTGCATAATCGTGACTTGTCTGTTTAAGCATTCTATTGGAAGAATGGGTTAAGTTAGAATATATATTCATTCAGTATCCTAATTCTTTGAAGATAATATAAATATTATAATATATGAATATGTGCATGGTGTACAGAAATGCTGAACTATGTAATTAACCATTAATCAATATAGGGATTATCAGACCATAATTGAGCATAATTGGGATTATCATAATATGAGTGAGCATAATTGGGATTATCAAAATATGAGTGAGCATAATTGGAATTATCATAATATGAGTGAGCATAATTGGAATTATCATAATATGAGTGAGCTTAATTGGGATTATCAAAATATGAGTGAGCATAATTAGGATTATCAATATAGGAGTTCAACTAATTTTCCCAGAGGGTTCAACAAAAACTGTAACTAAGAATGACATGTTGCGAGTTCCTATATTTCACAAATATATCTATGATCATTTTACTCTGGTTTCTTGATCATATGATGTTGTTTTCCTAGTTTTTACCCCTTGACACATGTTTTTAAAGAAATTTCTATATTTAAACAATTTTATTGAGTCATTTCGAGCACACCGCATATCATATGAACATGTTGTCTATAAATACACATAAACAATAATTCAAAAAAAAAATTTCAATGATTTCACATCAATATAAGGTTTTTTTCTATGATTTCCACAATTACACACATGTTTTAGTGTTCAAAAATACTAAAAACATGTTTACAAGCATCTTAGGAAAACCGTAACTTTTGAGGAAATTAAATTGGTTCCTACATTTCAAAAATAAATCTATGGTTGTTGTCCTATGATTTCATGGTCATATGATGTCAGTTTTCTAGTTTTTACCCCTATATAAACATTTTTAAAGACATTAGTATCTTTGAAAACTGTTTATTGATTCATTCTGGGCATACTGCAAGTTAAATGTATGTGTTGTCTATGTGCACACATAAAAAATAATTCAATTGTACTTTACCCATGATTTCATGTCAATATGATGTAGTTTTGTATGCTTTTGACCATTACATGAATGTTTTAGTGTTTTAAAACACTAAAAATGCATTTATAAGAATATGTGTGAATATGATACATGATTTTGTTAGTATGAATTTAATTACATGTTTACAATATAAAAGTTTTATTTAAGTTTTATTCATGATAGTTTTATGTGTTCTTTGAATATGTGTGAATGATCTATAATATTTAGAATTTACCTTAGTATGATGATCTATAAGGATGGAAATTTCTATAAGGATCATTATTATCATCCTCTGAAATAAAAAAACTAGAGAATTGTCTATTTCCAAGCACCACTGACCCCGTGTTTTCCTATAAGATTCTTGTTTATGGACTTTTTATTTTAACCTTGAAATTTATCTTTGTGCTTTCTAATCATTGACACTGATCGAACCTGTGCTGGGTGTAGTAGTAAATGATGATGATTCCTAGCCAAAGATAGTTGATGGAGTAGGCCCATCACCCATCCTCTATACATGCCCAATATACTCCTTCCCTAAAATGATTTCAACCACATCGTTCTAGGATAACGATAATGATTTTGAAGGGTTCTAATCCTAGGATTCATGAATTTTAACTTGTTAATACAATATTACTAAAAATCATTTTCAAATTATCTTAACTTCAAAACATTATCTATTCATTATTTTTTTCATTGCTATTTAATGTTATTTCATTAC
This sequence comes from Viscum album, assembly GCA_963277665.1. Classification (NCBI taxonomy): domain Eukaryota; kingdom Viridiplantae; phylum Streptophyta; class Magnoliopsida; order Santalales; family Viscaceae; genus Viscum; species Viscum album. Next base: position 1,560,797,301 of record OY728159.1, read on the forward strand.
TATAAAAACATAATAATGAAAAATAAATTATAACAACAAACACGCCTTATACCCAATGAGATAGGGCTAGACACATAGATCAAATGGTGCAAATAGAGCTAATTGGAATTGTTTGATCCATGTATCTGACCCCATTTAATTGGGTTTAAGGAGTGTTTTTTGTTATAATTTATTTTTTATTAATATGTTCTTATAATAACGAAATAACTTTAAATAGTAAGGAAAAGAACTTACTCCAACGTCTCTGGTAAGTTCATTTACAAAACTATCATCGATTTTCCTATGAACTTTAAGCCATATCTATATCTAGCCAATATATTGAACTAAATAATTATACTTTATAAAATAATATAAAAGTTAGAAAAAACATTAACTTATAGTAAAATAATATAAATAGTAATGGATAAAAATACAACCAAGATTGTTTTTTATCATAAAACTCTAAGAACTAATGATATGGTGAATGAATTTTTTATCATTATTCATAGTATTATTTTAGACAATTCCTAAAAAATAAAAATATTACTAAAAAATATAATTCTATTATGTTCAAGTTCTTAATATACTATAAAATATGAAATTAATTAAAGAGATGAATATTTGTTAATGTCGATAGACATCTTCCACTGCTCACGAGAAATTATTTCAAGAACATTCTCATACATTTTTCATTAGATCAGATATCTGTCATTAAATTTATTCATTAATTTCCATTTAAAATATCTTCATTTCTTACCCATTTTTTTAGAGTCCATGGGAATGAAATAGAGTCATGGGTATCAAAATGAAAAAACATCAAGAAAAAAACATAAATATTTATTAGTATATTAATAATTTTACTCATGTATTTTAAATTAGTTATTAATGAATATTAAATTAATATTTCCTTTACTTAGTTATCAAAGAAAACATTTTTAAAAGTTTTGGGAATACAAATATAGTATTTATAATTAATGGGAAATCTCACTATCTCGGAAACAATCTGCCCAAGAATCTATCAATAAATTTCAATAGCATCACTAATCAGCTAACTGAACTCATCAAATGTAATGATAATATTGAAGTCTTTTAGGTCTCATACATCTATCGTATTAATATTTATATCTATTCTATTGTTATCATTATCTATTTGATAAATTCATTAAACAATTAATAATATATATATTTTTTTACAATTACATATATACAAGTAATGGAAACTTGCCAATATCCCCTTGAAGGATGGGTGGAAAACTGCTATATCATCGAAGGTGAATCAGATGCTGGGATACCAATAACATCTAGAGAAACAACTGGACCTCAAAAAGTCTCTAGTATAGTGAAATTACTCAGATCCACTGAATCTAATGGTAGTGTTGGTGTGCTCTGAGATGTTGATCGACTAGGATATCAAAAAAAAAATATTGGAATTTATGTAATTTAAATAGTTCAAAATATATTAAATTTATAAAAAAATATATGTAAAATATTTTTACAAAAACATAAAAAATGGAACAATGTATATATGTATGAAAACCTTATAAAAGAGAAATTGTAATATATTTTTATTACCAATTTGTACATTAATTTATCTTCATATTCATTATATTCATTGTTATCAACATTAATCTGGATGAGTAATTCATTTTTACCCTCCCTTTAAAGTTATATTGTTTCAATATTGTTAGGAAGAAATTATTCAATGTTTTGTGGTTGATGAGGTTCAATGTCACAAAGTACCAATTGATCTTCATCACCCATATCATACAAGTATATCTACTTTAAGTGCAAAACAACACTCCGACCTTCATGTATTTCATCATCCACATAATAAAACATATTCACTTATGAATCCAAGATAAATGGATCATTATTTTCATTCCCACTAGTATGGATCAAGCAATAGAAGTTTACATAAGTAAAATTTAATGAATATTCCATTATACCCCTATCAATGTTGACCCACTTGAATTTGAATAAGATAACTAAAAATTGAACATGGTAGTTTAATTCAATTATATCAATCAAATATCAATAGTATCCTTCCATTGCTAGTGTAAATACACAAATATTTTGAATATTCAAGTCTTCTTCATGACAAATTGTACTAAATTAGAAGCCATGAATATTATAGGTGTCAAATCTCTTAGGCTTCCTTATAGGAATTCGATCCAAAACATAAAATCATTTGACATTTTAGCTAAATTATCAACATTCATTATATAGATAAGAAGATATAAGATTCTACTTTTAATAAAGAAAAAATAACTACACATCGATATTATGAATATGGGTATATACTTACATGATGGGAAAACCATTCAAAAATCTCATTATCAATAAATTTTGTTAATTGAATCTCATTTTGAGATTAACCCCTTAATCACCTCTTTTTTTGAAATCACAATTCTTTAATAAATGGATCTACAATGAGACTATTGAGTATCACATATATATGAACATAGAACAACTCTAATTTAGTTAGTGTAAAATTTTACCCCTTTACAATTAGTTTTCCAATAGTTGAAAAAATCGATGACTGGTTTTTAGAATGAGAATTGGTAGGGATGTCATCAACACATCCAACACAATAGAATCTAGTCTCAATATCATCCAAATACATGGAACAGAAGTTTAAGCATTCTTCATCTATGTATCCTTCAACAATAAAGCATATTGATTGAGATTTATTCCTCACATATAATTTCAAATGACCTAAGTACCTGATTGAAAATATAAGAAACATATTTAAAAAAATTATTCAATTATTTTATGAAATTGAATTCACTAATGAAAATAAAAATAATATTAATGTACTTATCAATTGGATACATCCATTGATAGTGTACCAGTTCACCATGTTTAGTTTCAGTAACCAAATTATTGGTAAAGTAACTCATGACTCTGAATAATGAAGTTGTAAATAACATCTCCAAATTAAAAAGTGTTAAAATTATTTCTTGATGTTTATCAAACACAGTTGTATTTAGAGTATTTCCAAAAATATCTCTAAAAAAGGTACAAAACTCAACTAGAAATAGAGTTATTTTTTTGGTAATTTATTACACAATTCCAACAGAAAAAAATTCTCTATCAAAATATTTGAGTCAGGAATTTTCATTCCATGTAACTTTTGATGTTTTAAGTCTAATCACCTTGAAATGTTACTTGAATGTCCATATGGAACTTTTAAATTTTTTAATGTTCAAATAAATATGTCTTTCTCATGATTTTTCATTGTAAAAATATCCAAATGATACTTTCTACTCTAATTTTCCCAAAAACTAGGATTTATATTCATTTATTTCAAATCCTTACGAGCATTAATGAGGTATGTCAGTTTTCCCTTCTCATTAAGTAATGTAGAAATTACATTGTCACAAATGTTCTCCCCAATATGCCTTACATCAGTATTATGATGTATCAAATTAAACATCTAATATGGGATTAGGAAAACATAATCATTTTCTTTCACTATTATGTTCTAGCTTCTTCAGATATTGTACCTCATACCCTTTTTCCACATTCTTTAATCTAATTACATTTTACAAAATTCTATAGTGACATTAATTAATTTTCCCAAGATTTATTAACTAGATAAAAACATTGGTGGATTTATCAATTAAATATCTCTAATGAATTGTATCTTGTTAAACCTAAATTTATGAGAATCATTAAGAAATTAATTATTACACATTAAATCCCATTTTATACTATGAGGTAATAATTGAGGTTCAAAGTCAAAATTAGAAATTAGACAAGAAATACTAGTATTTGTGTTCCAAATAGATAAGTTTCCTAGTACAGGAAAGTCACCAATTTTACAAATTAACACATCATGTATTTTTAATAGTTTAATCATTGAATCATTATATGTTTTTATGATATAATACCATAATTCTCACAATTATTTTACTATCGATTGAATTTATACATCAATTTCATTTCTAGGAATTTTATTTCTAGGAATAATCTTCAAAATAATGAATGAAGTCTTCTTTATACGCATACATGAAGGTATATTATAGGGGATCAAAATAATTTCCCAAATTCTATAATTAGTAATTAAAGTACCAAAAGGGTTAAAACCATCAGAATACAATCTCAAACATACATTCCTAGGACCCAAAGAAAAATATGGATATAATGAATAAAACACAATACATGATGTTTAATATTTTGGATGTATCTTAAATTCATCGTTGTTACTATCTTGAGCATGCCACTTCATGTCACATACAGTCTTAGACTACATGAATAGTCATTGCAAGCATGGTTTACAATACCTATATGGGGGTTTCTTTTTTTGTTTCTTCCTGGAGTTGTATTGATTTATACTCTCATTTTTTTTCATTGACATACATCTACTTGTATGAAATCTTATTCATTCTTCTTTATTAGGCTCTTCTCCCTAGTAAATCATGCAATCATTAGGGGGTGAATGTATCTTTGTATAATCAATTCCAAGTTTTTTGATGATTTTCTTCATCTCATAGAATGATGTAGGGTTCTTAGCTTCACTAAATTCATCATGAATAAACATTAAGACCATAGAATTTTCTTATTTTTTTGTAATTCCATAGAGACAGTTTATATGATACAACATAAGTCGAAAAGAAAACTTCAAATGCTTGGAACATCCTTCATATAGTTCTTGTAGTCCATATTCAACTAATTCATAAAACTCAATTTTTGGTCACTGAAGTTATGATAAAGATTAAACTTCTTAATATCAACTAAAGGTTCTATTTATATATTAAAATATTGTAAATTGTATCATGTAAGTCCAAATTTATCATTTATCAATTTTCAAACCGAATTGTCCTCTAGAAGGTCACTTTGTGTTTCATTGATAGGATAGTCATTGTTTTGACTTTCCATAACATTCTAGTCACCATTAAAAAGCCAACATGCATATCAAGTAGGAAAAATTTTCAATATAAATTTCCCATATACTTCATTTCTATTCATCCATCATTTGAATTTATAATCCATATATGGACATTCTACCATCCACTAATCGGTTTGTAATTTCATAATCTAAAATTTTTCCCAAAACCTTGGCATATTGAAGTGTTATTTGAGGTAAATTAATCCAACTTTTATCCATAGATATTTTATTTTCAATATTATCCTTATACATTTATAGATAAATATGTTAATATCTAATCAAATAATTACAATCAATTTTTAATATCACCAAATTTCGTCATTGACCAGGGTAGGGTCTTGATTTGAAGTTACAAAAATTTAACATGAAAATGATTCAATTCGACATAAAAAATATAAAAATAAATGAATAAATATGAACTCTCACAATAATACAGTTGGATGTCATGGAAAAAGGTCACTAAGGTAAGGAGAGGGCAATGAACAATATAGAGATGGAGGATACAATCCCTATAATATCTGACTCAAGTAAAATTAGGGGAAATTGATGAGGTAGTAAGAATTATAGGGTTTTAGGGGAAGGGGTTAGGGATCAGTAGCCATTAGGGGTGGTGGTCACTAGAAAATAGGGAAGAGGGGACACTGTCTCCAAAGAAGACCCATTAGGGGGCATCGTTGTGGCCAGCATTGAGGGAGGGAGGGTTTGGGGTCAATGGGGGTCGATGGGGGTCGACGATCATTGGTGGGGGAGGGGGTCGTGGTTCATGGGTCAGTTTCAAGGGAGGGGGAGTCAGAGGGGTTATCAGGGGTGGGGGTCAGAGTGTCAGGGACATGACGATAGGGGTGGGGTGGGTGAGGGGAAAGGTAAATTATGTTTGTAAAATTAATTAGTGGTGGTTTTATGAAACTGGTTCTTTATTTTAAATAATATAAAAAAAATAATTTTTTGGTGGTTTCCAAAACAGCTTCTAATAAACCAATGCTAAGACCCCATTTTTATAGTGAGATAGCAAGAGAAATTTACATGGGGCTGATTATGAAAACCTGATGCAGTATTTTGTTACAACATAATAATTCAAGGTTTTTTTAATGGATTATTTAACAAGATATTCATCCGAACATGTGTTCAATGATTGTTGAAGGTTTTTGAGGGTGTTATTACTTTGGTCTTAAGTGGCCAACGTCTCTACTTGTGCATCGAGAGAGACAAATTTGAATATCAGAGAAGGTAGAAGATGAGAGAAATTAGGGGGGAGGTTATGATCTAGAGAGGGAGATCTTAAAGACAGATCTGATTAGAAACACCATACATGGATGGTTTCAATAGTACTATTCTGATGGAGAGATTATAGTTGTGTGAGTTTCTAGGTGGAGTAAAGTGGTTAAAATATCTGGAAGGGTTTTTGACAGGCGAGATCAAGCCCTAGTAAGGATGTCTTGGTTTGGGTTTGTTCTTCCAGTTGACATTTTCCCTGGTTTATATGTTGTTTTTTTTCTTATTCCAGTTCACATAGGTTTTGGGTTATTCCTTTGATTTTTTGTTCTTGATGTGTTTCTCTTCTCTAAAATTTCTATTGTATTCTAATATTTATAGTTTTCTTAATAATAATAACTTTGGGTGGTGTTCCTATCAAATATTAGGACCAATGTGGTCTGAAACATGAAAATTCTTATGTTATTTATCGTTCTATAATTTTTCATTCTCGATATAAATTTTGTAATCTTTTGTTCCCATCACTCATACTTCTATTTGTTCCATTTCTATTATTTCTGGGAAGATAATATTTTGATAATATTTTTGTTTTGTTTTTGGTTGTGTGGATGATTTCTATAGCACTGCCTTCTACCTTGGAATTGTGTATCTCTTCAAATACCTCCCCATAACATATTTACATATTTTTTACTTGTACATCTATTCATATAATTATATATAACCATAATATTTTTTTTGATTTACATTTATAAAATATGTTTATATATATGTATTTATATATTTAAGTATATATTTTTATATATACATATAATTGTATATATACATATAAATTTTTTATAACATGTTTATAAAATGAGTATCTATTTTAAATACAGTTGTGTGTGTGTGTAAAACATGTATATATACATATATTTATATATTTATGTATAATTTTATATCTACATATAATTTTTTTTATAACAATATAATGAATATTTATTATAAATAAATTTGTGTGTTTGTGAATATATCTATTTATATTTTTTTATAAGCATGTGTGTCTTTTTTTAAGAGCGGGATATGATTAAAATATCAAAGATCATGGATTAAAAGGGTAGAAATCCAAGGTGGGATGATATAACTAGTCAAAAAGACACACTAGAAAGGCCACAAGTCACCAACATGCGAGCAATGCTATTACCCTCCCTTTTAGTGAATGAAAAAGAACATTTCATGAATAGGTGTTAAAGAGATTTAATCTTCATAACCATAAAACCAAATGGTTTAAGACCACTTTTTAGTGCAGAGATGTCATTGTTGATAGTGAGACAATTTGACTTTATGATAAGAGAGCTCTGTCCTCTTTCATAAAAAAATTCAAAAATGAAAATAATATATTTGTCTTCTTCAACTTATAGAGTTTATGAAGTGGAGAAGTAGGATTTTCAAGAATCAAAAATTGATCTAAGGGAATCCCAAAAAAAACACACCCATGTCGGTAAAGCCTCTATCAGAGAGGGGCACATCCACATTAATATTTGAGGATCCTATCATAGGAGAATTATAAAGACCTACATAGAAAATTATGTATGCGACATGATGTTGTTAAAGGTTGTGGTTCCAAGAGGCCAAACTAGATGAAGCTCGCCCAACCTAAAATAATCACGGTCCTTCTAACTGGTTAAAAATGAAATTGTTACATCTAAACCAGATCATTCATGCCACATGCATAAGATATTAACTGTATCTTCTGGAAGGGATGGAACCCACTTGTTCAAAATCACATAAAAGTTGTGAACCAAATCCACAAAACTATCAGTGTTTGATTTCTAGGTGTTCCATACAACCCTAGACCCATGGTAGTTTTATATGTCTAGCATAGATGATATGGAAGCATCCATATGGAGAGGAAATATTAATATATTAGTTGTGTGATGAAATGTTAGGACTCCTTGGATGATAGAATTATGGTTCATGTTTTCCACAAAAAATGAACATTTGGTGTAATAGAAAGATTTTAGAGAGTCTCCCACATCTCGCTATCCTTCGTGATTGGCGTTTTCAGAGAAATCTTATAACATGTTTAACTGAGTAGGCCCTTGGTGCTTCTCGAATCCATAATAGATGATCTAGGCCCAAGTCACTCATGCAAGGGATACAAAGGATAATATTCTTGTGACATTTATTAATCTAATAGTTCAATTTTTCAAAGCACTATCCATCACATTTCTCATTATAAATAGAGAAAAACAATGTGTCCTCCAAACCATCGATCACAGGGGAAATCTCTTTAAAACCCCCACTATCAACCAGCCATTGGTCCCTTAAAAACTTAACTATTATATTCTCCATAATCCTCCTGTAGATACCCTTATTTATTATCTCACACAAACCCCACAAGTTTCTCCATAGAAAATTGGGTCGGGGCCCTAAGTATGCTTGGAAGAAGTCTGAATGTCGAAAATATTTTATGTGGACGATCATAGTGAACATTGAATGAGGATGATGAATGAAACAAAAACAATTCTTAGAAAAGAGGGTGTCTTTGAATTGGTTCATATCATGAAAACCCATTCCCCCATAAGCTTTAGGATGGAAAATATTATCCCAGTCAATCTAGTGAATTTTGTTCCTCCCATTGTTCATACCCCACCATAAGTTTGCCAGGCGAGAGTGGAGTTGTTCAATGAAAAACTCAGGGAGTTTAAAATGGGACATAACATAAGTTGGGATTGATTAGGACATAGATTCTATAATAGTTTCCTTACCTTCTTTTGAAATTCTCTTCAAAGTACATTCCTGAATCTTTTTTTTCCACTCTATCTAAGAGAACTAAAAACTCCTTTTTTAGTAGCTAAAAATGGTGTTGAGACCAAGATACTTTTGATGCTAATAGAACACCAGATACCCAAATAATGGAAAATGACATCCTTATTAATCAAATTTACACCTATGATGAAGGATATTTTAGTCTTGGAGAGATTAACTGACTTCTCAAATGCCCATTCCTTTGGATAATATGATAGATAATAGAACATTATTTTAGAGTGGACCATGAAAAATATAAACTATCATCATAAAAAAGGAGGTGAGAAATATATGGTTCCTAGTGACACAACATCATGATATGAATGATATTATCAAGGGATTACACATAAATAAGATTAGATAAAAATAATCCACCAATATAAAGAGGAAAGGAGAGATTGGGTCCCCTAGGGGATGCCCCTTGGGGGGAATGATCTTTGTAAGACCACCACTGATTTTAATATTGAATGAAATAGAGTTGGAACATTTCATAATAACCATTATCCATTTGGTATAGAAGCCCAACATTCTCATCACAAACTGAATAAAGGACCATTTCTCTCTGTCATAGGATTTTTTTCATATGAAGCTTCCAAACTATAAAATATCTTTTTTTAAATGAGTGTGTTTTCATAAAATTAAAAATTTATTGATCTATAATGGAATTATAAAATATTTTCTTTTTAGGAAAAAAGGAACATTGGGTTTTAGAGAGTATAGAAGGTAACTAGAGTCAAAAACGGATCACCAAAATCTTTGAGTAGATTTTATAAGTCACATTACACAAACTTATGGGTATTAAATTAGAGATTAAAGAGGGATTTTTAATCTTTGTGAAAAGGGTAATCAAGGTGTCATTGATAGATCAAAAATTAGATCTACCCATCCCGAGATCCTTCATCAGGAAAAAAATACAAGGTCCCAAAATATTTCAATTTTTGTGAATAAAATATCATGGAAACCAATGGGGCCTATTGATTTTGTGAAGTGAATTTTTTTAAAGGGAAAAAAATTACATCATAAAAAATGTTGTGGGTAAGTTGGTGATTCATTGCATTCGTGATCACTAGATTAATAAAAGAAGAAATATCAGATGATATAAAAGATTCCTCATCCATATAAATCTCCAAAATATTTGAAAGATATGGTCATGAATACCCTTGTCATTAAAAACAAAAGTACCATCAATAATGGTGAGGTGGGTGATAAGATTCCTTTATTGTTATTTTCATAAGAACAATTGGAACAAAATATCTCCTTTATCCAAATAGTTATTTCTAGATCAGCCTTGAGACTCAGAATTATGGAAAGACCCGTATTTGAGAGGGGGTCAGGAGTGATATACATGGATTTCACATGTATTTTTATAATTTTCTAACTTAGTTTTAATTAATTAGTTAAACCATTTTTTACATTCTTAGTTTATTTTTGTAGTGTTGAAGTAGTTAAGATATTTTTATAATTTTTAGTTTATTTATATACTTATATTAGTAATTTAATATTTTCATTCATTATATTAATTTTATATTATTATTATTAGTTTCAGTAATTTTAGTTTAGTTTAGTTTATTAATTTTTATTTGTATATATATATTTTAATTATCTATTTTTAGTTTACTTTATTTAATTATTTTTGTAGTATTAATAAAATAATATCTTTTTATTAGTTTATTATTTTTATCGTAGTATTATATTTAATGACATGTTCATAAATAATATATATATATATATATTTTAATTTTAATTATTATTATTATTATTATTTAAATCTTAGATAAGTAGATTATTTTACTTTTAAATTTTGAATTGGGTTTGTTTAAATTTTAAATTTCGATTCTTGTTTTTCATTATTATTATTATTATTATTATTTTATTTCCCCTATCTACCCAACCTTCTCCCCTTGACCCGTTCCACCCCTCCCACGTCAGCCCTCCCCCAACACCTTTCCCTCTCTCTAATCACCCGACGCGCCCCACACCAAAATCTCTCACCCCCTTATCCCCACTCACCCAGTTCTATCCCTCACCCCACCTCTCTCACCCCCTCACCCGCCACCCCAACCCCCTTTCTCAACCCGATGGACCCGCAACGCCTCCCCAGGCCCTCACCCGCTCGCCTCCCTACCCCGCTCCCCTTCCCACCTGCCGCCCCACCCCACCTCATCTATCCTCGCCACTCTCGCCTATCCCTGCTGCCCCACAAACTTATCCCCCTCATCCCCCCCATTTCTATTCCCTTCTCCCCAACCCCATATACCCCATCTCCTCTCAGAAACTTCAGTACGCAGCCACAACTTGCATCCCTCCTCAGCCAGAACAAGCGGAAACCATCATCAGGTTCAAAATACGGCCGAACCGAACACCTCTATTGATCATCACAACATCCAGTGACCACCCCTCCTCTATTTAAGAAGATAAACGCAGGTTTAGACACGTCATCGACATTCGATTAGGCTTCTGTAGATTGACTTTGCACGGCAAGAGCGAGTGAAAATCTGATCATATTTTCAGCGGCACAGTGGTTTGATTCGGGTGTGGCATCAACAACTGCATGGAGCAGAGTGATGAGTTTTATTTTGAGATTGTTGATAACATATTACGGTGACCATAACAATGACACGAGCATGGTTATATCTTCTCTTTATTATTTTATGTGTCTTGTCATCACAATGGTTGGTTAATTCTTTTGTGTCGGAGTTTTGATAAATGTGATGGTGAATGCATGTATTTAATTTATTACCATGTTTGTTTTCCTTTTAAATTAATTTTAATGGGATGTTTAATTAATTAATTATATCTTCATTTAAATTAATTTTCATTTGGGCTCTACACACATGCTTTGGTCCCCGTTCGTGTGATACCTTATAAGTAATCCCGGGCGGGAGTTCATCAGAGAATTTATTTATCTGGAATTTGATTAAGAGCGCGTACGAATTAAAAATAAATATATGTATTAATTAAAAAAAATTAATATTTTGTGTGTGATCTCCTTCAAACTTGCATGAGTGATACTTAATCAAGAATCTCATGTGAGCAAACCCAACGCAGGTAGATACTTCAACTTTTTGAGAAACATGTCCTCGTATTTTTCCAAGTGATTCGATTCTATAATGGTGCACAAATTATTCGTGAGGGTAGAGAACAAAATGACGAATAATTTGAGTAAACATTAGAATAATATCTAACATCCGAGAATGATACCCGATAGTGCTTCGATTAAATTTGGAATCAGTGATAATTGAATAAATAAATATTCAGATAGTTCTTTTATACAAAAATATGTATATATATTTAGTTATAAATAACACTACAAAAAGGAAAACATTAAAATTTCAACTCTATAAAATCAATATTAATGTTTTCATGGAGAATAAATTTAATCTTTACAAAAAAACAATAATATCCTCTTAAACTAAGATGGAATTATATCGAATGTTAAAAAATTTGGGTACACCAAATAAAAACTCAACTTTGGGGGGCTTTCAAACCTTTTTTGATCAAGAAAAAATTAAGACCAATACCCCACACTCTGTAGTCTAGATGGTGTAGATATCTTCATAAGATTCTATTTGATATCTCTTGGACCCCAAACGAACACCTGGATGAAAACTTATGGTATTTTAAAGTTCAAGTGCTATTTTCAAATTAAGAGATTAATTAATTTATTAATTTCTTTCATCAAAAAATTGTTATTAAATGTCTAATACTCAATACTAATAAGTCATTTTTCAATTAATATTAATATTAATTATTTTTTAACCATATTTCACTTACATAGTAGGTGTAGATACATATTTAGTGTTATCTAAATTTTATTTAATAAAATATATTAGATCTATATCAATAAAAATAAATTTATATATTAAAATATGATTTTAATGATATATAAAAAAATTTAAGAGGGGGCCTTATATGAGTGCTAAAATTAAGTTTTTAATTATTGATAAATGACATGCCTTTATGAGCGTAAAAAAACATTGATAAAGGGAACATTTTTATCAATTCTTTTTTAGCGATGATAATGACTATCTTTATCAAAACATTTATCTAGTATTGATAAAAGTACCCTTTTATCAAAAAAAATTAGGTTTGTTAAAACATAACACTTAATATAGCTGATTCCATAATAGGTGGAAAATGCAATATATATCCTAATGTTGATGAATGTGTGACTAAGGGTGTGAAAGAGGTGGTCAGTTTAGTTTAATGAAAAATCTCACATAGCCCATGTTAGGTGAGTCAAAAAAATCTCAACCTGCATTTAACACCTTAGTAGTCGATTCTCCAAACAAATCGACATTTTGGGTTGGGGTGGTTTAAAGGATGAGTTAGCTAGAGTTGAATTAAAAGTTATAATTATTCATAAAATTGATTTTTTTAAATTCATAAACAAAATTGTATCGACTACAATAATTTTTTCCAATTTCATACTATAAGTGTGATAATTTTTAACAATATTATATTTAAATTTAATATCGATTATAGATTGATCATGTGGTATCTTGTAATGTGGCAGTCCACAAAAATAGAACCGGTTCATGTTTGAGTCTTACCACACTCGAATTTAGTTGTGAATAGATGATGCAAAAATGTCGAGATGGCTTGGTGGGCACCCAACAATACTTCGTTATCTGATATCAATTTTTTTCCCACAGGGTGGAGACATCTCCCCACACGGGTCTTAGTAAGGCCTCTAGTTCAAGACTCGCCATGTTCTTCCATGAATTTTTATATTTCATGATTTTATTTGTAATGTAGTCACTCTCCCCAACATAAATGTAAATAAATTTGACTCTAACAATCAAATAAAAAATATCCTTCATTTCCAAATTTAGTTTAAAATTTTATATAAAAAATGTTAAAATTTATAATATAAAATAATTTCATATCAACTATTCAAGGGTTTGAAATAATCAACTAATAAAATAATAATCCCACCATCCAAACTAACGCAAATCTATGTTGAAAAAATGACCCACCTTGTTCGAGGTAAAGTTGTGATTATGGGTGGTTTAAATTAGATTAGGATGGTTTTTTAGTTTTCCAAGTTTTATACACACCCCAATTCAAGTTCTTGGACACGTTGCATGCTGGTCACTAACTAAATATTTTATTTTATAATTAAACCAATTTTTTTAATATTATCCCACATAAAACAAAAATATAATATATATTATTAATCCAACATATCACAAAAATCACCACACTCATCAGAAAATCACATACACAACAAAACAATATAATAATATCTGTTATTAATCTCACACACATCACATAATACACACATCACACACTCCCTCAGACAACAAAAAAGTATAGTATCTATTGATAAAATTTTTATTAATCGAACACAGCCCATAAAATTACCATTATTTTTTTATTTTCCATTGATAATAGTAATAATAATTTATAATATATATAATATATATCAAAAAAATTTAATATCTACTAGTTAAATCTTGGATTAAATATTCTAAATGTCATAAAATCACCATTGTAAGGAAATAAAAAGTAAATGATACTTTCCTTTTATTTTATTTCAAGTATAATTTCCCCATGTAGGCGGTTAGGTGGGAGGGGGGATGAGGTTTGGGGTACTGGTAGTGGGGTCGAGTCTTTGGGACACTTAAAATTATAATAAAAACATATTATTACATAAATAAAAAATGAAAATTTCCACTCAAAATTTTCATTATAAACATTTTTTGTAAATTTACAATGGAAAATTAAAATTCAAATTTCACCTAAATTTTGTAGTGTAAATTCATACTTATTTTTTTTATTATTATACTAAAATTTTGATTACCAAGATTATAAAATAAAAGAATAGTTAAATTTTCAGTTCAAATATATTAACAAATAAATAAAAAATATAAATTTTCACTTAAAATTTGAACTATAAATATATTTTGAAATTTCCCATGAAAACTTCCACTAGAAATTTCTCATGAAAAATTCTACTTTAAATTTCCTCTATAAATATACAAAGTAAAATTCCAGTACAAATTTCTATAAGAAATTTGAAATTAAAATTTTAACATAAAATTAAAATGTATATATATTAATACATAAATACAAATGAAAATATTCACCATAAATATGTATTGAAAATTTACACTTAAAATTTATATTACAAATTTATGAGTAAATAGATAAATATTTTATAAATTGCACTAGAAAATTGTATTGCACATTTATACTGGAAATTTTCAATGGAAATTGACATTGCGAATTTTTTATGAAATTTTTCTATGTAAATTTATAATACAATTTTCTTGTATGTATACACATTTACAAAAAACATAAATAATATTTTGTAATTTATTTGTATGTATTTATTAATCTACATTTGACAATATATAATTATTTCAATATATATCAAATATTAATATTCATAATAATATATACACAAAATATTGGAATGTTATATATTTATAAATATACATTATTGATAATTATAAATTATTTATTTCTTTATATGTATCAATTATTTGACAATGAACATGTATATATGTATAAAAAATTAATTTTAAAATTTGATGTTATTTATTTTTATTTTCATACATAAAAAATTATTGGAAACTAAAATATATAAACATTATTATTATTATAAATATAAAATAAATATACTTATAATAAATATATAATATAAAAACAATCTATATTCATTAGTGTGCAATATAATGGGAAGAGTAGTAGTTTTGGTAACCTATTAATACTCATATAGTGCATTTTGAAAAAAATAAAAAACATGTTTAAATAATATACCACCACATCAAGAAAATTCCTCACTCATTTCAATCCAAGTCATGAACCTGATGATCAATTTTTTGTATGTAACTGAGATGATAATTATATCCTCATAGGTTGGGGGGTGGAACCTGGCTATCCAAACAATTCGATGGATAAATATACCACCTCCTTATCATTTATTTTTTTCTTTTATGTAATGCCCAATCTTCCTTATAAAATTTGTATATATTTAATAAATACATCTATGATATATATACATATATTTAATATTATATTTATTACATATAATATTTATTATACGATATTTATTAATAATATTAATATTCATAAAAATATAAAAATATATGTTGAAATCATTATGTATATTATAAATTTAAATGCAATAATTTTTTATAATTTTATTATTATAAATAGAAAATAATACACACACACATTTATTATATATATATATTATACATTTATTTATTTAAATTTATCAGTGTATATATCTATGTATATATATTTATATTTTTATATGTACATGTATGTATATATAAATACATACATATTTAATCAAACATTTTAACGAAAATTAACGGTGATAATTTCAAATTATCAATATAGATTTTTATAATAAATTCAATTTTCAATGATAACTACTGCAATTATATTATATATATAAATTTTTTATTTGCGAGTGAAAATTTGAACATGAAATTTAATTTTCAAATAAAACATCTCAAAAACACATCAAAATTTCCAAAAAAAAATTCACCCTAAAAATTTTCAATTGATAGTTATCAATATAAAACTGTGTTTTAATAGTGTTAGTAAAGGTACTTTAACTGTGCTTATAAAGTGCTACCTACAAAAGTGATGTTAATTCGAAGGTTTTAACAGAACCCACAAAAATTAATGTTAAAGGCCAACTTTAAAAGATTTTTTTTTTCACTATTAAAGGACCCCTTTAACATCACTTTTTTAGCACTGTTAAATGGGTAAAATTATATTTTTTTTCTGACCTATATGATCCCAACCCCTTCATCAGCATATCCAAGATCCCTTTAATAGCACTTTGCGAATTTATAACCTCTTACGCACACCTGGATTAAAACCTTGCACATCTCCTTTGAAGATAAAAATCCTTCTCCACCACACCACATTATTTTGTTATTTTTTTAATAATATTTCTCTTTACTTATATATATATATATATTTACATATATATTTTCTATTCATATATTTAAATTATTATTTTAAAATACATTTAAAAAATATGTTTCTGTGTGTGTGATATATATACACTTATATTTATTTAAATATATTATATATTATGTTAATTTACATATACTAGAATATAATATAAATATATATATCTGTTTATTAATACACACATATATGTATATATAAACATTATATATATATATTTGTATAATGTAAGAAATTGTTAGATATTTTTTTAAATACATTGTTAGAATATGTATTTATTTAAATATATATATATATATAGGCACATACATATTTATATATAAACATTACTTGTATAGGTATATATACATACATATTAGTTCATTTTTATAAGGTAAATAAAATTTAACATTTTTTACATTAAAAAAGTGAATAATAAATATTTATTTTATATATTTTTTTAAAAAATATGTGTAAATAGTTTGATATATGTATTTATACAAGTGATTTCTTATAAGTAAATATAATAATATATGATTTTATTAACTTAAAAATAAAGCTAAATTATAAAAAATGAAAAAATCTTAAAACCATAATATCAATATGAATGTCATTTATGGGAATAAATTTAGTCCCCATGAAAAAAATAGGACCCCCTTAAAAAAGGTTCAAATTCCATTGAATGTTTAAAAATTGGGATACGCTGACTAAAACATCAATTTTGGAGGACTTTTAGGCTTTTTTTACTTGAAAACGTGACCATGGGTTCCCCTTAATAATTAGGGCATAAAGTTCATTATAGGATCCGATTTGAAATGAGGTAGAGCAAAAACAGACACTTAGATTAAAATTTATGGTCTTTTGAAGTTTAAGTCATGTTTTCAACTTATCATAGATTGTTCATTAATTAATTTTATTTTTATGTCTTTCAACAGTTATTAAATGACTATTACTCAATAATAATTAGCAAATTATTAATTAATAATATTTTATAATTATTTTATAACTTATTTTTGCTAAATATCTTATATATTAAGTGTAAATCCCATTTTAGACTTATCTAAAACATATTGAAAAAATATATATTATATTTATATATTAATATATTATTTTTAATGAAGAATGTTTTTATTAAATATACCCTTTATTAGCACTAGAATAAAGAGTTGATAAAGGGTGGGCCTTTAGGAGCGTTTTTTTCCAAGCATCGATAAAGGCCCCCCTTTATCAGTGCTTTTTTAAAAATGATGATAAAGGTCCAATCTTTATCGGTGCTTTCTTTTCTAGAAATGATAAAGGGGAGATTTATTGGTGATTTTTTAAAAGCACTGATAAAGACCCCCCCTTTAATAATTTTTTAGCGCTGTTAAAGACCCTCTTTAACTATGCTAAAAAATTCCTTTAAAGGCCCCCTCTAACAATGCTTTTTCTAGCACTACCAAAGGGGGTCTTTAACAGTGCTGTTAAAGCCCTAGAGGTAGATAAACCCAGTTTTTCAGTGGGGAGTGGAAATATATAAATATATAAATATTTTTCAAAATTATATTAAGAATTTATATTAGAAATTAATTTTTAAAATTTATAATCAAAATTGGAACTAATATAAATATATACTTATAAACTTGAATTAAAAATTTCCATTAGAAATCTATGTTTTAAATTTTCATTAGATACTTTCAATGTAAATTTTTACTTTATACATTCATACATACATGTAAACTTACATTGATATTTTGAAAATAAAATCACATTGACATTTTATAAAAGAAAATTTCACAATTTCCCATGTGTTGGGAGTGGATTTTAGTGATCGAGTATGACTGGTCAAGGGTTGTATCCTGCAACACGAGCACCACATTTGTGTGTTTTCCAACAAGGTAATGAATGAAGTAGGAGATCCAACTTCCAGCTCCTGATGGATTGAGAAGACCCAAACATGATTGAGTCGAGAAACATTGGTGCTCATGGTATAGAACATCATCAGGTGTAGATGATTAAGAATTTCACCTTGGAGTTACATGATGGGTTAGGCATGGACCTTGAAGAGTGTGTTCGAGTGATCACAAGGTGCCTTATATGTTTAATCACTGTGGATGGGTTTTTTTTGGAATGCATCAGCGGGTGAAACCAAGCATCTTGGAGGAAAGTTCGTCCGTAGGTGGTTTGAATTATGTTTTCCCATGTAGTTGGATACAGTCAGTTAGAAACTATTTTGGGCACAACATGTGGGTTATGATAGGTTCATTTCATGTCTTCATTGAGGATTTTGAGGAGAAGCCGACATGTCTGGGATTCTGGAAAGATAGAGGGTGTGCGTCTATTTTACTTGAAAATATGGCACAAAGAGTCAACTTATGTTGGGTTGGGTTCCCTTTTATGATCGGACATAAAAAGCTAAAAACCACATCAGGTATCTCAATAGAACACAAGTATGATGTTTTGATAGGTAATTCCCTTGGGAGAAGAACCTGAGTAATGGAAGTGACTATTATGACCTAAATAGTATGGTAGGGGAGAACTATAGGTTGTGTGGTGCTTTGGGTGGTGACACAAGTGCTTCTTGGGATGGGATAGACTAAGAAATATCATGATGTTCAAGAATAGATTTGGGTTTTGGCTTGTGTAGCATTAGATTAAGTACCATAAATTAGAGGCTATCCATTAGAAGCACGTTTTCCCTTTCGAGTTAGGGCATGACCATTTCAATGGAGGAAGATGACCAAAATAGGTCGGGATGTTCAAAAGGAGAACCAAATATACTTTTTCAGGATAGTAAGTGTTGCGGTGATGAGTTTTTAATGTCTTGTGAACTTACGAGCGGTTTAAAAATTGAACAGAATTGAAAATTTTCAATTAGTGTACGGTCCGGTATTTGAGTTGGGCATTGGAATCGAGTTATAGGGATTGTAACCCATCGAAAGACATAATTCAAACATGTAATGAAGTCCTTTAGAGGTATCGGGTCTCTCCCAAGGGTTTGGGCCTTGAATCTTGAGATTTTGAAATTTCAGCATTGGGAACATAGTTGGTGCATTGTGAGATCTAACTATATAGCCTGAAATGAATGGACCCATTGTTTTTAGAAACCATGTGGAAACCCCCAGAGAACCATGTTGGTTTATGCAGAGTTGTAAAAGTTCTCACATAGTTGGTACACTATTTTTAAAACCATGCATCTAAACCATACGAGGTGGATAGACTTGGTCAATAGAGGGAACATTGTTGGTGAAAAATTTGGAAAATTGTGTGTCAGAACCATGTGGTCACCCAATTTTTCATTAAAATGGTGCCTTCACCATTTTTCCACTCTAGGATATTTCTTCCACCCTCTCTTTCTCCTCCCCTCACAAATCCAGACTATAGGAGAGCTCCCCCCAACCCACCCCTAGTCCTCCCTTCTTCAAACCTTGAAAAGGAGGTGTTTTTAGTGGCTTAAAATGCCTATTTGAGGTACTATCACCTTCCATCATCCTATGTTGGTCCTCTATTCCTTTCGTTTTAATTCCCCTCTTCTTCAACTAGTTTTCTTTAGCAATTCCATCAAAGTATGGTGGAATCTTCTGATTTCAAGTGGGGTTTCAAATAGCCGAGGACAAGGGTGTCCCAAGATGTCGTCTACACCTAGTTCCTCAGAAATCCATCAAGTTATGTCATTATTTTTATTTTTTCATGAGTTTTTAGCCAAATTACAATAAAATTAAAAATGGAATCAGTTTTTTTGGTTGGGGGTTTTGTATTAACATAGGTTCGATGGTGTTCTGAATGTGGTCAACACCCCGTGGTTAAAGGTTTCAATGGATGAATAAGGCTTAGTGAGTTATCCAAATTTATATTAGGTTCCTTTTGGATTAATTAATTAATTATAATTGTTACAATTAATTAATTTTTGATGTTTGGATTGAGATAATAACTCATGTTGTTGGTATGGGGGTCATAAAATATTGGAAAAGTCCCAGTGGGCCTTAGAAAGTTATTGGACCTTGGAAAATATCTAGAAAGATTCCTATAAGGTAGGTGGTCCCTAGAACTAAGAAACGATATTTTATATGACAAGAGAATGTGTCATGTGGTCATGTCAGCTTTTTTGGGATTGAATCATTTTAAAAATATAATTTTTGATATAAGTAAAAGTATAATTTCATTTTGTTCAGACAAAGAGAATAATAGTTCAATCGATGGTTGTGAAATGGAATTTTACAACTATCAATAATTGGAAATAGTTTGGATTTTGAAATAGTTTTTTTAAAAAAGGTAATGAAAAATAAGTGGGTTTATTTTAAGATGAAAATGGGAAATGTCTTGATGGTGTGTGCGATGTGTTGTAAATATTACTGAGATAATATTTAGAAATGTTTTAGAAATGGGTTTTACCCTTCATTTGAAAATTATTCCTTAGAACAGTTTGGGAAAAGGGTTTTGGTATAATTTTCAGAATGGAAAAAGGTTGAACGCCCAACTAACTTGTTATGTTTTCTTTGAAATATGGCCTTTTCCATGTGTTTGGTTCTACATGCCTATAATAATGGTTAATCCATGGGTGAATTTGACCCCTCAGGGGATGTTGTGAAATTATGGTTTACCCAGGGTGAACATGGCCCATGTGGGATGAAGGGATACTTGTGGTTAACCTGGGGTGAACATGGCCCTTGAGTAACGCATGTTATAGGTAACCCAGGGTAAACCTGACCCCTGAGGGAAACATGTGAGGGTTAACCCAGGGTGAAAATAGTACATAGGGGACATAGATATCTGAAGATGGGTATATTTCCTCTAGATTCCCAGTTAAATGTTTTAAATGTTTATTTTGGTATCTGTTAGCTTGAGAACTTCTTTATACACTGCCTATAGACTGGTTATTTTAAGGATATCATTGGTGATGGCCTACTGATTTGTATTCACACCTTTCTATGGCCTCTATTTCACTTTAGTATCTGAGAATCTTCAACATGTTATTACAGGAACAGGTGGGGCTGGGGCCTAGTTTCAGGTTTTTCATGGTAGAGCGGGATGACTCGAGTTGGGTTCAAAGACTAGGATGTGGTATGGCTCAGAGTCATAGAAGATCCTTGCATTTTTTTCTTTATTTATCCACGTATTTATATGTAAATGGTTGAGTGGGTGATTTTTTATATTCCATAATTTAACATTTTTTTATTTATCATGTTTAGTTTTATTTATTCTTGGTACACTAATGTGTATGATATTTATTTATTTCTATTGTGACTGCACACTCTAACACAAGGGGTATAGTCTCCCCACAGTACCACCCTATACCCCACTGCTAATAGATAGATTTTTTCATATGGGTAATCACACTTGAGGTCTTTCAATATTCTGGTTTGGTTACTATTCATGTATTGAGCCAGACCAGGATGTTATAGTTTATCTAATTTGTTAGCATTATCTTCCTTGGAAGTAAAATGTGTGTAAAGAATCATGTTTCCATTCTTCAACCCAAACCATGTAATAGAAGGTATATTACCATGTTTTTAACATAACTAATTTATGTTTGAGATTTATATGATGGATTTATTTTATTTTTGGTTTGATCTTTATAGAAGTATTTTAGAGATTTAATGGAACATTGTTCAAAAAATCATTTTGAAATATTTATAAAAATATGTAAATAAATATTGTTTATTTCTCTTCTTAATCAACTCTTGAGGAATGCTGAGGATTTAATTCATCTTGATGTTTTCATGATGGAGAATGAAGTGCCCAATGAATCGTGTAGGTTCATTGAGAGAGGAGGTGAATCAGTACACACATGTTTTACTGATTTATTCTCTTTCACTTTTTACCCCCTTTTCAAGTCAAACCTCTGAAAGACAGAAAGTAAATTAATAACAACACAAATTGTTTTTAAAAATTTCACCCCAAATGTGGGTGAATACATCCTTGCTATTTTCAGGATGATATGAGACACAAATTCTCTACTAGTAAATAAAACTAATTACAATTATAGAAAATCTTTCAAAGTTCCTAACAGAAAAACTCCTATAATGCATGATCACTAAGGATTATTATTTTCCATCTCCCAATAAGATCTTCAGATTGAAATTCCACTAGTGTTATTTATACTAACTCTCACCGATTGAGACATCTCTTGAAAAGTTATGGTTGTTTACACTAGCATCCCACTAGTTATTCAATGGTCTTAAAACCCTCCTTTGAACATGTCTTCAACCGCTTCTACCTACTGATGCAGTGTGAAAGATGGCCTTGTTCTGTTTCAAGTCCATAGAGACAAATATTCTTCTTAGTCACTACTAGTTTTTCTCACCATAAATAATTAGAACTAATCATCTTCTGATTTCTCACTTAAAGTCTTTAATGGCCACTGACTATTATCAATAAAACTCTATGAAAGTCGGCTCATTACTGTTTTGAATGAGTAGAAGATATCACTTCTATTTCATATCATTGTTATATCATAATAAATAACTGAATATTCCTAAACACACTATAATATTTATTATTCCTTGATTTACTGAAAAATATCACATCATCTCAAATAAATACTGCTAATAGTATTTTAAATGTTCTTTATGAATGAAATAATATGGTTATATTTTTCATGAAAATAATATTTCATGAATGGTGTTCTCATCGTCATCTTATTCAAAAAATAATTCTTTCATTCATGTATATCACATGCATGGAATTCTCTTCTGTTTTTTAGTCACTCAACAATCATTGTGAGACAAAAATTATATGGATGCCTCCTCTTTTGTGCAACACATAGTGAAGATTAGTGTATATCATTCATGAATTCATATGCTTTACGTAGCACAAATTCATCTCCCTTTATGAAAATATATCACACGACTCTTCTACTACACTAATGTATATCATGTGAATCTTTATTTTCTTCTTCATATAACTAAATAAAAGAATATACATCCACTAAACTCACTATAAATACAAAAACTCATGCAAGCATAACATCACATCACAAGGATCTCTATATTATCTGTTTCACATAATGCAAGGTAGCACAAAAGTGAATATCACTCTCTGTTTATACAAAAATATAGGTTTTACTTTGACATCTTCTCTTTCCTGATCTCCCTCTATCTCTTAGTTCACACAATTTTCATTTAGCTCGTATTAAATGAATAGTGAAGTTCAGGGTATTTATAAAATAATTCCAGAAACTTAGAGATCCAAAATTCATGGATAGAAACTTGTTTCACTGACTCTAACTTTTCTTTGCATCGCCTCATTTTTGTGACACCTCTTTGAGTACATGCATTACAAAATTTTTAACATTTTCCAATATGGATATATCTGTTGATAAAGGTACATTTTATTTTGTTAAATAATTTTACCAAAAAATTTGTTTATTTCACTAAACTATTGGTAAAAACTTTATCGCTAAATGTTATTATGAAAAATAAAATTGTTTTGTTGAAACTATAATAATACTAAAAAATATATATATATTTATATATATTGGTCAAAATATTTAGAAATAGATTCATATGAAATATTTATCTATAAAAAAAATTATTATCATCATTTATAAAAAATTATAGTAAATATGTGTTTGTAAATAATATATTATATAAAATATTATGTGCGGGTATTCCAATATTTACTAATAGAATTTGTATTATATTTATTAATCTAATTATAATATATATATATATATATATTATAATAATTATAAAATTATATTTTATGAATCTCAAACATATTATTTATTTGAAAAATCAATTCCAACCTTCGTAAAAAGATAACCCCCAAGAAACATGTTTTATCATGTTGAAACTCCAAGAGACTTTACATGAAATGCCATTAATTTTTCTCCCACAATCTATTTCCCTCACATCTACTGTCACTGTTGTGTTTCATATTTAATATAAGTAACAAAAGTATCTTTGCAACCATTAACACTATAAACAGAGGAGGCCTTGGTATAGTCGTTTTCAAGCCCTAATTTGGCTATATAGAGCTTGACATATATCATCAACATAAAGAAATCATAACATTGGAACTACTGTGACATTGAAATCCCAAAAAAAGTAGCGTTGGAATTCTATCATGGTTCATATTATCTGAGACCTTTCCATGAAAATTGAAATGAACCAATTTCATATTAACAATAATGAAATACAAGTACTCTCAAATAAATGTTTAATACAATTTTTTACAATAAATCCTAGACATAACTTATAGAAGGAAGGATATAATAAATGCACATATATATATTTGTAAATATTAGGGATTCAAAATTTATCCCCATTCCATGCTAAATATCAAAGGCATGAATGATTATGCTACATATTCCTTATAGGAATAATCAATAACCTTTTAAACTAATATTATATATAATATGTAGAGATGAAATGTAACTGTTGTGGGATGAACTACTCAAGGCAGTCCCCATTAAACAATCAAGGATCCATTGGGTATAAAATTGGTTCATAGAATCCCAGAATAAAGAACCAAAATATGATTATTATTCAAATCTTATTAACATAAGAAAATAAACATAAAAAATATTTTTGTAACAGAAATCCACTACATCAATTTAACAAATGAGTAAGAGTTGTGAATGCATCACAATAACAATGGTTGATACATATTAAATCAATCATGAAATTTATTCTCATAAACAATAGGAAAACCAATATGTCAAACCAATTCTAAAAACCAGAACCAAAATATTAGAAATGAATTTTCTAGATTAACATATTTCATTTCCATAACCTAGAATTTTATTCTATGACACATAAAGAACCATTCCAACAAATCAGATAAATAATAAATGATAGACAAAGTAGAAAAATGGTTAACAACTTCTTTAAAATAAAATATATTTAAACCATAATTAATTAAAGAAGTAGCTGGAGTTAATCAATTTATAGGTCCTAAAAATAAGTAACTAAGAAGAAGTGAAAGGTAGACATGAGGGTTTACATGCTTTGGAAAATTGGACTACATGTACAGTGTAGACTCACCATGGGGTTCACTATGAAAATATAAAGGGGAGTAAAAAGAACAAAAAAGCATTAATGAAAAAAAATATCTCGAATCAATCAACAATCATTAATACCAAGATGATACCCCCCTTATAGGGAGCTCGACTTTACCTGGGTGAAACCTTCATGTTGTTGAAGTCCCCTTCAAATCCTTTATGACCAAGAGCGACAATCCTACATTCTAAGGTGCCAAGAAATCCATAGTCATCTAGCTATTTCCATATAGGCCCCCCACTATTACATGGGAGTTCTCAAATCTAGATCTATCACTATTTTCCAGGATCAACATAGCCATATAGACACTCCACTGCCATCATGATATAGTGAGAAACATATCCACCACTATTTTCTACTATATATACTGAAATCTAAGTCCATCTCTCTCTAGTTCAAGAACAAGAAACCCTAGCTCAATGACTCCAAATTCCAACTAGATTACATCCACAAATCAAAAAATCCATCACTGCATATGCCTCAGTAAAGGTCGTGCCTCCAAATCAAGGGGCTGAACCAGGGATGCCTATATATGCTGCTACCACTCAGAAAATGCAAGAAAACCATCTCCAAGATCCCCCTTTCTCTCAACAAACTAGGAGGAAAACCATCAGTGGAAGATCTAAATTCTCATCCAAGAAACATTCCAAACTAAGGAAACCTATCCTTATCCTCTCTTATAGTGAACCATGGGCAAACAACCAGGAGTCATCACCTTTATCTCTCTCAGCGAAATGATATCGCCTCTCTATATGAGCTTGGAATCACCATCCAGGTCTCACCCATTCTTGACGGACCTCTTGATTGAGGAATCTACTATTAGAAAGTAATAGAGTATGGGAAAGATTATTAATTAGACATTCATTCCTTTTTAACAACAGAAATAAGAGTCTAGAATTCTCTAGGAAGATCACAACTAATGAGAAATTTTATAGATAGAAGAAGAATTAGAATTTACCATTCATTCAAGTTTCAATTTTAGAAGTTCCAACATCATGTGGTACCTTCAGTTGGATCATAATAAATTTATTACCTCCCTCATTGGTTCGACTCACCACCTATCCAATTTGATTCCTTAAGAGGGAATTCTATTAAATCTAGCATATTTCATCTTGTAGCCTTCTATAACTACCTATCATGGAATTTTTTCACTATGAACAACTCTATAAAGAAGTAAACTAATAATCTCATCACGATTCAGCATAAACCAACCACAAAATATTTCTACTAGAATCTCAAGAACATGATCTAGACATGAACATTAGTGGCACAAAACTAAGAGTTTCAGATAGTTGCGTCAACACAAACCTGTGGTCTCCAATTAGTGAAACATAAACATAGTGACCCCCTTTGGTTTTTCATTAAACGTATGATAGGATGATAACCTATCATGATTCCATGAAAACTCTATCATCATGTGGCATGAAAAACCTGAACTAGAAATCTTGTATAAGAAAAAATAGCAACACACCAAGATGAGGTCCTTGGATAAAAGCTACACAACCTAACCAAGCTTCATGTCATCTTGAACCCAAGCCACATCCAGTAGAATTCCCACTAAAACTAAACCTCCATTTCTGCTAATGGGAGGAGTAGCTTCATATCCATACTAAATAAACCCATAATTGGCTTCCATATTTGTACATTTAGTCCTGTGAACTGGTAACTCAACACATGATTTAATTGATGATGGGAATCCAACCTGCTCCGTCATTATAGAATGACCCATATTTGGAGTCTTTAAACACATATACAATAATAATCATCCCAAACCATCATGATCAACAACAAGGATCTCTGAATCATCCATGAGTAGAAAATATTTTGCAGTGAGCATCCATTCCAGTTTGGGTTAAATAGTATGGTGTCAGCATGATTGCAAGGGTTCATTGAAAACATAATGTGAGACTTGGGATTCCTATATAAATAGTTAAACAACATTATAAGAAGAATAAATGTCCTAAAAATAAAATAAAATGGCGCGTAAATGATAATGCTGACATATTGTTTGTAAATGATAATACTGATGGTAAATATATGTGAGAACATTAGATTAGAGTATATTGTGGTTAGGATATGAGTCTCAGGTTTTCTATACATAGAGAGAGAGAGGTTTCAAAAATAAATTACATAATGAGATTACACACTGAGTTTACACATTTATCTTTTTTAGTAAAATCAATTGAATAAATTGATGAAGATGTTAGAATTTGTTGAGAGTAAACTGTGGTTTCATAAAAGTATAACCCTCAAACAAATAATGTCAAATTAGAAACATAATCTATTATAATAGGGAAGAAATATACAACTAGTACATGAGATATGACCCTTGTTCAAAAAACAATGAAGATGTAGCATCCATAATCCTACTTTTGATATTATGGTATTAGTTCTAATGAATTTCATAGTCCAAAACTATGAATTATGATTAAATGTAGTAAAAGAATTTTAGGGGCCAACCAAGAAATTTGAAGAATGAATTGAAGATAATATCAAATGGGCACATGGAGATGGTACCAGAAAAGGATGTTCCACTCAATACTCAAATTGATTATAATGAACGATAAACAAACCAAATCCCAATATAGAGAATAAGAAGAGAAACAACCATATTCAATAAGATGGAATTTATTCACACGTCATCGCATCTTTGGCAGATGTCGAAGTCCTCCCCCACCCACCGCACACTCAAAGACCCATCAACCATGTCTAAATCAAAAAAACGTGGAACCCCTGATGTTCCAAATTGTGTGGGTTGTTGATGTAGATGCATCCGAAGAAAACAAAAAATCAACACAAATCACCGAAATGCCAAAAGAAGGAAAAACCAAATCTATGACTGGTTGGAGGAGGGATTGTGGTATATATAGGAAGGTTTTTGGTTAGGAGAGGGTGCAGACATAGATGAATGAGGGATTTTAGTGAGGCGAATCTGAATTAGGGTGGCTTTTTTAAATTAGGTAGAAATTCATGGGAATTATCAAATATCAAGTTTTTTATATTTTTTTAATATGTATGCATGTGTATGCTTTTATAGATAATTTATTTATTTATTTATCTAAAAACACATAGATATTATTAAATTATCCATACTTTAATTCAACATAGAAAATCATTTTTTATTGAAAAATAATGTGATGATATTAAATTAACAATAAATATATTCAATTTTGGTAAAATAATCATTATCATTCATTAATTTATTATAATAAGTTTTTCTAATTGTAAAATATTTATTAATAATGATAATTAATAATAATAGATTCATTAGTTGGAAAATTATGCTACTATAAGTATGATAATGAATCATACTTTATTGTTAGTAAAATATTTGTTGGTATCTGATAATTAATATCAACAAATATGTATTTTGGTAAAAAAAATGATTAATCCTTTATGACACTTCATTGTATTTGATCGCAGTAGTGTCGTTGGGTTGCGTTACCAAAACCATTGTTTTATGGAGATGAATCTATTTATTTCTCTTTAGATCCATCATGCGATCTCATTCTAGATGTTGTTTCATTATTGGTCGTGGTGTGGTGGGTGTGTGTTGTAGACCTATGTGTTGTTTTATCTTATTTGCCAAAACTTTTGTTAAATTTAATTAATTCTGAGATGTGTAGATTACTTATAGGATGTCCATTGTTATTTTGCATTCTTCCTTGTTGGTGGGCCTTATTGTGGGCATGTGTAGCCTGAGTTTTGAGGTAGGTGGTTCCATCTCAAGCCTGTGTTGATGAACTGCATTATTCTGGTTATTTTATAAATTGTTTTATAAATGAATTGGAATGACTGATTGATTATATTTTTGTGTGGAAGGAAGAGTTTTTGATAAAATATGGTTTACCCCGGGGATTTTCTCATTGGTATTTCCTCTACATCCCATACCTTTTGTTCTTGGGACATGTTAGACATGTTTGTCAGTTCAAATTTGGGGGTTTTCCTCTGCTCTCTAGACTCGATGAAAATGTCTACAAGTTTGATGCATGCCTAATTCTCTATGTAATGAATGAGTGATCTAGTTATCCTGAACTAGTGTTACCCTTGGAGTGATTTTACCTATTCTTTTGGCTTATTTGGGATGTTTTGTCTTGTACTTATTTGAGTTTTATTTCCCTGGTTTAGATATGATATGCAATGCATGCTTGGATTTGATTTGACATATCTATTTTTATATATGTATATGAAGTTATTTGAAACTGGTTTACCTATTTTATTTATAAATGTGGGAAAATGGGAAATTAAACTATTTTTCCATGCTTTTGATATAAAACTGTAAAATTGTATAGAGAGCCTTATTTATTATAAAGTTGAGAATGCTTGTATTATTGTAAAGAGTCTTTTTATGGAACACCTAAGTAGAACCCTAATAATACTGTTAGCTGACACCATGTATACTGTAAGAATCCATACCTTCTTTTGAGGTATGGGTTTTCCTTTCTAGTATTTTTGAGAAAAAGAGGAGAATATGGAAATTTAAGGAGTACACATCGTGTACCTAGTTACAGCAGGTGACCGTGTACTAGACATGTAACGACTGAGTACATGGTCATGTGGGGTGAACTATAGACTGCCTAAAGTAGGGTCCGGTTAAGGCAAGTACATGCTGTGTACCTTTAAAGAACACACATTGTACTTTCTTTTTAATTGTTAAATTATACCAGGGTTGCACCTCATTCATAGAAACCCCTTCTTCTAATGATGTCTCATCTAGGAGCGACCAAGGAGAGAAATTCTTCCTGGAGCCCCCGATTGTACATCCGTTCTTTGAATTTACCATCGTCCATTGCGTTGGAATCACCACAGTGAGTTCTTCCTTATTCTAATTCCACTTCTCTTGATTTCTCCTCTTTCGTGAGATATCTTTGTTTGAATGTTTTAGATGTTTTTTAGATCTACCACATTCTAGGTTGATTCAAGGGCCGATGCCAGATTATATCGATCGTACAACGTCGAGGTAGGTAGTTTGTGCCTTTTCGTAGTTAGTCTTTGAATATTATGTGCAAAAGTGACCAATACCCTAGAATAGGGTATTGCGTATTTAGGGATTTTTTCCCTGTTAATTCCTGATATGACTTGTGTGCCAGAGTAGAGGCTGTTTCATTGTGAATAGGGTTTTCCATGTTATGGATGTGTTTCCCATGTTTGTTTCGATATTGACCATTTGTTCTAGCTTTTCTGGTTAGGATGCTTGTTTTCCTTGCCTAGTGTTGTTAGGATGGAGTTATTTCTATATGATGTTGTTATATTATTGTAGCTGTTTTTCCAAGTAGTTCTTAAAATCTATTAGCCAAGTAGTTCTTAAGGTGTACTTTGGATATTGAACATCGTTGTGCACAATTGAATTATATAGGGTTGTGGGAACCTCGTGTAGTAGACCATAGGGGGAATGGACGCTGAGGTCTTCCCCAGAGTATCTGTTTACATTTACATTGCAAGACCATAGGGGGATGAACGTGAGTGCTCCCTCAGAGTGTTTGTAGTTCCACATTGTGAGACCATAGGGGGAATTAGACATTGAGTGCTTCTCTAGAGTGTCTGTAGTTTACTATTGCAAGACCACATGGGGAATTGATGGTGAGTGCTTCCTCCGAGAGTCTTTGGTAAAACTAAACCATAGGGGTTAGACTATGAGTACTTCCCTTTTGCAGAATCCATCAAAAAAATTACCCACTATGATAAATTTCTTTAGGATCTTCTGTAAAAAGTAGAAAACTAGATTATGTGGGAACAATTTTAATGAATGAGGAATGTTTATCAGTCATACCCAGATCTATACCTCCTAAAATAAGAGACCCTCTAAGTTTAACTATTCATTGCAATATTGGAGGATGTCAATTTGGAAGAGCTTTGTGAAACCTCAAAGCTATTTTATAATTCATGAAATATAGAGTTATTTAGGAATTGTAAATCACAAAATTAAAGCCATCAAGGGTCACCTTTCAAATGTAAGAACGATCAATGAAGTATCCTCGATGAATTCTAGAGGGTGTTCTCATCGGGATTAAGAAATATTACTTCCTTGGTGATTTAAATTTCCTTGATATGGAATAAGATAAGGATGAAATTATCATTCTTGGGAGACCTTTCATAGCATCATGTAGAGAAGTAGTTGATGTCCAAGATAAAAAATTAATTTTCAAAGTTGTAGAATAAAGCATAACATTTGACTTCCTGAAATCTATGGAAAGACCATGTATAGTTTACTATCATTTCTTGGATATGATTGAAGAATGAGATGAGTTAGAAAGTTATGCATTGAATCTACAGGATTTACAAAATTTAAAATAGTATTTAACTAAATCAATAGAGGAAGTATAATTCATCATAAACATCATCGATCCTTTGGATAGATAGTAGTTCACCTCATCAAATCCAACTGTTGAAATCCTCTAACACTTGATCTTAAACGTCTTCCACCAAATATTAGATATAGCTACTTAGGAGATTTAAAAACCTTGACAGACATCATAAATGATAATCTTTAAAGAGAATAAGAAAGAAAATTTCTCAATGTCCTATCGCAAAGGAATCCAAAAATAGGTTGGATTATTGCTGATAGAAAAATAATAGGTTCTTCCATTTGAACTCATAGAATACATATGGAATAAAATTAAAAACAATGTAGTCAACCACAAAGATGCTTAATACCTCCAATGAATTAATTAGTCGAAAAATAATCCATCAAAATTCTTGATTCTAGTTTAATTTTTCCTATCTCTGGTAGTCAATGGTGTTTCACATTGCAAGTGGTACCTAAAAAAGGTGGGACCAAAATGGTTGATAATGATAAATTAGAATTGATACAAACAAGAACAATGATTGGATAGAGAGTTTGCGTTGATTATCAAAAATTGAATGACTCCACCAGAAAGGATCACTTTCTATTACCCTTTATTGATAACATCCTTGAACTGATGGCAAGAAATGATGATTATTGATTTCAGGAAGGATACTTAGGAGATAATCAAATAGTGTTGAGACTAAAAGATTAATATAAAACCACATTTACATGTTCATATGGTACATTATCTTATTGGAGAATGGATTTTATAATGTGAAATGCACCAACCACATTTCAATGATGAATGATGGAAATTTCCGATGACATGATTGAAGAGTTATTAGAAGATTCATGGATGACTTATTTGTATATGGGGTCTTTTTTTAAAACAAATTAGAAAATTTGGAAAAGGTTTTAGTGAGATGTGAAGAAAGGAATCTGATGCTCAATTAGGAAGATGCTCACTTCACGGCACAAAATGGAAGAGTTTTATGTCATTAAATTTGAAAGAAAGGAATTAAAGTTGGTGCATCCAAGATCAGTAAAATCTTTAAGCTACCCATGCTTACATCAATTCATTCAATTTGAGATTTTCATGGGAATGTTGGATTCTACTGATGTTTCATTAAGGATTTATCTATTATTTCCCACCCCTTACCACCCTATAGGGAAAATATTTCACATTAAACTTTGGGCCCAAATGTGAGGAAGCATTTACATTGTTAAGGGAATTCTTGGTTAGGGCCCCAATAATGATTTCACCAGACTGGGAATAGACATTCGAGTTAATGCTTGATGCCATTGAATGCGCAGTTGGTACTACCATAGGAAAAAAAAGGAAAGAAAGGATCTTTAGAACAATGAATAATGCTAGTTTCACTTTGAATGAGGATTAACACAGTTACACAACAAATGAAAAAGAACCGCAATCAGTTATCTTTTGTTTCAATAAATTCCCATCTCACTTACTGGTTATCCAAATTCACTATCTATATGGATCACTCTACCTTGTAGTATCTGATGTCCAAGGAATATGAAAATCCCATACTCATTTTATGGAAATTTTTACTTTAATTTTATTTGAAATTGAATACAAGGATAAAAAGGTAAATGAGAATTTTTTTGCCGATCATTTATCATACCTATCCCATGAAACAAGTGAAATCAATGTGGACTTAATCAATGAAACATTTCCTGATGAACAACTCTAAGACACTGAGATAATCACACCTTGGTATTATGATTTTGTCAACTACTTAGCCTCAGGTGTAGTACTCCCAAAGTTATAAATGGAGAATAGAAAATGATTTCTGAATGAAGCACACCATTACTAATGGGATGACTCATTACTTTTGAAGGACTGTAGAAATGGAATGATTAGAAGATGCATCCAAAATGAATTTGATAGTGTTTTAAACTTGTTTCATGATAGAGAAGTTGGAGGAAACCATGTAATTCATCGAACAATCAAGAATGTGTTACAATGTGGTTTTTACTATCCTACCATACATCATAATATTCGTGAATTCTTCATGAATTGTGATAAATACCAAAGACCTGGGCATATAAGTTGGAAGCGTGATATTACACAACATTCAATCATGAGAAACTTAATTTTTGACATATGGGGAATCAAATTCAGGGGTCCTTTTTCCTAAATTTTTTTGAAAATAATACATTCTTGTCTCTGTGAACTATGTGTCAAAGTGGGTGGAAGATGCAACATTTTCAGAAAATACTACTTGATTTTTCATTAAAATTTTAAAGCAACACATTTTTACTTGGTTCGTAATTCCAATGCTCATCATCACTGACCATGGTATCCAATTGAATAATGATCTATTTAAGAATCTAATGACTCACCATGGATGTCACCACTATATGATTTCCACATACCATCCACATACTAATAGCCAAGGTGAGGTTTTAAATAGAGACATTAAGGGAATTGAATAGAAAACCGTGATTACATCTTGGAAATATTGGGCTACCAAACATGAAGATGCACTTTGGAATTACAGGGCTACATACAAGACACTTATTTGAATTTCCCTTCATTTCTTGGTCTAATTAAAAACTATCCACCTCCCTATAGAAGAGAAACACAATGCGTATTTGGTTGTGAAGAATGTGAACTTTGATTTAAAAACTTCCCAAGAGTGGTTTTTTTATAGATGAATGAATTATATGAGATAAAGAGAAAAGAATATTTAAATTTGATGTTTTATAAATATAAAAATCAATCTTTTCATGATAAAAGGATCCAAAAAATAAATTTTTCACCACGATAAAAAGCTATACTCTTTAACTCAATACTTTGGATCATAACCAGAAAGATAATATCAAAGTGGTCGGGTCCTTACATTGTTACAATTGTTTATCCCCATGGTTTTGTTGAAATATGTGATGGAAATGTTTCTCCGTTTAAGGTTAATGGGTAGTGCCTCAAACTTTATCACAAATCTGATACAATAGGCATCATGGAATAAGTTCTCTTAAATCGAGAATGTGTTCTTCTGGATGAGGGCATTAAACTTAGCACTAATCGGGAGGCAACCTGACTACTTAGACTTTCCTTGGTCTCTATTTTCTTAATTTCTATCTCATTGATCTGCCATTTCACTTATTATATACATGGGATACTATTTTTTCCTCACTATTACTTGGATTATTTTTCATTACACTATTATAGTATCCATGTAAAAATATTTTTTCCTATTCTATGGTAATCGATTTTCCTATTCCATCACTATCTACCCTCACGCTAAGGGTGAATCATCATTTGGATAACATAGAGTTCAATCTTTAGGATCTTTCATTATATATATATTATTTGTAGCCATCGCCACCATGATGAGAAAATATTCTATTCCTTCCACACCAGATTCATGATCAGTACACTCTTGCAGTGGTTAATCCCACCAAGTGTCCATGCGAGCTTAATGACACTTCCTCGAGTACAAAAAAGTGGATGAAGAATTATAATCCAATGGAACAAGATGATTTAACTTTTTCTATATGTCTGGATGATGATGCAAAAATTAGCACTTTCTAGGAGGTAATCCATGTTTTTATCTATTCTATATTTTTCATTTAATTGTTCTAGTTTATTTTAAAACATAAACTAGGAATGTGTGGAAAATTTTTAGCTACTACTGAAATTTATGAACACTTTTTAATCATGTATATACTTTTATTTATATGATTTCTTTGTTATCTTTATGATATTATGTGGGTATGTGTTGTCCATGTTTAGATTTTATAGGTAAAACATATCTAGCGCTTCATCGAATATAGACAACCATTCCATGTCTATCTAGTATTACTCATGGAATTGTTTTATTTTCTGTTTTATTTTATTATTCCAAAAACAGCATGTAAACAACACACTAAAAAACTAAAAAATACATCAAAAAATTAAAAAAATTGAAAAATGAAAAAAAATTCCTTTCATTTATTGATCCCAAATGAAAACTATTGTATTTTTTTCATAACATGGTCAGATGCATACCAATTGTATCCTTAGGATATTTAAGAACATGATTCCTATTTTATATGATTTTATTATTGATACCCTTATTTAAATTATTTTTGATATCACTTGATGCATTGAAAATGTTTTCCTAAAAATCATTTATTTTTTGAGACACCTATTTCACTCATGCTCATCTGTGCTTAAATTTTTTTATTTCTATACCCATGAAGATTCTATCCCATTTTTTATCAGCTCATATTTCCCTTTTATTGAGGGAATCTCAACTATGTTATGTCTTCTATAAATTTCCATCTTTTTTCATCAACATGATAAGAATTTTTAATGATGCACTAACATTATTGAGGAATTTGTTTTATATTTTTAGCCACTTTGACCCATTGAACCACCCATAAATTTTCTCCATCATATATCCATTAGAATCCATGAAAAATCATTTTTAGGATGATCCCACAGCCAATACCCTTTCCTAAATTTCTCTTGAGTATTTACATGATGATTTTCAGTCTAAGTGTGGGGGATAGATTTATCCATGGATATGGTTGTTTAATAAGAATAGATTCATTTGATGCACATGGATCGACTTTTTCCCATCATTTTTTACATTATACACATTCATTAAATGTATTTTTATATGGAAATATAGATTATTTTTGGTTCCCATAATGAGTACTTCTATTGTCATTACACGGTAACCCTCAATTTTGGGGATACATATAAAAGTGATGATCCATTTCTTCAAGAGATATAGAGTTTTATAGATGAACTAATTTCACTGAGATGTCATAAAATACGTGGTACTTGTGTACGTTTGTTTGGGATTTTTTTCTAACATTTATATTATGGGGTGTGGGAGCTGCTACTCACTAGTTTTTCTATCCATCTTATTTGAGTGAGTTGTGTCCCTAGAAAACACAAAAATAGTGTAACCTTTGAATTATCATATGCTTGGGGATAGGAAACATTTTATGTGTGGGGGAGTGAGATTTTTAGGAAGACATTTTGATTAACACTTATCATGGCAGGCATGTGGTAAGAATGCATGTGTATGAGAATTGACCATACCTTTGACTAAATTGTTTGAGAAATGAGAGTGATGTCAAGGTAGGTCAAATTATGAATGAGTGTGTGTACTTGTTTTGGAAAGATTGAGAGAGGACGGAAAATGGTTTTTAAAATTTGGAATTTTAAATGAAGCATGATATTTTTTGGGTAAAAGAGATTAAAAAATTTTGAACTTGTAATTTTGATACTTTGATTTGTCTAAATGTCCAATTGTATATTATTTTTTATTATTTTTCCCAGGAGTACAAAATCTTAAGTGAGGGGGGTTTGATGTACATA
Source organism: Viscum album (assembly GCA_963277665.1). Taxonomy (NCBI): domain Eukaryota; kingdom Viridiplantae; phylum Streptophyta; class Magnoliopsida; order Santalales; family Viscaceae; genus Viscum; species Viscum album. Next base: position 1,560,834,695 of record OY728159.1, read on the forward strand.
GATTTATCTAGTATTTTTCTCATTTTATAACTTAGTTTTAATTTATTAGTTTAACCATTTTTTATATTTTTAGTTAATTTTTATAGTTGTGTAGTATTTTAGATATTTTGATAATTTTTAGTTAATTTATGTAATCATATTTTTATTTTTTTATTTTTATTAGTTATATTAATTTTATATATTATATTTAAGACTATATTATTATTTTTATTAGTTTCTTTGACATTATATTTATTATCAGTTATTATTATTAAATTATTATTTAATAATATTTATATTTTTATTATACTTTTATTATATCTATATTTTAGGGTGTTTAATTACATGTTCATTAATTTTTATATATTTTTACTATTATAAAAAATTCCTCTAATTATTTATGTTTATAGTTAATTAGATTTATTATTATAATAATTTTATTTAGTATTTTTATATTTTTATCAATATTTAACATTTATTAGATAATAGGATTTTATTTGAATTTGTTTTTTTAGTTTTTTTAGTTTTTTTAATTTTCTCCCTCACCTCTATCTCCCTGCCTCCCCTCCTTTCCCTCCCCTAATCCCGCTGCCCCTCCCCTACCCTCCCCTCATCCCTCGACACCCCCTCCTTGTCATCCCCTCATCCCACCACCCTAGATACCCACCCCTAATCTCGACCCCACCCCACTCCCCTGCCTCCTCATCCCGCTGCCCCCCTCTGGCCTCCCCACATCCTGCCCACCCCCTCCCCTTTACCCCTATCTCCAACAGGTGAGTCGTACCCTACAGAATGACCCAGTTCTGACACCAAATCCACCATAATGCATGACCAAGACAACCTCCTACGTCTTGTGTATTGTGTAATTAGCAACGACCCACACAACACAGTTCCACCCCCTTGATGTGCAGTTAGCCTGACTTGACCAGTAGTCACACTATGAGAAAAATCGTTAATTTTGACGGGTTATTTGCGGTGGGAAAGGGTCTTGTTGCAAATAGTCCATCAGGAGAAACTATTTTCCATGAGACCATGTTATCATCGCAAAAGGTTTGGCGCCCGACGCACGAGAAACCGCAAGAAGGGTAATTGTGATGACTCTAACCACCCGTCACAATTACCCTTCAGTTGATTTTAGTATTTGCAATAGGATTTATCTCCCATCATAAATATTATATCAGGAGGTAGGTATTTGGGACCGGTCCCATCACAAATACCTTTTTAACCACTGCCGATAATTAATAGGGGGTTTAATATTTGCGATGGGTCCCATCACAAATGCTATGTCGGCAGGTAGGTATTTTCTATGTGTCCCATTTCAAATATCTTTTTAATCGTCGCCCCTAATTAATAGGGGTTAGCATTTGTTATTGGTTCCATTGAAAATAGTTTTATTTACGATGGGGATCCCATTGAAAATACTCCTGTCACAAATAATCTGACCTATATATACCCTCATTTTTTCCCATTTCACAACATTCTCAACTCCACTCTCCCTCTCTACTCTCATATTTTCCACTTAAAAGTTTTCAATGTTTAAAATTTTACATCGGAGTGCTTTTCAAGCCTTGCATCCTATGAAAGATTCTCTATTAAGGTATTTATCTATTGATTTTTTTTAGTTATTTCATTTTTTTATATTAGTTATAATTATTGTTAATTAGCAACAATTAAATTAAATTAGAATTAGAAAGATTTATTTTTCATTATTTATTTTTTAAAAATACATTGTCTCATTAAGATTTATTTTTTTATTTAAAAGTAAATAGTACTATTTTTTGGTAATTTAGTTCAACTATCATTAATTAATAATAATTATGTGTAATTATTATTAATTATTATTAATTATTAGTAATTATTAGTAATTATTATTTATTAGTTGTAATTAGTATTAATTAGAAATAATTAGTAATAAATACTAATAAATTATAATAATAAGTGGTAATTAGTAATAATTAGAAAAAATTGGTAATAATTATTAATAATTAGCTTTAATTTGTAAAAACTAGTAGTAATTAGTAATAAATAGTAATTAATATTTTTAATAGTAATGAATAGTAATAATTAGTAACAATTAGTAATAAAGAGTAATAAAGAGTAATAAAGAGTATTAATAAGTAATAATTAGTAAAAATAAATAATAAATATTAATAAATAGTAATAATTAGTAATAATTTGTGATAGGGATCTGTAGGAGCATTGCGGGAGTGGAGAAGCGATTCCATGGTGACCGATGGTGAACCCATTAACATGTGCTCAGATGGCATCAAATTTCTCCAATGAGGGTGATATTTTTGGCAGAACATGTGTTTTTTCTTAGAGATCAGTCATGCATGGATGCAACAGGTTTTGAGATCCCTAGATTGGAATCTCAATCTAGGAACACTTCTAATTTGGTGTGGGGTGCTGCTGATTCAGATCTGGTACGAGGTAGTGCGGATGGTGTAGATCCGGTGGAGGATAGTGCCGCTCGAGCAGATCTAGTGTGGGGTCGTGTGGCTGGAGCAGATCCAGGGTGGGGAAGTGCGGCTAGAGTAGATCCGGCGTGGGGAAGCATGGATGGGAGATTAGATCTTGTGCGCGGTTCCATTATGCGTTCATATCTGGTGCAAGGAAAGGGTATGGATGTGATTTCTGATCAGGTGTGGGGAAGTGCTGCTGTGATGTAAGGCTGGGCATGGATACACGATCGAATCTGGTGTGGGTTTGAACTGATCTACTAGATTCACAGGGTTTTGATGTGCACAAATATGGCACATATGTGGTTCACACCACCGACTCCCCCAAAGATTCTATTGTCCCTAATAATCCACCGCCGATGGTGACCCTAGAATCGGCAGTGACTCCAGTGTCCACTGGAGTGACTTGAAATTCTTTCTAATCTTATAAGGAGTCTGTTGTTGGGGTTTGGAAGGGAAATATTGTGCACATAAAAGTTGATACTGATGTGGTCTATGAATACCTAAATCTAGGTAAACACTCGATTATTTCAAGATTAATCCTACCCAAGGGATCAAAACCATGGAAAATTGATGACCTTGTTGCGCTTCTATCGACAATTTGGGGATTTAGCAACTGGAGGTCTGTTTCATTGGGTAGAACATTTATTCATATCCTCTTTCCCACTGATGAACAAAGGATTTGTGCATGGGCATATGGTTTGATTTCAATCAACATCGACATCATGAACTCCATGAATGGGATATTAATTTCAACCCTTTGGAGGTACATATCTCATCAACTCAATTGTTGGTGAAAATATTTGGTTTAAACTGGCTGATGTGGCATCCGAAGATCCTGTATGAAATTTCTATTACCATTGGAGTTCCTATTAAATTAGACAAAGAGATCGATGTTGCTTGTTTTAGGAATTATGATAGGTTTGTAGTTGAGGTTTACTTAGGCACCACTATGACTGATAAAAAATTTATCTCTACTATTGTAACACCCCGAGATTTATTGAAAAATATTCTTTTCATTAATGTCTTGTGTTGTACACTACACCAAAAAGAGCTTGCACAACACTCATCCTTGACTTGCCTTGCATTACACGCAATCGCGACCTTCCTCGATAGCGTGTGTAGTACACAATACCGAGTTTCACTAAACAACGATATGCTATTAAAATATTATTAAAACTAGCCGTTATGAATAGTAATAACCAGCTTTTAAAATTTTAGAAATTTTATCTCTCAAAATGGACTTTAATTTTTGATTCGGAGTATCGAATTTAGCCTATGGTGAAATTTTGGTACTTTTCGGATAACTTTCATATTCTAATGAATAATGAAAATTACTAAATTTTAATTAAAAACAACTTTTTTAATCGAAATTATTAATAGTGATAAATTATTAATTTGAGTGGTTTTAAAGTATATTTAGAATATATTTTTACAATTTAATACAATTTTGGTCATTGGATGTAATTTCACATTTAAACCAGTTATAAACAAGTGTCAATCTTTTGATAGTTATTATCTCTTAAAAACACGCCCTTTGTTTTGACGACGGGAATTAATTTTTAAATTAGTTAATGTAACTAATATGTTTTTAATTTGGTAAAATAGACATCATTTTTGAATTCATAATATCAAATATAGCTTAGGCCTAATTTTTGGTATTTTTCTGGAAACTTTCATTTTTTGATGAATAGTGAAACCACTAAGTGGTAGTTAAAAAAAATGAATTTTTCATAAAACTTAATTTTACCGCTTTTGTGAGTGGAATTTCAAAAATCCGAGAGACACGGTTAATGTCAGTAATTAAAATGTGGTTCAATGAGATGAAAATAATTTTTGGTGAATAGTAACTTTTTACTTTTTTTACCACGGTTAAAAGTAAATAGGATAATTAAGGGTAAAAATGATATTACTATTACCCTAAAACATGTCCAAATTCTATTGGACAAGTGTAATTCGACCAAAAACAACCTTATTAATAAAACATGACCATTTAGGTCCACTTGGATTAGATTAGGACATTTATTATTAATTTATTTAAAGAAGGGTTAAAATAGTTAAAATCAAAGTTTAATAAGTAAATAATTTTTAATATGGGGTTATTCATAAGATAAAATCGACTATAAATATTAATTAGAAATATAAAAATATTTCCTACATAATGGTATTTTATTTGTAATTTTTAGACATTAAATAATTTAATTTATTTATGACACAACGATGATGCAGTAATTGTCTTATTAATGAAATATTGACATAATTGATGTTATAAATACCCAAATAAATGTAATTTGAGACTTTTTATGAATTAAAATAATTTTATAGGTTAATATGACATGTTATTATTGATTTAATTAACTTTTTTAGAACTTATCATTCTGTTATGAGTTTCACAAAAATAAATTACTAAATAGTGTCAAAATTGATATAAAATAGTTTTTTTAAAAAAATATTATATTATTAATTGTTATTTTATTCCTAAAAATCTAAGGTTCGGCCAAATTACTTATATAAGGTTATATATATTAATAATAAACAACTTGGGGTTCTTTTTTCTTAATATAGTAATTTTATTAACCTTATAGTGTAAGAAAACAAAAAGACACGGTAAAAGTTAAATTATTTAACTTAGAGTTAAATCTAATTGATAAGGTTAAAATAATAACCTAAACTTGTCTAAATCCTATTGTATGAGAGGATTTAGACCCATCCCCACTTTATCTTCGAAATAAGACCCTTTGGAACCATTATAAACCGAATTTGACCTTAATATTAAATAATATTTTGAGATTTTCCTAAGGTGCCCCTCTCCTCCCTTATAAAAGGAAACCTCCTCCCTCTCCTCCTCACACCAATTTGAGCATTAAAGCTCAGCCAAAACCTGCCAAAATATCTTCTCCACTTCCCTAGTATCGTCCTAGAGGTCCTGGTCTTCTTTAAAGACCATCCTTAGTTCTTTAAGTGGAGGTTAAGTGAAGTCGCGTCAAAAAGAGGTAAATACCATTACCGATCTTTTTCAATTTCTTTCTTCTTCAACTTCTTCTTCTTTAGTTGTTCCATGATAAAGTAATAACATCAGTATTTATTATATACTGATATGTTATTATAAATATGAAACAACTCTAATTAACCTTCTATCCATCCTACGGAAAAAGGAAATCACCGTGCGTGCGTACGTACGGAATACCGTCTCCACGCCGTGGTGTAATCTATTTTCCGCCACCACCTTAATTGGATGGGTATAATGGTGTAATGAGTAACTATATATGATTATTATAAAGTGATATTGATACTGAAATAGTATACATACACTTCAACACAAGTTCACGGTCATGAGAACGATATCATCGCTCGTGCGTACGTACAGACTACCGTCTCCATGACGCGATGAGATTCATTTTCCATGTTAACCATTTAAGAATGATTATAAAGTATATATAAGAAATAATAATGAAATATATGACATTATAAATCTACTGTATTTATTTATATATGTATGTCATCTACTTACTTCCATTCAAGACAATAAGGAAAGGAAAACAGCGTTCATGCGTACGTACGGACTACCGTCTCCATGAACGGTGTGTTTCATTTCATTTATCTATCTATTATATATATATATATATATATATATACTGAATATATATGATATATAAATCTTGTTTTATATTCTGGAAGTAAGTAAATCATGATATAAGTAATAATAATGTCATGAACAACAAGTCCAAACACCTACGATAAATGAAACGATTTTACCCAAAATGCTTCTTTAACATGGAATTTACAAAAGAACGGGTAATATAAAGTCATAAGTGAACCATATATGATATCATAACAATGAATATGATTCTGCAATAATTTAATGACATTATTTAAATCATTATACAGGAGATTCAGACACTTACGAAGCAAATCAGACTTAAGGTAAGGGAAAATATCACAATCTCATTTTATCCGAGATTGTTTATACTTTGGTATTTAATGGGGTGTATTTTATCATCCACATCCATGTTTCCTCAATATGTAATATTATTTCCATCCACCTACAATTTTTTAAATCTAATTTTACCCTTCGGTGAGTTTTTAGTAAAAGATATGAAAGGAATCTTTTGTCGTTTTTCGTATGAGGTACTTTTTGACTTTTCTGACAAAAGTACGAGAAGAATGTTTTTTTAACTTATATGGAATGAATGGATTTTTAAAACATTATTTCCAAGAAGATTCATTTACAAATTTTCAAGTTTATTTATAATCAACGTTTTTTAGTTTAAAATTGTATGACATGTTAAGAAAGGAAAATGTTTTTTGAATTTGAAAGGATATTTTCCTCAAGAATGGAGTTCAAGTGTTTTATCAAAATTATTTTCCATCTAAGATAATAAAGGGTTCTGTTTTTATCCCTATTATTACATTGATTTTATTATGTTGTGATGGAATTATTTTTATGAATTCCTTTATATTATATGAATTGTTTTATGATGTCACGATGTTTAAGATTCCCGTTTTTATTACATGAGTTATGCTATGATGTATGGTTTATGATTTTGTGGCACACCTAAGAATGGTATCATTATAAGATGGGTGGGACCTATATCTCCCTCCAATTAATTGGGTAAATATTTTATATCTCATGAGATAGACATGGCTGGAATGGTAGGTTATACCGGTTCAGTGAAACTGGACTGAAACGAGGGTGACTCGGTTCAGAAATGGACTTTGTCCACTAAGATAGTCTTGGAAATGACTATTGACTAATAAGATATGATTCTCTATGATTATGTGTGTATGACACAAAGTTTCATGTTTTATGTTATGATTATTGGGATTACATTTCACTACTATGATTTATCCCATGTTATGAAATTATGATCTCTTTTGCAGGTTAAGATTTCCAAAAGATATGTTCTTATGAATATAATGTGATTGATATTTCTTTTGTTTACCCTTAATGAGCATTTTATCTCACCCTTTTATGTTTTATTTTCCCCAGGATATAAAGAAAGGATTTAGGTTTAAAAAAAAGAAGATCTTTATGGGAGATGTTGAAGATCTTTCACCACGATTAGATGATTATATTCTGAGTTTTCAAAGACACTAAACTATTACAGTCCTTGTGTGTGTGTTTTTGTTATGTACTAAGTATTCCGCAAAAGTAATGTAATGTCCATGTACGTCAAGCTTCGGGTCTCTACAATTGGTATCAGAGGAAAGGTTTAGTCAACCTTTGGAAACTAGAATGTGAGAACTTTAGTGAGATCCATAGAGATATTTCTAAGGTATATCTAGGGATGTCCCTAAGGTTAAGTATAATTATAGGTTATAGTCCTAGAATTACGCTAACGATCATATAATTAAACCTAAGATGTTAGATATTGAAGTTACTCCCCCTTTATTATGATTGTTTCCTCTCACACTATTCTTTTTGGGTTTTAGAAAATGGATGGAAACAAGATGATTCATGATAATAGAGGATATGATGGACAATGGAATGATATTCTTCATGAGAAACCAAATGAAATGGGATTTGTAAGTCCAACCATCATTATTATGCCGAATCAGAAATCTCATAATATGATCAATAAAGTAAAATTTGGTAAGTTTCCTGACTCGGATAATAAGAGAAAGATGGAGTTTGATGATGATCATAGAGGAAAGAAAGTTCAATTTCCCCTATGTAAATCATGTGGGAAGAGGCATCAAGGAGAATGTTTCAAAGGAACTGGAAGATGCTTTGGGTGTGGAAAAAGAAGGACACGAAGCCAGTAAGTGCAAAGGAAAAGGTTCAGTTAACACCAGGGATGAGGATAATGGTATTGCTACGACATCAACAATGGTTAAATGTTTTAAATGTGGAATGTACGGGCATTATGAAAACCAATGCCCTAAGGTAAAGTCTCATGAAGAGAATCAGTACGGTCGTATGGGTAGTATTTATGTTGATGATGATGAAGAGACTACAAATGATATGTGAGATGAAAGAATAGTTGAAGCTCGGTCAATGGTTTAAGAATGTAGTGGAATGATTACATGTTTATCATGTGTAATGTTGTATAAGTAATCTCATGGTACTATGGAATAAAGAGACATCTAAGGATTGTTACACTGTTGTCTTTCTTTGAGTTTTCAAAGTGTTTGATTAATGGTACCAGTATCCATGAAAGATTATTCAGATATTTTTGGAATATAGATGATATGTGCATAATGAAGTGATAAGGAGAAAATTAAATGTTTGATAGTATTCATGAGCTCATGACTGATATAAGTAGAAGGTTATATCATGGTTTGAGTATATATAATTTTTGGATTTTGGTATGTGGAAAGAGTTAACTTTTTACAGCATTCATGTTTTCACTAAGGTTTAATGGGTATTCATTTTTCAAGAGAATACATGATTAAGGTATTCACATTATTGTAATGTGACCAACAAGATATATGGGGGATAAATGATGGTATTCACATGCTTGGTTAATGATATTTCAAGTAATCGTTTTCTTTATACTATGAGCTTGGACCGAAGTATTTTGGATAAGCCTAAAGATTGGAATGGATTTTGTTGGACAGAAGTTAGTACTGTTTAAGGGTAAATTTTTTTTCGATATTATTTATGGGATGTTATAGTAATTTAGTTTTAGAAAAAGGACAACCTGCAGGACGGGCGACAGCCCATCACATCGGACAAGGCTGTGGGAATCGAACCTACAACTGAAGTGCGACTGGCCTTTATCGCCTACCACTGGCCTACAGGAAGTCCCTGTTTAGTAGAAACTAGTTTTATTATATTATGCAGTATGATATATGAAGTATAAGTCCATTTTAGGAACTATATATGATTAATCTCACTATAGATGGACTTATGTATTTTTTGATAACTTTTCTAACCTTTTGTTTGAGACAGATGGAATGACCCATAATTCTATCACATGATCTGCTAACACATCACGAATGACAAATTCAGCTTCATTTCTTTAAGAGATGAAGTGGAAATTGTCCAAAGAACGACAAACAGTGAGACTATACCAAAATCACGAAAGTATTTCTTCTAATTCCAATTTCATCAACTTTAGGGAAACGATCTTGAAAACCAAAAATGTTGTCCTAGTGCTCTTATATCTGATGAATCAGATGGTACCTTAGATTGTCACAAATTTATGGCTTTGTGATTGCTGGCTTTTCCATAGCCATGTTCTCTACCACTCTCCATCAGAACATGATGGTCAGATTTCTCTTCCATATCCATATTTTCACCAATGTGGAAACCCAGTGATTAGTTTATTTGGGTAACCGTTACGTTTCATACTTTTGTTTTGAAAGATTGGTTTTGGTATTCCTTTTTACGATGTGGGTTTCTATCAAAGAAACTTTCAAATAGTAAACCATTTATAACCCCGACGAATTTCGAGGGTGAAATTCATTTTAAGGGGGGTAGAATGTAACACCCCGAGATTTTATGAAAAATATTCTTTTCATTAATGTCTTGTGTTGTACGCTACACCAAAAGGATCTTGCACAACACGCATCCTTGACTTGCCTTGCATTACACGCAATCGTGACCTTCCTCGATAGCGTGTGTAGTACGCAATACCGAGTTTCACTAAACAATGATATGCTATTAAAATATTATTAAAACTAGCCATTATGAATAGTAATAACCACCTTTTAAAATTTTAGAGATTTTATCTCTCAAAATGGACTTTATTTTTTGATTCGGAGTATCGAATTTATCCTAAGGTGAAATTTTGGTACTTTTCGGATAACTTTCATATTCTAATGAATAGTGGAAATTACTAAATTTTAATTAAAAACAACTTTTTTAATCGAAATAATTAATAGTGATAAATTATTTATTTGAGTGGTTCTAAAGTATATTTAGAATATATTTTGACAATTTAATACAATGTTGTTCATTGGATGTAATTTCACATTTAAACCAGTTATAAACAAGTGTCAATCTTTTGATAGTTATTATCTCTTAAAAACACGCCATTTGTTTTGACAACGGGAATTAATTTTTAAATTAGTTAATGTAACTGATATGTTTTGAATTTGGTAAAATAGACATCATTTTTTAATTCATAATATCAAATATAGCTTAGGCCTAATTTTTGGTATTTTTCTGGAAACTTTCATTTTTTGATGAATAGTGAAACCACTAAGTGGTAGTTAAAAAAAATGATTTTTTCATAAAACATAATTTTACCGCTTCTATGAGTGGAATTTAAAAAATCCGAGAGACACGGTTAATTTCATTAAGTAAAATGTGGTTCAATGAGATGAAAATAATTTTTTGTGAATAACAAATTTTTACTTTTTTTTACCACAGTTAAAAGTAAATAGGGTAATTCAGGGTAAAAATGATATTACTATTACCCTAACACATATCCCAATTCTATTGGACAAGTGTAATTCGACCAAAAACAACCTTAGGAATAAAATATGACCATTTAGGCCCACTTGGATTAGATTAGGACATTTATTATTAATTTATTTAAAGAAGGGTTAAAATAGTTAAAATCAATGTTTAAAAAGTAAATCATTTTTAATATGGGGTTATACATAAGATAAATTCGACTATAAATATTCATTAGAAAGCTAAAAATATTTCCTACATAATGGTATTTTATTTGTAATTTTTAGAAATTAAATAATTTAATTTATTTATGACACAACGATGATGCAGTAATTATCTTATTAATGAAATATTTACATAATTGATGTTAGAAATACCCAAATAAATGTAATTTGAAAATTTTTATGAATTACACTAATTTTCTAGGTTAATATGACATGTTAGTATTGATTTAATTAACTTTGTTCGAACTTATCATTCTGTTATGAGTTTCACAAAAATCAATTACTAAATAGTGTCAAAATTGACATAAAATAGTTTTTAAAACAAATATTATATTATTAATTGTTATTTTATTCCTAAAAATCTAAGGTTCGGCCAAATGACTTAGATAAGGTTATATATATTAATAATAAACAACTTGGGGTTCGTTTGGCTTGATATAGTAAGTTCCTAAGGTGCCCCTCTCCTATTGGATGAGAGGATTTCGACCCATCCCCACTTTAGCTTCGAAATAAGACCCTTTGGAACCATTATAAACCGAATTTGACCTTAATATAAAATAATATTTTGAGATTTTCCTAAGGTGCCCCTCTCCTACCTTATAAAAGGGCACCTCCTCCCTCTCCTCCTCACACCAATTTGAGCATTCAAGCTTGGCCAACCCCTGCCAAAATCTCTTCTCCACTTCCCTAGTATCATCCTAGAGGTCCTGGTCTTCTTCAAAGACCATCCTTAGTTCTTTAAGTGGAGGTTAAGTGAAGGCGTGTCAAAAAGAGGTAATATCCATTACCGAACTTTTTCAATTTCTTTCTTCTTCAACTTCTTCTTCTTTAGTTGTTTCATGATAATGTAATAACATCAGTATTTCTTATATACTGATATGTTATTATAAATATGAAACAACTTTAATTAACCTTCTATCCATCCTACGAAAAAAGGAAATCACCGCGCGTACATACGTACGGAATACCATCTCCACGCCGTGGTGTAATCTATTTTCTGCCACCAACTTAATTGGATGGGTATAATGGTGTAATGAGTAACTATATATGATTATTATAAAGTGATATTGATACTGAAATAGTATACATACACTTCAACACAAGTTCACGATCATGAGAACGATATCATCGCTCGTGCGTATGTACGGACTACCGTCTCCACGAAGCGATGAGATTCATTCTCCTTGTTAACTATTTATAGAATGATTATAAAGTGTATATAAGCAATAATAATGAAATAAATGACATTATAAAGCTACTGGATTTATGTATATATGTATGTTATCTACTTACTTCCATTCAAGACAATAAGGAAAGGAAAACAGCGTTCATGCGTACGTACGGACTACCGTCTCCATGAACGGTGTGTTTCATTTCATTTATCTATCTATTATATATATATATACTGAATATATATGATATATAAATCATGTTTTATATTCTGGAAGTAAGTAAATCATGATATAAGTAATAATAATGTCAAGAACAATAAGTCCAAACACCTACGATAAATGAAACGATTTTACCCAAAACGCTTCTTTAACATGGAATTTACAAAAGAACGGGTAATATAAAGTCATAAGTGAACCATATATGATATCATAACAATGAATATGATTCTGTAATAAGTTAATGACATTATTTAAATCATTATATAGGAGATTCAGACACTTACGAAGCAAATCGGACTTAAGGTAAGGGAAAATATCACAATCTCATTTTATCCGAGATTGTTTATACTTTGGTATTTACTGGGGTGTATTTTATCATCCACATCCATGTTTTCTCAATATGTAATATTATTTCCATCCACATACAATTTTTTAAATCTAATTTTACCCTTCGGTGAGTTTTTAGTAAAATATATGAAAGGAATCTTTTGTCGTTTTTCGTACGAGGTACTTTTTGACTTTTCCGACAAAAGTACAAGAAGAATGTTTTTTTAACTTATACGGCATGAATGGATTTTTAAAACATTATTTCCAAGAAGATTCCTTTACAAGTTTTCAAGTTTATTTTTAATCACCTTATTTTAGTTTAAAATTGTATGACATGTTAAGAAAGGAAAATGTTTTTTGAATTTGAAAGGATATTTACCTCAAGAATGGAGTTCAAGTGTTTTATCAAAATTATTTTCCATCTAAGATGATAAAGGGTTCTGTTTTTATCCCTATTATTACATTTATTTGATTATGTTGTGATGGAATTATTTTTATGAATTCTTTTATATTATATGAATTGTTTTATGATGTCATGTTGTTTAAGATTCCCATTTTTATTACATGGGTTATGCTGTGATGTATGGTTTATGATTTTGTGGCACACATAAGAATGGTATCATTATAATATGGGTGGGACCTATATCTCCCTCCAATGAATTGGGTAAAGATTTTATATCTCATGAGATAGACATGGCTGGAACGGTAGGTTATACCGGTTCAGTGAAACTAGACTGAAACAAGGGTGACTCGGTTCAGAAATGGACTTTGTCCACTAAGATAGTCTTGGCAATGAGTCTTGACTAATAAGATATGATTCTCTATGATTATGTGTGTATGCCACAATGTTTCATGTTTTAAGTTATGATTATTGGGATAACATTTCACTACTATGATTTATCCCATGTTATGAAATTATGATCTCTTTTGCAGGTTAAGATTTCCAAAAGATATGTTCTTATGAATATGATGTGATTGATATTTCTTTTGTTTACCCTTACTGAGAATTTGAGCTCACCCTTTTATGTTTTCTTTTCCCTAGGATATAAAGAAAGGATTTAGGTTTTAAAAAAAAGAAGATCTTTATGGGAGATGTTGAAGATCTTTCACCACGATTAGAAGATTATATTCCGAGTTTCCAAAGACACTAAACTATTACGGTCCTTGTGTGTGTGTTTTTGTTATGTACTAAGTATTCCACAAAAGTAATGTAATGTCCATGTACGTCAAGCTTCGGGTCTCTAAAACTATTCTTGAGGAGATTGAATTGAGAGTTGAATATGAGATGGTTCTGAGATTCTATTTAAACTACAAATTAAGTGGTCATGACTTACTGAACATCAAAAGAGAATTTTTTTGTTCTAACTGTTCAACCCATACGCATGTTGAACACAATTGTAATAGGAAGACTCAGTTTATGAAGGAATCCACTAGAGTACAACCGACTGATGATGGGATTCCAGCAAGGGGGAATGCAAGTAATTCGGCCTCACAACATGGAGTTAGTTTGAATATGATTAGTGGGGGGAAGGATTCCTCCTCCTCCTTAGGAAAAAACATGGGATGATATTGCTGCAGAGCCATTAATGTAGCATAGTATACATGCACTTGTTGGGAAAAAAAAGGAATTTATCCTATTTTCAAAGAATGTTGATGACATAAGAAAGCAGGAAGATGTCGATGACACGGGTGAGCAGGAGCATGTTGAGAATTTGATGACATGGAGCAACTTGAAATTGCGATTCAAGATGAAGTAGACATCGAATTGATCCAAGAATAAGTTTTGGCATCCTCTACGAGAAAGGGAAAATCTACGTTGGTATTGGCCTCCCCACCTCCAGCTAAGATGAATGTGGTGAGTATCACTACCTCAAGTCCTAGAAAATCCCTTTCACATAATAGGGACATGGTGCATGTCACATCTGATATGCTTGTTTCACCTACTTTGGAGTCTAGTGTAAAGGCCACACCAATTGTTGGTAGCTTCAATAAAGATGATACCCCCTCACAGTTGGGTGGGAATTAGAAACAAGATAAGACTTGACAGTGGGTTTGATATCAAAAAAATCATGGTTGAGGACGTGGCAGTGATGATTGGGCTGGTGCATGAGGGCATGCCAGAAATGTGTTCACCAGTTCTTCTTCCAATAGACTCACTCTGGAGCAGCAAAAGCTTAGGGAAAACTATTATGTGCTTTTCAATCAAAGGAAATCACAGTCAGAGTGGGAAATTGCTGATGATGACGACTTTGATCTTGATTATGGACCTGTTCTTGAGTTGTAGATTCTCTTATAGTAATAATTAATAATAAATAGTAATAAATAATAATAAATAGTAATAATTAGTAATAAATAGTAATAATTAATAATAAATAGTAATGAATAATAATTATTAGTAATAAATAGTAATAAATAATGATAATTAGTAAAAAATAGTAAAAAATAGTAAAAAATAGTAAAAAATAGTAATAAGTAGTAATAAATAGTAATAAATAGTAATAAGTAGTAATAAATAGTAATAAGTAGTAATAAATAGTAATAAGTAGTAATAATTGGTAATAAATAGTAATAAATAGTAATAATTAGTAATACTTTGTAATAATTAGTAGTAATTAGTAATAATTAGTAATAATTAGAAGCAAATAGTAATAATTAGCAGTAAATAGTAATAATTAACAGTAAACAGAAATAATTAGCGGTAATTTGTAATAATTAGCGGTAATTAGTAATAATTTGGGATAATTTGTAAACATTAACAGTAATTAGTAATAAATATTAATTAATATTTATAAATAGTAATTAATATTTATAAATGGTAATTAATATTTATAAATAGTAATAAAAAGTAAAAATAGTAATAATTAGTAAAAAATAGTAAAAAATAGTAATAAATGGTAATAAAAAGTAAAAAATAGTAAAAAATAGTAATAATTAGTAATAATTAGTAATAAATAGAAACAAATAGAAATAATTAGTAATAATTAGTAACAATTAGTAATAATTAGTAATAAATTGAAGTAATTAGCAATAATTAGCAGTAATTTGTAATAATTAGTGGTAATTAGCGGT
The DNA here is from genome assembly GCA_963277665.1 of Viscum album. Taxonomy (NCBI): domain Eukaryota; kingdom Viridiplantae; phylum Streptophyta; class Magnoliopsida; order Santalales; family Viscaceae; genus Viscum; species Viscum album. The sequence goes on from OY728159.1 coordinate 1,560,850,491, forward strand.
AATTAGCAGTAACTAGCGGTAATTAGCAGTAATTAGCGGTAATTTGTAATAATTAAGGGTAATTTTTAATAATTAGTGGTAATTGTCAATAATTATTGGTAATTACTAATAAATAGGAATAAATATTAATGAATAGGTTAAATAGTAATAAATAGTAATAAATTTTATCAAATAGTAATAAATAGTAATAAATAGCAATAAATAGTTATAATTTGTGATAATTAATGATAATTAGTATTAATTAGATATAACTAGATATAATTATTAATTATTAGTAATAAATAGTAATGATTATTATTAATTAGTAATAAGTAGTAATAATTTGCATAAATTAGAAATAATTACCATCAATTAGTAATAAATAATAATAATTAGCGGTAAATAGTAACAATTAGAAGTAAATAGTAATAATTAGCGACAATTAGTTATAATTAGCATTAATTAGTAATAATTAGTGATAGATAGTAATAATTAGTGGTCATTAGTAATTAATAGTAATAATTGGTTATAATTAGTAATTAATATTTATAAATGGTAATTAATATTTATAAATAGTAAATAATATCAATAAATAGTAATAAATTGTTATAAATTGTGATAATCAGTTATAATTAGTAATTATTAGTAATAAATAGTAATAATTATTAATAATTATTAATTTTTAGTAATAATTAGTAATAAATAATAATAATTAGTAATAACTCGTAATAATTAGTAATAATAAGTAGTAATTAGAAATAATTAGTACTAATAAGCTGTAATTTGTACTAGTTAGCGGTAATTAGTAATAATTAGTTATAAATATATGTAATTAGTAATAAATTGGAATAAATATTAATAAATAAGAATAAATAGTAGTAATTAGTAATAAATTGTAATAAATTGTAATAATTAGTGATAATTAGTAATTATTAGTAATAATTAGTAATGATTAGTAATAACTAGTAATGATTAGTAATAATTAGTAATAAATAATAATAATTTGTAATAATTAGTAATAATGAGTAATAACTAGAAATAATAAGTAATAATTAGCGGTACTTAGTAATAAATAGATGTAATTAGTAATAAATAGAGGTAATGAGTAATAAATAGTTATAATTAGTAATAAATAATAGTAATTAGTAATAAATAGCGGCAATTCGTGGTAAATAGTAATACATATTATAAATAGTGATAAATACTAATAATTAGAAATATTTTTTCAATAATTAGTATTAATTACAAATAATTAGGCTTAATTATCAATAATTAGAAATATTTAGAGATAATTACTGATAATTAGAATACTTATGTATAGTTAACACATTTTTTCTTTTTTTGGATCTGATTTTTCAAATATCAAATTATTCATAAAAAAACTAATTATTTAATATTTTTTAGAGAAATATGGAATAAGGAAGTCAACAACAATTATTATTAGTTGACCACGATTAGAAAAATCAACATAAGAATCCAAACGGTTCTATTATAAATCTGTTATATATTGAGGGTGTTGAAACATTCTTATCATTTGTATCATCAAAACCAAATTTTTTTAGAAGGAACAATTATGTGTCCATATAAAAAAAGTGGTCTGAGGGTTGAAACATTTGAAAACATTGGGGGTCATCTATTGTGTTTTGCTTTTAAAAAAGATTATGTTTTTTGGTATCAAAATGGTAAACGATGTTCCAGAAGAGATACTAATAATTTGGTTTTAGATCCATCATGGTTCCAAATTTAATACATGATGTGGCAAGTCCTTCTATTCAAAAAACTAAAATTCATAATGATTTTGATTTAACTCTTGAGTTGGAACCATATAAATTTTATTAGTTTTTGAGATCCATTGAGGATTCCTTATATCCTCGTTTCAAGATAAGTAAATTTGATGTGGTTGAAATATTTATGGTTATTAAATCAGATAATAGAATATCAAATTTCTATTTTGATCAGATATTCTATTTGGTTAGAACATTGTTACCTTAAGGAAATGTGGTACCTTCAAATTTATATAAGAGAAAGAGTCTTCTACATAATCTAGGTCTTAGTTATTAGAAGATTCATACATGTTCAAATGATTGTATCTTATATTTTGGTAAAAATGTGTCGTTGGATAGTTGTCCAACATTTGGAAAGTTGAGGTATAAAGAGGCTCATCTAGGGAAGTCTAGATTGATTCCTATAAAATAGTTGAGGTATTTCCCACTTACACTCAGATTGTAGTGTTTATTTATGTCTTAGAATGCAACATCATTGATGTCATGGAGAAAAAATAATATTTGAACTCATAAAATCTTGAATAATCCCTATGAAAGTGATTTATGGAAGTTTTTTGACCATGTACATCCATATTTTTCTTTAGAACCCTAAAACGTGAGATTAAGTCTTTCTACTAACTGTTTATGTCCATTTTATTCTTACAGTAGTCAATATATTTTATTGACTATTATTATAAATTTGTATAATTTACCTCCTTGGATGTTGATGAAGGAGCCATATATATTTTTAACCTTATTAATTCTAGGATATCCAAAAACAATATTGATTTTTTTGAAGCCATTGATGGAGGAGTTAAATTTATTGTTGATTAATGCTTTCAGTACATATGATTTTGTTGTAAAAAAAAATTTCCTACTTAAAGCTTCATTGATGTGGAGAATTAGTGACTTCCTAGAATATGGAATCTTATCTGGCTGGAGTATATATGGTCCAAAATCATATATCTGTATGAGATACAAAAAAGCATTTATGCTCGTCAATGGAAGAAAAAATTGTTTTTTCGACGGTCTTAGTAGAATCCTTCCAACCGATCATCCTTTTTTGTAGAACATATATCTTTTTAGAAATGGAACAAATAAAAGACATGTACCTCCATTAATGATCTCAAGTATGGAGTTAAAATAATTTGTCTCTTCATTACCTCCCACTATATTTGGACCAACTATAAATTAGCAGAAAATTGAAGTCTTTGGAAAAAACAGAATTGGATAAAATGAATAATTTTTTGTTATCTTCCATATCAGTTGGATTTGTTGGTTCGTAAAATGCTGTATGTCATAAATATTGAGAATAAATATTTTGATAGTATATTTTATAATGTTTTGGATATAATAGTTAAGACCAAATATAATGAAAAGGCATGATTAGATCTTACACAAATTTACAGGTGACCAGAACATGAACTACTTGAAAATATCTGATCATAAAAGTTAATTAATCCAAAAGAAACTTATACACTTTCCAAATAAAATCGATTATTATTTTGTCATTGGATTATAAATCTGAGACTTCCATATGGTTATGTTTCCAATTTGGGTAGATGTGTCAGAAATAGTCATATTACTGGATTAAAAATTCATGACTATCATGTTATAATGGAAAGATTTATAATGACTGAATGAAGTGGTTTTATGAATTATATTATTTGTGATGCGAGAACATATACATAATTTTTTTGGGACATTTTCAAGGCAACAATAGACTATGATGCACTAAGTAGACTGCAAGAAGATGTTGTTTTTAATTTTATATAAACTAGAAAATATATTCCCCCATATTTCTTTGAATGAATGGAAAATTTTATATTATATTTTCTACATGAAGTAAAATTTTGAGGTTCGGTATAGATCAGATAGATGTACCAATTTGAGAGATTCATGCAGAAATTGAAGAAAAATGTATGTAACAAATAATCAGTTGAAGGATCAATTGAAAAATCTTATTTTTATGAGGAAATTAATTTTTTATGCTCTAATTATTTTCAATCTAAATATATAGGAAAAAAAACTACATGATATGTTACAAGGTAAATGTAGATGATGAAATGAGTAATCAATTATAAGTTTTTAATCGACCAAAACATAGCTTTGTTGGAGTTCATGAACGATGGATTTCAGATGATGAAAATCACAGAGCTCATACATATGTTATGCTCAACTATGAAGAAATGAAACCATTTGTACCATGGTTTATCCTATCAATTATTCTATAGTATTTGTTATAGTAAATTAATATTATTTTATTTGTAGGTTATATGATAATCCTATCAAGAAACATCTACCAAAAATTACAACAGTAGATTTTCAAGAACGTCGGTAAAATAATTTTTTATACAAGTTTCAAAAATAGGTAACATAAATTATTAATAGTTTAACACATATAATAAATTTATTATATTTTATATTGATAATTTTTTTTTAAAAATTTTCATGTATCTCAACATGATGATAAAATTGATAATCGATTGTGTGTATAGAGTAACCCAATATCCAAAATGGTTAAATATTATAATGCATATGTGGTAAATGGTTCTATATTTCATACATGTTCATATGGAGAATAAAATGACAATAAATAGTGGTGTTTTCTTGAGAGGATATCATCATTGAGAAATGGATGTTGAATTTTAGGGCATGCTGGAATAAATTATTAAACTCTATTATTTGGGAAAAAATTACATAACAATATTTAAATGTTAGTGGTTGGATACTAAGAGAGGCTTTCATGTTCATTTGTTCCCTAATTTCATTGATAATAAATATAAAATTCCTCTTAAAGTAAAGAACCGTTTTTTTGTTTCATCAAGGACATCAAATTTATTATGAAAATTACTATACTACATCAAGAGAGTTGGTTTATTGGTGGAGCATAATAAAAATTAAATCTTTGGAAAATCAGTTTATTCAAAGTGAATGTGGTTCCACTGAAGTGAAATGAATTAAAAATTTTCAAGAGAGTACTTCAAGTGCATATTTTCGATAAAGAGACATGTATATCGATGATGACACCCCATAGTTAAGGGTTGATGGTGATAATGATTTTATTGATTTAAAAAATGAATTTTAAATGAAAATATATGATGAAACTGAAAATCCTACGAAAATTGATGATACTGATGAGGAATAAGAAGATATTAACACCGTCATATTTGAAGATGAGGATGGAGATGAATATTGACATAGTTAAATGCTGGTTATAATAATATATAATATATATCTATATATAATAATTATTTTCAACTTTTTGATAACAATTATCATTTCATGTTTCAGATGGACTCAGATCTGTTTTGTGAGTTGGATGGTATCGATCTACCTCATGACGAGATGGTTGATGGATCATCTGACCCTTAGACTGTTGGCGGTGCATCTAGGACTTGAAGGGGTCATGGTCTTGTGATATTGATAATTCATGACCCTATTCCCGAGCAACGTTCACATATTATCTTCGATCCAAACATTCAGAGGTATGTTTACTTGTGTATTCTAGTTAGTTTTCATTAATTATCATTAATTTATTTATATAATAATTTTTTTGATTATTTGTTCCTTTTTTCACACCTTTTCACATATAGCTATTGGAAAGAGGAGTTCAATATTGTGAAATTATTTTTCTGGAGAAAGAGTTACATGGGACTAGATTCCCATAGATGTTCCACCCTACATGTTTGATAATTGGATTGTACATAAATAAATTATATTTTTTTTGAAATTTATTTAATTAATAACTGGATATTATTAATTGTTTGTATGTTTTATGGTATCCCATTAATGAGAGCATGCGAATCTATTCAGAAAGAATGGGAGGGATGTATGCGGGATCGTTTCCATAATTTTATTCATAATTTGAGGATGATAACAATGAGGAAAGTAGGAGTCATAGAATTTGATCAGTCTTGCTATGCCCACTGACCAGATTACATTTCATCTTAGGTTTGAGATGGATTATGATCACACTAGATGGGTGGTAATTTTCAAAGGAGATCATCAGTAAGTTAAAAAAAATAGGGGAGAGTGGAGGTGGCACATCGATCTGGTAGTCATACATTTAGTATGCCTAGGGAAAATATAGTAAGCACCTTTTTTAATTAATTTATATAACTATTAATGTGTAATATTTGTTTTATATTCATATAGGCAGTCAAACAGCCTAATATTATGGATTTCAACATTTATAAGAGAATGTACAAAGATCTTGTCACTAGAGAGATTAGAGGTGATCACCAACATCAGATTGTGGTTAGTATAATTTCTTTTTGTGTTTTAAAATTAAATGAAAATAATATTTTAACTATTTGAATTTTAAATTGAAATTCAAGGAGCTATATGAGGCAATGATGTCTCAGAAAAAGACTAAGATTTAGTCCTAGACCGAGGATCAAACCAGTATAACATTATTTGATAAGGCATCATGGATGAATAAAACCCAGTATGCCTTTGAGAAAGGCTGAGTTGTTGGTATCGACTCTCAATTGTGGCTTGGGAGTTATTATGGTACCAATGTGATGTTAGCATGCAGTTCGGGATGAGATTATTGAGAGTCATCATCACCTGCTGCACAGTATTAGGAGCATCTGCGAGATCAGGGTGATCTTATAGAGAGTATTCATAGGGAGTAGGAATATCTCCATCAATAGTAGCAACAACAACAAGAGGAGATGCGTTGATGGCAGCAGTAGCAGGATGAGTAGATGATGGAGTACATGCGATGTCTGGCTAATGGTTTAGGGATGGAGTTCCCTCCACCATCTCCTCCAACTCTTTTAGAAGACCCTCCCCCTCAATGATGTATTTACTTTTTATGATAAAACATTTCAAAGTAAGTTTTTTATAATATTATATATTTAAATTTTTATGTAGTACATTTTTGATATTGTTGTGAATACTAGATTTATTATTATTTTATTATTCATTTAATTTTTAATTATTTTATTACTCTATTATTAATTTAATTTTTAATTTTATAATTTTATAATTTATTAATATTTTTTATTATTTAATTATTATTATTTTGTTATAGTTTTTTTATATTTTTGTGAATATTGAGGTTTTTGTTATTTTATTATTTATTATTAGTTTCATATTATTATTATTATTAATTTTATTAATATTATTTGATTAATATTACTATTACTATTATTATATTATTAATATTATTAATATTATTAATATTATTTATATTATTAATAATATAATTAATTTATTAATAATATTATATAATTATTATTAATATTATTTTACTCAATTTTATTAATATTTTTTTATTATTTTAAAGATTTTTGCGATGAGCTCATCGCAAATATAATTTGAAAGGGGCCCATCACAATAATGTTTTTTAAAAACTCATAGAAACTATTTGCAATTCCATTTTCTATAATGTCACATTTTCCATAAGACCTTTTTGTAAATAACTCAATTTCAAGTAGTGTCGATTCCAAGTGGGCGTACAATTGTGGGTGGTTCACTATTTGGGTGTGATGTCAATGGGTGCATTTGATCACATTCATTCTGAGATTGATGAGTGTCTTGTTTCATCATGTGACCGGAGTACAGACTGATCTGATCATTTTTTCAGATAAAGCAGGTACTATTTTAATAATTTATTAGTTTATTACCACACGTAGTTTTTCTATTGTGTTGTCGGGATAATTTATTTTATGTTAGGATGTTGACTAAATAATTTATCTACTCGACCTGCCATGTGATGTTTTTATTCTCTATTTAAATTGTCAATTGAATTAATATTCATTTGAATTTTTGACTTATTTAATTAAATTTACAATAAATTTACTCTAGAAAATTAAAACTATCCATTTTGATTCATATTTGACTTAGTGATACCCAGAAGGTTAATCGTCTTGACTGACTGTAGTTAAAATAGGTGATGCAGCTTTCTGAGAAATGGGCTATGCCATTTCGCTAATTGGTTTAGTATTTTAAATCACCAACTAATATATTTATAACACTAGAGAATGAGCCTTAAATAAGTGAGGAGAACAAAGAATAAGCATCTAAAAAAGGATTTATAAATTCTGAATCGGTAATAATTGAGATAGATAAATATTTGATCATATAATTAAATAATTTTTTCATGGCTTCGTGATAGTTTAATTTTACTATTAGCATCCCAAACACAATTTGCTGACTCGGAGTTCATTATCATTTTTGTCCACTGCATTTTATTTTGTTTCATTCATTTTCTCAATTATTAGTTTTATAAAAATAATTAAAAAAAGGAGTACCCTCATTTGATTGTCCGTATGAACATTTTCCAATGAGATAATTTTAAGGAACTAGTGTCCATTTTCTTTATGTTTCGACCCTATTTAGCACTTTTACAGTAGTTAGTTGGTTATAAAAATTTGTAAATTGGACACGCTGCGATGCACATACCACATATTTAAGGGAATCCCAAGAAAACTGTAACTCAGAATGATGTTTCATTTATTCAAACTTTTCAAAAATCAATCTATTATCATTTTACTCTGATTTCACTACCAGCCAATATTTTTTCCATAGTTTTGACCCTATGAAAAATGTTTTAAAAGACTTTGATATATTTAAAAACAATTTATTGAGTAATTCTAACCACAACCCACTTCAAATGGACATGTTTTCTATGCATTCACATCAAAAAAAAAATATAACAGTGGTTATCCCATGATTTCATGTTGATTTGACGTCATTTTTTAGGTTTTTGATTGTTACAACCACATTTTAGTGTTTTAAAACACTAAAAAATATTTTTATGGCCATACCTTGAAAACATTAACTCATAATGATGTGTTGTTAGTTTCTACATTTCAAAAATAAATATATGGTTATTTTCCAATGATCTCATGGTCATAAAATGTTGTTTTCTTAGTATTGACCCCATGACATATGTTTTTGAAAACATTGGTGCCTTTAAAACCTTTTTATTGAGTCATTCCAAGAACATTTCATGTATTACAAACGTTTTATCTATGAATACACAATAAAAATAAATCAAATTCAATTTTATCATGATTTCAAATCAACATAAGGTCATTTTCTATGATTTTTACCATCACACTCTTGTTTTAGTGTTTTAAAACACGAAAAACATGTTTACGAGAATTTTGGGCAAGCTATAAATCAGAATGATGTTTTTTTGGTTTTTAGATTTTAAAAATAAATCTATAGTTGTTTTCCTTTGATTTAAAAATATTTTCATACCATTTTCCTAGTTTTGACCCTTTGAAAAACATTTTTAAAGACTTTAGTTTCTTTCAAAACTATTTATTCAGTCATTGTGAGCATACTACATGTCAGATGGATGTGTTTTCTATGTGAAAATATCACAAATAATTCAGAAGATGTTTTCCCATGATTTCACATCAATCTTAGATTGTTTTCTACGGTTTTGAAAAGTACACACATGTTATAGTGTTTTAAAACACTAAAAACACGTTTACGGGAATTCCGAGAAATCCTTAACTTGAAATTACGTGTTGTTGATTCATACATTTCCAAAATAAATATATGGTCATTTTCTTATGATTTCAAGGCCACCCAATGTCATTTTCTCTATTTTTACCCTTTGAAACACATTTTTAAAGACTTTAGTTTCTTTAAAACTATTTAATGAGTCATTCTAAGCACACTACATGTCAGATAAACATGTTTTCTAAACGTACCCATCAAAAATAATTCCATGGGGGTTTCTACATTATTACATAGAAATCTGAGGTATTTTTTTAGTGTTTTGACTGTTACATTCATGTTTTAGTGCTTTAAAACACTAAAAACACAATTATTGACATCTTAGGAAAACCATAACTCAAAATGAAGTTCCGTTTGTTCCTAAATTTCAAAAATAAATATAAAATATTTTTTTATGATTTCATAACCATCTAACATCATTTCCTAGTTTTAACCCCCTAACACATATTTTTAAAGACCATAATATCTTTAAAAAATGTTTATTGAGTCATTATAAGAAAACTACACATATGATGGATGTATTTTCTACACTTACAAGTCAAAAATAATTAAAATATGGGTTTCTAATTATTTCACATCATTATGAGGTTTTTACTATGATTTTGACCATTACATGCATATTTTAGTGTTTTAAAACATTAAAAATGCATTTATAGACATCCTGGAAAAACCGTAACTTATAATGGCATATCCTCCATTCCTAAATTTTTAAAATAAATCTATGTTCATTTTTCACTGATTTCATAGCCAAATGACATCATCCATGGTGTTTTGACCCCTAATACATGTTTCAAAAGACTTTGATATATTTAAAAACTACTTATTCAATCATTCTGAGCAGACCACACATTAGATGGACATGTTGTATTCATTCACATGTCACAAATAACCAAATGGTGTTTTCCTAATCATTTTACATCAATCATAGGTTAGTTTATTTGATTTTTTCCATTATATGCTGTTTTAGTGTTTTAAAACACTAACAACATGTTTACAAGAATCCTGGGAAATTCATAACTTGAAATGGTGTGCAGTTGGTTCCTATATTTCAAAAATAAATCTCCACTCATTTTACTATGATTTCGTGGTCATATAACATCATTTTCCTAGTTTTGACCCACTAACACATGTTTTTAATGACTCTGGTATCTTTAAAAACTATTTATTGAGTCATTCTGAGCACACCACATGTTGAATGGATGTGTTGTTTGTGAATACACATCATAAATAATTTAAAAAGTGGGTTTCCCATGATTTTATATCAATCAAAGATTTCTTTTCTAGTGTTTTTATATTTACATGCATTTTTAGTGTTTTAAAATAATAAAACTCATTTATGGGAAGCCTGGTCAAACTGTAAATCAGAATACATTGTTATTGGTTATTACATTTCAAAAATAAATATACAATCATTTTACTATGATTTAATGGTCATTCGATGTCATTTTCCTAGTTTTGACCCCCTGACATACATTTTTAAAGACCATGGTATATTTAAAAACTATTTATTAAGTCATTTCGAGCACACCACACATTGGATGGATATGTTTTCTATGAATACATTTCAAAATTAATTAAATAGAGGGTTTACCATGATTACACATTAGCCTGAGGTCATTTTATATGGGTTTACTATGTCACATACGTTTTAGTGTTTCCGAGCACTAAAAATGTGTTTATGGGAATCTTAGGAAAATCGTAAGTTAGAATGAAATGTTATTGATTCCAACATTAAAAAAATTAATCTATGACATTTTCATGTGAATTCATGGTCGTAAAACATACAAATTGTGTGATATGAGACTGAAGTTACCATGGGAAGTTGGGATTTGTGTCTCCTGTCTTGACTTCTTGATGACAATATTAGTTTTTTATTATGGGTTTTAGGTTTGAACAAAGATTATTCAGTTGTCTAATAATTTATTCTATTTAGGTGTGAAACAACATGCCTCTGAGATGTGTTATGCGACATCTTCCAAATGGTATGATGTATGCTCCTTAAGGGAATCCTTTTATCGACCAAAATATTATCGAGGTTATCATGTGAGTAGTCTACTCCATAGATTAGAATGTACCATTAGTTCATAAAAAAGTTATGGAGGCACAACCAAGAGCTATATGAGACAAAGACTGGTCACAATATTTCTTGCGGGAGAAGCCACAATCCTTTAAAGGTAGGAATGGACCTCAAGAGGTGAAGGACTGGATTGGAAAGATCGATCAATACTTCAACTTCCTAGATACACCTGAGAGTATCAAGGATGAGTGTGAAATTTCCCCACTTGAAGGTCCCAAGAAGTGATGGTGGGATTCCATGGTAAAGGAAGATAGACACGTGAGCTTGGACTGAAATGGTTTCAAGAATATCTTATTCCAGCAGTTTTCTTTAGAGTTACTGATGATGGAAATGTCTATGGAGTTCATCTCTTTGGACTAGGGAGAGCATTCAGTGTACACCAATTGGATTGCAGAGCTGGTTCTTTTCCACCAGAGGTTTTAAATAATTACTATTTGAAATATTAGAAGTACCTACAAGGTATGTGACCAGATATCAGATCGTTAATATTTATGATAAGGCTTTCAACCTATGTGGAGACAATAGACTGGGATATGATGGTAAAAATGAATATGTCATGAAAGGTTGGATATTCTTCCCTTTATCTTCTACCTAGAGGTAGCTTCAGTGGTACACCATGGAAAAATAGAAAGTGGAAAGATCATAAAAAGAGTGGTTAAGGCATTTCTCGGTAGCATACCTCTTCGACACCTCCATTTTTAGCTAGTGGTGTGACTTTAACTTGTTATCAGTGTGGTAAGGTCAGACACACACGACTTTATTTTCCTTCACCTAAAAATATGTGTAATAGTTCTAGACGTTATGGACATCTATAGCGTTTCTATCAGTGTATGTCTACATATCAATATGTCTAGATATCTTTGACTTAAATGCTTCTATGGTGCATTACTATGCTTTTAGCACTACATGGATCTAGCAATAAGCCTTAGGAGTGAATAACCTTCATGAAATATATGAGTTTCCAATGGAGGAATATGCAGGTTCAATGATAGTGAGAGTTACAATCATTATTTCATCTTCCATAGAGATTTCTTCATTTGATACTAGTTCTTCCCAATAATTTATATCTAGATATTTTTTTGATATGTTGAACCATAAAATGTAAATAATTTACTTTTTATTGATTTAGATAAAACTCGTGGAAAGAGGATAGTGAATGTGTTTCAGTGTCCTTGTGTGCTATCTATAACTGATGTGATGTTAATCTGGGATTTTATCATTCCTGATCTAGATTTTATTGGTGTCATATTTTAATGTATCGAAATGTTTATCATCATGATGAGGTTTATTTTTATCATCAGTGTTTATAGTTTCTTGGGGCCAATGGATGATCACAAATGTTTTATGAAGGGTGGGATCTGATTTCTAGTCATGTAAGACCTTCACACCTAGACATCAAGAGTTTGTTTTCTATTGCAGCATTTGATCCTGATAATTTCTCTTATATTTATTATCTTCCCACTATTGTTTGGGAAGTAGATTTTATGATTGATCTGGTTCTTGGTACACAACCCACTTCAATACCTTCCTATTGCATGACATGATAAGAACTAAAAGAGATCATGATTTGGTTGGATATCTTGATGAAAAGAAGTTTTATTTTCCTTAGTATTTATCCTTGGGTAGCCCCATTACTCTTTTCTTAGAACGAATATGGTCCACTCTGATATTTTGTAGAATATCAAAAGTTGAAATGAGTAATTATTAATAACAAGTATAATTTTCCTTGTGTGGATGATATGTTAGATCAGTTAAAGGGGGAATGTGGTTTTTGACGATGAGTCATCCGTCAGTTTATCATTAGCTCAGATTTTGGGAGTTTGATATAATGAATAAGGTTTTTAGAAGAATTTATTTCCATTTCAAATATATTTTTATTTCATTTGGTCTGACTAACACTCCTGTAGTTTTTAAATATTTGATAAATCATATATTCCATTAGTATCTCGACACTTTTTTAGTAGTGTTAATTGATGATATTTTGGTTTATTCGAGATCTGAGCATGAGCATGAGAACCATTTGGGTTTTGTTTTGGAAATACTTAGGGGACGCTATTTTTATTGAAATATTTTAAAATAAAAATTTCCGGATATAAGAAGTGAAGATATTATGGGACATGATTTCTGAGCATGGCTTATCAGTTTACCCTGATAAGGTAATGGTTTTTTTATCTTGGAAGGGACCAAAAAATGTCTTTGAGATTTATATCTTCTTTAGTATTTTTGGATACTACTGATTGTTTGTTAAGGATTTATCAATGTTGGTATTACATTTTACTGCTCCTACTAGAAAAGGGGTGAAATTCACATGGGATGCAATGTTACAGTCTTCTTTTGATGAGTTGAAATGAATTCTGACATCTAATCCTATTCTAATCTTACTTAAGCCTGAAAGGGGGTGTATTTTCGCGATTCATCTTGCACTGGTTTGGGTTGTGTGCTTATGCATGATGATCATGAGGTAGCTTAAGGATCTCATCAACTTTGACCTCATGAGATGAATTACCCCAATCATGATTTTGAGATTACCATAGTTATACATGATTTTAAGTGTTGGTGAAATTATCTTTTTTGGGAAAGGTTCACTATATTTTCTATCCATAAGACTTTGAGATATATATTTTCTCAATAATACTTGAATCTTAGACCAAGATGATGGTGGAATTACTTCAGACGTTTTACATTGATGTATCCTATACCCTGGGAATGGGGAATGAAATTGTAGACACTCTAAGTAGGAAAGTGCCATTGAATGTTGTTCAGGATTCAATTTAAGAGTGTAACCTTATAAGGATTTTTTTTTCAAAAAATTCATCTAGATTCTCAGAAGAATGTTACAGGTATGGTTCTGACCAGTGTTTAATTATCATTGAATCTCATTATGTCTATTCTACAAATTCAATATAAGTATAATGATATTAAAGGAATTCGAGAAACCCTATATGGTGGGGAGATTATTTTTGGTTGGTCTCTCTCTTCAGATGGTATAATTAGATTTGAGGATCAGTTTTTTGTCTCAACATCGGTGATGAGATCAGTTTTTTTATTGTCATAGTTCTTCATGGTTAATTCATCTAGATGATACAAATATGTATTATGACATAAGATAGCGATTATAGTGGCTAGGTATGAAGTGTGTCATTGATGATTATGTGTCCAACTATTAGACCGGCCAACAGATAAATGTCGAGCATCAAAATCCTTCTGGTTTGTTTTACCCACTTCTGATGCCAGTTTAAAAATGGGATAATGTATCCATGCATTTTGTTGTTGGATTACCATATACTTCCTGAGGGTTAAATTATATCTGAGTGGTGATTGATCAGTTGAAAAAGTCATCTCATTTTATTCCAATTATGGACACTAAAAATGTTAAAGATCCAGGTAAATTGTATGTTTTAGAAATTATGAGGTTACATGGGGTTCCTTCTATCATTGATTTAAACATTTATCCTAGGTTTATGTTATGTTTATGTAAGAGTTTCGATGAGTCTATAGGTACTTATGCGAGTCTAAGTATATCTTATCATCCAAATATAGATGGTTAGATAGAGCGTGCTATTCAGATCCTAGAGGATATGCTCTGTGCCTATGTCTTTGATTTTGGTGGATCTTGGGATATCCATATAAGGGTTTTTATGTTTTATTATAATAATAGTTATCATTTGTCAATAAGAATGGATCCTTTCGAGTATTTATATAGATTACCGTGTAGATCACCACTTTGTTGGGTAGAGGTGGGTGAAGATTCTTTGGTGGGAACATGTATGGTTCAAGAGAAATAATTAAGGATTAAGGATATACATCGAAATCTAGTTACAACTTATAGTTGAGAGAAATCTTATGTGGATCAACAACATCATCCATTGGATTTTTTTGTTGGTGACTGGGTTTTTGTTGAATGTTTCTCCTTGGATGGGTTACTATCAATATGGAATATAGGAATGTTGGCTTTGTGATATGTTGAACCATTTGAGGTCACTGAGCGGCTCTGGTAGGTTTATTATTGGTTGGTATTTATAGTTTAGTTGATGGGAATTAATGATTGTATTCACATATCATAGCTCTGGAAATACCATCATGATCCCTCTCAAATTTTGAGATGGGAAGAGATTTAGTTAGATCTTTATATTTCTATTTATGGACAACCAGTAGTGATCTTTAACTCTCAAGTTAAAGTATTTCATGGGAATTTGATTCTATTGGTTAATGTGTTCTGGTGACATGGCTCAGATTCTCATGAGACTTGAGAGCATGAGTCATTAATGAGGGAGTAGTGACCTCACCTATTTACTAGAATTTATTCTTCCACATGACTTCTTGAGGAAAAAAAGTCTTATGTAGGGGAGTTTGTAAAATCTTGTTACCCACTTTAAGTTAATTATCTTCTATTTACAAATTTTCGTCTTTAATTGGGTGTCTCTTGCAACTCCCAAGGATAGAGAACATTTTCTATAAAAAATAACATAAAGTTCAGGAATCTATATTTGTTTTAATTAATGAATTATGGGTATAAACATGTAATGTCTTAGCGGGGTTCTGTCTATTTTTAGATAACACCCATGGGGGTTTGGGTTTTCGTGTAATAATTTATAATTTTTGTAGTATGTAGGAAAAATAACCATCGTGTAATGGGAGTATATGATGTCTAATTTCTACATGTCAGATGCCATGAAATTGGTACATAACATGAAGGGATTACACACCATGTATTGGTCATATGTTGTGTAATGTTAAAAATTGGATTTTTAATAAAAATGGGATGGTTTTTTTGATGTATGTGATTATTATGGATTACACAACATGTAAATGGGTTTCAATCTGTGTTAATGTCATGGAAATTTCTTTTATGGTGCTATGTCGGCTGAATCTTAATTCATTCATTCGCAACTCTCTCAACCAAAGAATCACTCTCCAACAAATTTGGAGACCTCCAACCCTTCCAGATCATTTCTTTTGGTAATTTATCTTTGTTACAGTTGTGGTGATTTTATTTGAGAGAATAATTTTCTCTTATTCGTCATTACCATTGATCATGGTTGTTATATTACAATGTGTTATAAGATCCATTGTTTTTTTGTGACGATTCTATTGATTTATCTTTAGATTTGATGTGTGATCTCATTTAGGAGGCAATTTCCTTTTTGGTCATGGTGTATCAGGTATGCTTTGTTGATGTATATGTTTTTTTCTCTTCTATTCTAACCCTTTTTTTTTAATTTAATCAATTATGTTATGCGTGGAATGGTTCTAGGGCCTATATTTTTGTTGTGAGTTCTTTCTTATTGGTCAGTCATATTGCAGGCATGTGTGACCAAATTTTTGAGGTAGGTGGTTCTATCTCAAGACAGTGTTGATGAACTGAATTAAGCTAGTTATTTTATAAATTTTTTTATAAATGAAATGGTATGATTGAAAGATTGGATTTCTATGTGTGGAAGTGGGTTTTGATAAAAGATAGTTTTCCCCTGGTTTTGGTAAATGAATGGGGTTTTCAAAGAATTGTGAAATGGTTTCAAATCATGATATGATGAAATTTTTAGGAAAATAGAGCACATGGGAAGCCTTGGGTACTTAGGTGGAAGGTATAGAAATAGTTCTCACCCACTATAAGGGGTTTTCTCATGGTGTATTCCTTTACTCCCTAGGCCTGTTGTTCTATGGACTTGTTAGACCTATTGGGGGATTCACTTTCTTGGGTGCTCTTCTAATCTCTAAACTCGATGCATATGTATAGATACTTGATTAAAATGTGATTTTATATGTTAGGTATGAGTTTACAACTATCCTAAACTTTTTTGATTCTTGGTGTGATGATATCTGTGCTTTTTTCCCATTTGGGCTGTTTTGGTTTGTACTATTTTAAGTTATACTACCATGGATTTGATATGATATGTGATGAATGATTTGGTTTGAATTGATATAAATATTTTGATATATGTATATGATATTCTTTGAAAATTATTTACTTGTTTTATTTGTAAATGTGAAAAAGGATAAATTAAATTATTTTTTCATGTTATTGATATAAAACTCTAAAACTGTATATCATGCCTTGTTCTATTTAAAGTTCATCATGCCTAGATTATTGTAGAGAGACTTGTTTTTTAAAAAATGGGTGGGTTCCTAATGATCCTATTATTTCACACCCTATGTATCCATTTGTAGATGCATAGACCTGCTTTTGTCTTTCGACGCAGAAAAAGGCAAGGCACCGCAATGAGGCAGTGGGGTTTTCTATCAATTGGGTTTTGGGTTTCTGGATGGTGAGATGGTGTAGGTTTTCCCATGATATCATATGAAGACAATTGGATTATCTATTTTGGTGTTTTCATCCTTTATAGTTGGACTACTCTCTTGGATATTTTTTTATATCTTTTTAGTTGTATCAATTCCATTGTTCTCTACCTGTTATGACATATATATTTTATCTCCCATAGTTTCTTTATATTATGTGAATATATGCATATTGTTACCTCAGATTAAAAGAAACCATTCCCTCTGGTTATTTTTTGATGCCTGGGTGCTAGTTGCTAGCATATGAGGATCAGTAATACCCTTCAGGTATGTGGAATATTAGGTTGGGTGCTAATATTGAGAGGGTGTGCAGGTTGGTTCATTACACTCATGCCTACTCTCGGCATCTCTCACTTACAATAAAAACATGAAATTTTAGAATTGAAATGAAAAAGTGAATAGACACACAATATATTTATAATTTTTCACATAACATTTTTTATTTTGTTAATAAAATAGAATATATGTTAATATAAAAAAATAATATATCATGAAAAACACTTTGAGAACATAAACATACCTATTTAAGATATGATTCAACACTTGGAACTAAAAATGGATAAGTATATAACAATCTAGTAAATTTTTAAATCAATTATTAGTGTGATTGAAATTTATGTAATAAACAAATTTAAAGACATTTATATGGTATATTTAAAAATTAATTCAAAGATGGTTTTCTCATGATTTCAAATCAATCTGAGGTAATTTTTTTTGGTTTTGATTATTACACACATGTTTTAGTGTTTTAATGCACTAAAAATACATTTATGGTCATCCTAATAAAAATATAACTTGGAATGATATGTCTTTGAATCCTAAATTTCACCAATCAATCTTTTATCATTTTCCTATTATTTCATAGACATCCAATTTTATTTTTCAAGTTTTGACCCTCTAAAACACATTTTAAATGACTTTGATAACTTTAAAAACTATTTACTATGTCATTCTAAGCAATTTTCACATTAAATGGACATGATTTCTGTGTGTTCCCATAAAATGAAATTTAATGATGGTTTTCCCAGGATTTCAGATCAATTTCAGGTCATTTTCTAGGGGTTTGATTGTTACATGCATGTTTTAGTGTTTTAAAACAGAAAAAAAAATCTTTTTTTGGGAATACTTGGAAAAATATAGATCAGAATGATGTCACTACAGTTCCTATATTTCAAAAATGAATCTACCATAATTTTCCTATGATTTCATGGTCATATGATGTCATTTTCCTAGTTTTGACCCCCTCATATACATTTTTAAAGACAATAGTTTCTTTAAAAACTATTTATTGAGTAATTCCAAGCACCCTGGATATTATATGAACATTTAATATATGAATACACATAAAAAATAATTAAAATTTATTTTTCTTATGAGTTCACTTTAATATGGGATCACTTTGAAATGTTTTTACTATTACATGCATGTTTCCATGTTTTAAAATAATAAAAAAAATTTACGGGCATCCTGAGCAATCCATAAATCAGAATCAAGTTTCATTAGTTCATAAATTTAAAAAATAAATCTATGGTTATTTTGGAATGATTTCACATTCATCTAATTTCATTTTACTTATTTAACCCTCTAACATACATTTTTAAAGACATTGGTGCCTTTAAAAAAAGTTTATTAACTCATTCTAAGAACACTGCATGTCATATGGATATGTTGTATATGAGTAAATATAAAAAATATTTCAATAGTAGTTTTCTCATGATTTCACATCAATCTGAGGTCATTTTCTATGGTTTTGACCATTACACATAGGTTTTAGTTTTTTAAAACACTAAAAACGTGTGTACAAGCATCCCAATTAAACTATAACTTGAAATTATGTGTATTTGATTCCTAAAATCCAAATATAAATCTATGGTAAATTTCATATGATTTCATGTCCATCCAATGCCGTTTTTCTGGTTTTGAACCTCTTCTACACATTTTTAATGACTTTGGTATCTTTAAAAACTATTTATTGAGTCATTCTAAGAACACTACATGTCAGATGGACTTTTTTTCAACAAATTCACATAAAAAATAATTCAACAATTTTTCTCCATGAATTAAAATCAATATGAAGTTGTTTTATAGGGTTTTTAATGTTACACCCATGTTTTAGTTCTTTGAAACATGAAAAATGTGTTTACGAGCATCCTAAGAATACCATAACTCGGAGCGATGTTTTGTGAGTTATTTAATTTCAAAAATCAATATATAGTATTTTTTTAGGATTTCAAGGACATATGATGTCATTTTCTAGTTTTAACCCCCTGCCACACATTTTTAAGGACGTTAGTATATTTAAAAAATGATTATTGATTCATTCCGAGCACACTGTATGTCAGATAGATGTGTTTTCGATGCATAAAAGTAAAAAATAATTCAACTATAGTTTTCCCATTATTTCACATAAATATGTGGCTGTTTACTATGGTTTTGATAGTTACACAAACATTTTAGTGTTTAATAACATTAAAAATAGATTTATGTACATCTCAGATAAACTATAACTCAGAATGGTATGTCTTTCAATCCTACATTTCAAAAATTAATATATGTTCATTTTATACTGATTTCACAGCCATGTGATATCGTTTTCATAGTTTTGACTCCCTAAAACACATTTTAAAAGACTTATTATCTTTAAAAACTACTTATTGAGTCATTTTGAGCAAACCACACATCAAATGGATGTGTTATATGCACGTAAATGTCACAAATAATTAAATGGATATTTTCCCATGATTTCACATCATTTGTAGGTCATTTTATTTGGTTTTTATCATTACATGCATGTTTTAGTGTTTTAAATAATAATAATACATTAATAAGAATCATTGGAAAGAGGTAAATCAGAATGAAATGTTGTTGGTTCCTACATTTAAAAAATAAATCTATGGACATTTTTCTTTGATTTCATGGTCATTAGACATCATTTTCTTGGTTTTGACCCCATAACACACGTTTTTGAAGACTTCAGTATCTTTAAAAACTATTTATTATGTCATTATAATCATAAAACATGTTGGATGGATATGTTTTCTACACGAACACATCATAAATAATTAAAATTAGGTTTTCCATGACTTTATATCAATATGAGGTTGTTTTATAGGGGTTTGACCATTACACACATGTTTTAGTGTTTTAAAATAACAAAAACACGTTTCTGGGCATCCTAGGAAAACCGTAACTCAAAATGACATGTAGTTGGTTATTATATTTCAAAAATAAATCTATGAAAATTTTAATATGATTTCATGGTCATCTGATGTCATTTTCATAGTTTTTACCCCTTGACACATATTTTTAAAGACTTTTGTATCTTTAAAAACTATTTAGTAAGTCATTTAGAGCACACCACACATCGACGAGATCTATTTTCTGTGCGTACATTTCAAAAATAATTCCATATAGGTTTTACCATGATTTAACATCAATATGAGGTCATTTTTTATGGTTTTTACCATTACACATATGATTTATTGTTTCAAAACACTAAAAACATGTTTATGAGCATCCCAGGAAAATTGTAAGTCGGAATGACATGTCTTTGATTCCTACATTTAAGAAATCAATCTATGATAGTTTTATTATGTTCTCATATTCATCAAAAATATGAATTGCATGATATTATATTAATTTTACCATGGTATGTATGGATGTGTGTCTCTTATCTTGAGTTCTTAATGATAATATCAGTTTCTTATTATGTGTTTTATTGGTTTTAACTGAGATTATTTAGTTGTGTAATCAGTCGTTCTATTTTGGTGTGCAATAGTATACCTCTGAGACATGTTCTTTGAGTTCCTTAGGAGGGTGAAGTTGGTTCTCCTCAAGATAATACTCATATTGATCAGAATTTTATCATGGCTATCATGTGAGTAGTTGATGTCATTGATCAGAATGTACTGCAAGTTCATAATATAGTTGTGGAGATACAATGAGGTGTTTTAGGAGAAAATATCAGTCATGAAAGTTCTTGAATGAGAATCCACCATCCTTTAAAGGTACAAATGAACCTCAAGAGGCATAGGAATAGATAGACAAGATCGATAAGATCTTTAACATCCTGGATACACTTGAGAGTATCAATGTGAAGTATGCATCATTCATACTTGAGGGTCTCAGCAAGCGATGGTTAAATTCCATGGTATAGGTGGATAAGCATGTGGGGATGTAATGAAAGGGTTTCAAGACTCTATTATTTCAGAATATTTTCCCATATTTTTTGATGATGAAAAATTCTCTTGAGTTCCTCTCTTTGGACTAGGGATAGATTTCGGTGTTGAGGTACAATAATCGATTTGCGGAGCTGGATTGTCTTTCACCAGTGATTGTAAAGAATGAACATTTGAAAACTTTGATGTACCTGCAGGGATTGTGACTAGATATCGGATCACAACTATTTATGACGAATCTTTCAACCTATATAGATACTATAAACAAGGATATGATGGTAAAAATTAATTTGGAAGGAAAGGTTGGATATTATTCCCCTTATCTTCTACCTAGTGGCAACTTCAGTGGGGCTCTAGGGAAAAAGATAAAGTGGAAAGATCATCATAGGAGTGGTGGATTAGTTATCAGAATCAGGCCTCCTTGGAACCTCCATTTTTAGGTAGTGGTGAAACTCTAACTTGTTATCAGTGTGGCAAGGTTAGACACACACAATGTTCTTGTCTTTTACTAAAAAATATTTGTAACAATTGTGGCCATTATGGCCATCTTGATTGCTTCTTTCAAGTTATGTCTATACATTGAAATGGTCAAGGATCGTCGACTCTAAATGCTACTATAGTGAAATCAGATTCTTTTAAGAACACATGGATCTAACCATAGGCCTCATGAGTGATTCAAATTCACCTAATATACGAGTTTTAGTAGAAGATGATGCAGGTACATCGATAGTGATAGGTACCATCTTTGTTGCATCTTCATAGAAATTTATTTTTTTGATAATGGTTCTTCCCACTCATTTATATCTAGACGTTTTTTTGATATTTTTAACCCTGTAATGGAGAACATTTCATTTTTTATGTATTTAGCAACACCTCTTGTAATGAGGAAATAAAAGGGGTTTCAGTTTCCTTTTTATGCACTATAGATAGAAAATGTGGTGTTAATATGTTATTTTCTTGTTGTTGATTTAGATTTGTTTGAAATAATCATTGGTACGGATCAACATGTTTCTCATCACGATAAGGATGATTGTTATCATCGTCATGTCTTGTTTCTTGTGGCTGATGGAAGCTCACAGGTGTTTTAGGGTGAGTGGGATCTGAGGATTAGTCATGCAAGACCTTCCCACCCAGAGCTCAAGAGTTTGTTATCTATTGTAGCAGTTGTGCCCGAAGACATTTATTCTATTTTTTATCTTACCATTTTTTATGGGAAGTAGAGTTTATGATTGATCTGGTTCTATGTACATATCCCATTTTGATACCTTCCTATCACATGACATTTTTAAAGCTAAGATAGCCCATGATTTGGTTGTATTTCCTAATGAAAAAGGGTTTTGTTCTCCAGAGTGTTTCTTCTTAGGCATTTCCAGTTCTATTTTCCAAAAATTAAGATGATCCACTCTGATTGTTTTTGGAATATTAGAAGTTGAACCAAGTAATTATTAAGAACAAGTACCCTTTGTATCCTGTGGATGATTTTTTGATCACTTAAAGGGGGAAATGTGGTTTTTGAAGATTGGTCTTCAGTCTGGTTATCATAAGTTCAGAGTCCATAAGTATGATATAATCTAGAAGGATTTTAGGAGAATGTATGGCCATTTCAAATATCATGTGATATCATTTGGTCTAACTAACACTACTATAGTTTTTAAGGATTTGATGATTCATATATTTCCTTAGTATCTTGAAACATTTGTGGTAGTGTTCGTGGATTATATTTTGGTTTTTTCAAGATTCACGCATGATCTTGAGCACCATTTCAATTTAGTTCTAAACATATCAAGGATTCCTTGTTTGTATGGAACGATTTAAAAATATAATTTTAGGATTCAAGAAGTTAAGTTCTTAGGGTAGGTGATTTCAAAGCATGGATTATCAATTGAACTTGAGAATTTAGTGGTGGTTTTATCTTGGTAGGGACCAAAAAATGTTTTTTAGATTCATATCTTCCTTGGTTTTCTTGGATACTACCGATGGTTTTATAAGGATTTCTCAAAGTTAGTGTCACCATTAACTGCTCTTTTTAATTAAGGGGTGACATTCACAAGGTATTCAAAGTGTTGGTCATCTTTTGATGAGTTGAAATGACTTTTGACATCTGATCATAATCAAATATTACATAAGATCATTAGGGGTATATGGTTTTTTCTGCTTATGGCGATATTTTGGGTTTTGTTCTTATACATAATGATTATGTGTTAGCTTACAACTCTTGTCAGCTTTGACTGCATTAAAATAATTACCTGAATCTTAATTTAGCGATTACCAAAGTTATGCATGTACATAAGTGTTGGATGTAGTATCTTTTTGGGGAAATAATCATAGTCTTTTATTAACATAAGTGTTTGATCTATTTCTACGATCAATAAGACTTGAATCTTAGATAGAGACGATGGGTGGAATACCATAAGAAGTTTTACTTTGATATTTCCTATACCCTGGAGAAGAGGAATTTATTGTAGACACTCTCAATAGGAAAGTGACATCATAAGCTATTCAATAATCAAAGGAAGACTGGAACATTATGAGGCTTTTTTCTCAAAGGCATATAGATTACCAAGATGATTTTACGAGTATGGTTTTGACCAATGATTAGTTATCATTATCTCTCTTTGAGTCTATTCTGCAAATTCAAAAGCAGTATGATGAGGTTAATGGAATTTGAGAAACCCTATATGGTTGGGAGACCATTTATAGTTTTTCTCTCTCTTTATATGTTATTAATATTTTTGTGGATCGGTTTTTCATATCTTCATCAATGAGGGATTAGTTTTGTTTTATTGTCATTGTTCTTTATTTTTTATTTATACGTACACTATGAAGAATTATTATGACATGAGACAATGATTCTGGTGGCCAAGTATGAAATGTGATGTTACTGATTATGTTTCCCACTATTACACTTTCCAAAAAATACAAGCAAAGTATCTGAAGCCATCTAGTTTGCTTCAGCCTCTTCCAGTTCTGCTTGTAAAATGGGATGAGGTATCTATGGATTTTGTTTTTGGATTACCATGAACTCCCCAAGAGAGAAATTATATCTGGGTGGTGATTAATTAGTTGAAAAAAACATCTCATTTCATTCCAACTAGGGACACCATTAAAGATGAAGGTGTGTGTATTTTGTATGTGCAAGAAATTGTGAGGTTACATGGGGTTCCTTTTGTTATTGTTTCAGATAGGGATCCTCAGTTTACATCGAGGTTCTAGAATAGTCTCTAGGAGGCGATGGGTACTCAGGTCAGGATGGGTATTTCTTACCATCCATAGACAAATGGTTAGACGAAGCGTGCTATTTAGATCCTAGAGGATATTCTTTGTGCCTGTGTGTTGTATTTTTTTGGATCTTGGGATTTCCATATGGGACTAGTTAATTTTTCTTATAATAATAGTTTTTAGTCATCAATGAAAATGGATCCTTTAGAGGAATTGTATGGTCACCTATGTAGATCACCTCTTTGTTGGGTAGAGTTGGGTGAAGAATCTTTGGTGGGACCAACTTTGGTTCATGAGACATCTTCAAGGATTCAGGATATACATCGACTTCTAGTTATATAATAGAGTTGATAGAAATCTTAAACAGATCAATGATATTGTCCTTTATATATTTTTGTAGGTGACTGAGTTTTCTTGAAGGTTTCTCCTCAGTTAGGTCACCATCTATTTGGAAAATAGGGAAAGTCAGCTCTGAGATATATTTGACCATTTAAGGTCACTTAGAAGCTTCGATAGGTTGCTTACCGGTTGGCATTGTGAGTTCAATTGACTGGAATTAATAATGGTTTCCACATATCACAGCTCAAGAAATACCTTCCTCATCCCTCTCTTGTACTAAGTGGGGAAGAGATTGATTTAGAGCCAGATTATTATATTATTCGACAACCAGTAGTGATTGTTGACTCTCAAGTTAAAGTATTTCATGGGATGTTTAATATGTTGGTTATATTTTTATGGCAACCCCGATCATATTCTCATGAGACTTGGGAGAATGATTCATTAATGAGGGAGTAGTGGCCTCACCTCTTTATTGGAATTTAATCTTCCATATGAATTCTTGGGGAAATAAATTTTAATGTTGTGGAATTTGTTACATCTTTTTATCCACTTTTAGTTAATTATATTATCTTTACTTGTTTTCCCCTTTATTTGGGTGTATCTTGGGACTCCCAAGGATAGAGATCATTTACTAGGATAAATGACCTAAAGATCATGGATCTATGTTTGTTTTAATTAATGGATTCTGGGTATAGATATGTAATGGATTAGGGGGGTTCTCCTTGATTTTGGAGAAAGACCTAGGTGGTTTGGGTTTTTCTATAAGAATATGGACTTTTTGTTGTATGTAAGAGAAATACATGTCGAGTAATGGGAGTATATGAAATGTAATTTCTACAGGTTTGATTCCATTAAACCAATACTTAGCATGAAGGGATTACACCATGTGTATATGTCACATTCTTTATAATGTTAAAAATTGGGTTTTCAATAAAAAGGTTATGTGATTTTTGATATATGTAACCCTTGAAGATTACACAATGTGTAAAGGTGTAGCACATTGTGTAAATGTTTCAAATAGGGATTTTAGGGTGCTGCATTGGATGAATCTTATTTCATTCTTCTACAACTCTCTCCTCTCTCAACCTAGAAGTAATCTACGATGATTTTGTATAACTCCAAGCTTTCTAGATCGTCTATTTTGGAAATTGTTCATTGTTATGGTTTCTGTGTATTTTTCTTGGTGAGTAATCCATTGTTCTTATTTATTTCCTTTGATCTTTGTAGCGTCATTACATTCTGTTATTAAAACTTTTGTTTTTTGGTGATGAGTCTCTTTATTTCTCTTTAGATCTATTACACGATCTCGTTTAGGAAGACTTTTCAATATTTTTCATGGTGCGGTGGGTGTGACTTCTTGTGGTATGTGTTTTTTTCTCTTCTCCGCCAACCATTTTGTTAAATTAATTCAATTTTGAGATTTTTGGATTGGGTATGGGGCCTTAGTTGTTGTTTTTGTTGTTGTGTTCTTATTTATTGGTGTGTCCCGTTACAGGTGTGTGCAACCTGAGTTTTGAGGTAGGTGGTTCTTTATCAATCTTGTGCTGATGAATTTTATTTCCATATTTTTTTTATAAATTTTTTTATAAATGAAATTGAATTATTGACAGATTTAATTTGTGTGTGTGGAAATGGGTTTTTGATAAAATATTGTTTTCCTCTGATTTTGGTAAATAAAAAGGGGTTTTCAAATAACATTGATTTTTTTTCAAAGAATAATATGTTTAAATGGTTTGGAAAGATGGTCACATGGGAAGACTTGGGTACGTAGGTGGAAGGTATAGTAATTGGTTTCTCCCACTACCAGGGGGTTTTCTCATGGTGCATTTCTATGCTCCCTAAGCTAGTTGTTTTAGGGATTTGTTAGACCTATTGGGTGGGGGGATCATCACTTTATGTGGTGTTTATCTGCTCTCTAGACTCTATGTGTATGTATAGAGTATTTATGTGTGCATGATTTTCAATTTCAGGTATGAGTTTCCTAGCTATCTTGATCTAGTGTTATCCTTTGTGTGATGTTACCTGTGCTTTTGGCTGATTTGAGTTGTTTTAGCTTGTACTGTTTTGAGTTATATTGCCATGAATTTGATATGATATCCAATGAATATTTTGGTTTAATTTAATATATCTTTTTGGATATATGTATATGAAATTATTTGAAACTGATTTACCTATTTTATTAGTAAATTTGGAAAAATTTGAAATTAAATTGTTTTTCCTTGATTTTGATATAAAATTGTAAAACTCTATATCATGCATTTTTTCTTTAAATTTGATCATGGTTGGATTATTGCAAAATGACATATTATGAAGCACTTAGGTGGGACCCTACTAATATTATTATCTCACACCATACATATCCATTTGGAGATATATATACTTGGTTATGTCTTCGATACAGAGAAAGGCAAGGCGCCACAGTGAGGTGGTTATGTTTTCTATAATTTCGGTTTTAGGTAGCTGGATGGTGAGATGGTGAAGGTTTTACCACACTATCATATAGAGATTAATGGAGTAGCTGTTTTGGCGGTTTCATCTATTATAGTTGGAATTGTCTCTTAAAGACTATTTTTTCTACCTTTTTAGTTATATTGATTCTATTGCTCTCTATATTTTATGGAATACATATTTTATATTCCACTGTTTCTTTCTATTATGCGTATATATTCTATGTTGCTTCAGGTTGGGAGAAATCATTCCCTCTAGTTGTTGTTTGATACCCAGGTGCAATTTGCCTACCCATGGGGATCAGGAATGCCCTTTAGGTATGTGGTGGATCAGGCTGGGTTCTCGTATTAAGAGGGTATTCAGGATGGTTCTTTACACTCATGTGTACTGTCGACATATTTCACCTACAATTAAAGACATTACATTTAATAAATTAAATACAAAACATAATAGACACATAATATATTTAGAATGTTTCACATAACAATTGTTATTTTTTAATAAAACAAAATACATGTCAACATTAAATAAATAACATATCATGAAAAACACTTTGAATACATAAACATACCTATTTAGGATATGATTTATCACATGGAACCGAAAATGGATAATTATATGACAATCTAATAAATTTTTAAATCAAGGTTCAGGGCACTTGAAATTTTATTAATAAACTAAATTTAAAGACATTGATATGGTATATTTCACAAATAATTTAACAATGGTTGTATCATGATTTGAAAACAATCTAAGGTTATTTGTTATGGTTTTGATCGTTACGTGCACATTTTAGTGTTTTAAAACACTAAAAACACTTTTATGGGAATAACTAGAAAATTGTAACTCAGAATGATGTGTCATTGATTCATACATTTAAAAAATCAATATATACTCATTTTCCTATCATTTCATATACATCCAATATTTTATTCCTAGTTTTGACCCTCTGACACATGTTATAAAAGACTTTTATATCTTTAAAATCTATTTATTGATTCATTCTAAGTACACCACATGTCAAATGATCATGTTTTCTATGTTTTCACATAAAAACTAATTTAATAGTTGTTGTACCATGATTTTAGGTAAATTTGAGGACATTTTCTAGTGTTTTGGTCATTACACAGTATTTTATTGTTTTAAAACACTAAAAAAATGTGTTTATGGGTAGCTCGAGAAAACTATAATAAAGAATGATGTGTCGTTAGTTCCTATATTTTAAAATAAAATCTACAGTCATTTTACAATGATTTAATGGTCATCTGTTGTCGTTTTCCAAGTTTTGACCTCCTAGAATACATTTTTAATGACTTTGGTATCTTTGAAAACTATTCAATGAGTCATTCCGAGCACACTACACATTATATGAATGTTTTATCTATGAATAATCATAAAAAATAATTTAAATTCCGTTTCATAATTATTTCACATAAATATAAGGTTGTTTTTTATGTTTTTACCATTAAATGCATTTTTTAGTGCTTTAAATCACTAAAAACATGTTTAAAGGCATTCAGGGAAACATTTCAAAAATAAATCTATGATTATTAAAACATATTTTTAAAGGATTTGATATCTTTAAAAACTATTTATTGATTAATTATGATCACAACACATGTCATATGGATGTGTTTTCTATCCATACACATCACAAATAATTAAATGATATTTTTTCATGATTTCACATCAATCTGAGGTCATTTTTTATGGTTTTGACCACCGTAAGCCCGTTTTAGTGTATTAAAACACTAACAATGAATTTATAGGCATATAAAGAAACCATAAATTGAAGTTATGTTATTTTATTCCAAAATTTAAAAAATAAATGTATGGTCATTTTCCTATGATTTCATAGCTTTCTGATTTCATTTTCCTCATTTTGACCCTTTTCCACACATTTTTAAAGAATTTGGTATATTTTAAAATAGTTTATTGAGTCATTAAAAGAACAATACATGTCGTATAGACATTTTTTCTACACATACACATAAAAAATAATTGAATGGTAGTTTTCCCATTATTTCACATCAATTCGATGTCATTTTATATGGTTTTTATAATTGCATGTACATTTTAGTGTTTTAAAACACTAACAATGAATTTGTAAGAATATTGGGAAAAAAATAACACAGAATGATGCTTTGTTGGTTCCTACATTTCAAAAATCAATCTCCATTCATTCTCCAATGATTTCATGGTCATCCAACATCATTTTCCTGGTTTTTACCCCCTAACACACATTTTTAAAGACTTTGGTATCCTTACAAACAATTTATTAAGTCATTCTAAGTAAAACACATGTTGGATGGATGTTTTTTCTATGCGTAATAATCATAAATAATTAAAAAGTGTTTTTACCGTGATTTTATATCAATTTGAGGTGTTTTCTAGGGTTTTGACCGATACGTGCGTGTTTTAGTGTCTTAAAACAATAAAAATGCATTTACAAGAATCCCAGTAAAACTATAACTCAGAATGAAATTTCATTTTTTATTAAATTTCATGAATAAATATATAGTCAGTTTCTTATGATTTCATAGTCATTTGATGTCATTTTTTTAATTTTAACCCCTTGAAACATGTTTTCAAAGACTCTGGAATCTATAAAAACTATTTATTAAGTCATTTCAAGAACACCACACATTAGATGGATATGTTTTCTATATGTACATGTCAAAAATAATTCAATGATAGTTTTCCTATTATTTCAGAATAACATGATGTCATTTTTTATGGTTTTTACCATTACATGTACATTTTAATGTTCTAAAACACTAAAAATGTGTTTATGGGTATCTTGGGAAATTCATTAGTCAGAATAACATGTCATTGTTTCTGAAATTTAAGAAATAAATCTATAATATTTTTCCTATGATTTCTTGGTCATTGAACATAAAAAGTATATGATATGACTTTAAGTTCCTATTTTGAATATAAAAGTTCTAGTTTACTTTAAAATGCATATCACATAGTCAAAAATAATAAAATGAGCTCCTATTGTTTTTAAACTTTCAATAATAAATTCATCATTCATTTTTGACATGCAGAAATTGACCGCATATCAATCTGACACATGATTTGGTCAGTATGAATCGAACTACATGTTTACAATATAAAAGTGTCATTTTTTTTAAAATAATAGTCACATTCTAAAATCTAAGAAAACATGCTCAGATTGTTTTTAATGTTCGTGAAAATTATACATAATTAATTTGTGATGTATAGTAATCAATTTTACATTAATCATACACACTAAGCGGGAAATATATCTCGAAGATCATATTTTCAATAAAAATTAAATTTTACTTTAAAACACCTATCACATAGCCAAAACCAAGAAAACAGTCTCAGATTATTTTCAAACATTAGGAAAATGATTCAAAATTTATTTTGGATGTGCAGGAACTGACTGAATGTTAATCTGACACATGATGTGGTTGGTATAACTCAATGTGTGTGTTTTTAACATAAAAGTGTAATTTTAGTTTAATTCATGGAAGTTTTATGTGTTCTTTCTTAATGTGTGATTGATCTACGGTGTTTAGAATTTACCTCAGTAGAATGATCTATAAGGCTAGAAATTTCCATGGGGATCATGCCTGTTATCCTCTAAAATATAGAAACTAAAGTATTTTCCATTGTTGACCGCCACTGAACCTATGTTTTCTTACAAGAGTAATGTTATTTCACTTTTTCTTTCGACCTTGAAATTTCTCTTTATGCTTCCTGACCAACAATACTACTTGAACCCACACTGGGTGTATTAGTAAATGATTATGATGCCCTGCTAAAGAAGACTAATGGAATATGCCCAGAACCCATCCCCCGTACAAGACCAAGATTCTCCTTCCCTAAAACAATTGCAACAACATCATTCTGGGCTACCGATGATGATTATGAAGGGTTTTCATCATATAATTCTTTAATGTCGACCTATTAATACAAAAATATAAATAATGTTTTTTAAAATTAACTAAAATTCATAATATGATCTAATTCATAATTTTCCATTACTATTTAATGTCATTTCATTACTATAAAATCATAATAATGAAAAATAAATTATAACAACAAACATATCTTAAACCTAATTAAATGGGGCAGACTACATGGATCAAACAATGACAATAGAGCTAATTGGCACTATTTAATCCATATAGTTGTACCCTTTTAATTTGGTTTAAGGAATGTTTGTTGTTATAGTATATTTTTTATTAATATTTTTTATAGTTATGAAATAACATTCAATAGTAATGAATAGTACTTACTCCAACATCTCTGGTAGGTTCATTCACTAAAGTACCATCAGATTTCCTATGAACTTTAGGACACATCTCAGTTCAACCAAAAGAGTTACCTAATTCATTAGCCTTTATAAAAAATATATAGAAGATAGAAAAAAACATTGACTTATAATAAAATAATATTAATAATAATGCATGAAATACTACCAATATTTTTCATTTTCTCAAAAAACTTAGAGATCAGGTTATATGAGGAATGACTTGATTCTCACAATTCATTCTATTTGTTTTTATAAAATTCCACCAAAAAATAAAAATAATAATAAAAATGATAATTATATTGTGTTTATATTATTAAAATACTATAAAATATGAAATTACCTCATGATATGAATCTATGTTAATATTAACAAACATCTTCCCCTACTGATGAGAAATTCCTTCAAGCATTTTTCAAACATTAATCATGGGCTCAGATATGTGTCATTAACTTCATGCCATAATATCCCTTTTAAATCTCTTCATTTCATGCCCAAAACTTTCAAATTCTATGGGAATGAAATGAATAGAAGTGTATCAAAATGAAAAACATCTATAAAAAACAACACTTTATAAGTATATTGAAAATTTTAATCATGTATTATAAATTAGTTATCAATGAATATTAAATTAATATTTCCTTTACTTGGTTATCAAAGACCCCATTTTTCTAAGAAGTGGGAATATTTCTTTAAAATTTATAATTAATGGAAAATCACATCATATCGTAAGTAAACTGCTAAATAATTTGTTCATAGATTATTGTAACATCACTAGTATGCACACCTAACTCATCAAATGGAATGATAATCTTGAATACTTTTAGGTCTCGTACATATTTTTTATTCATATTTATATATCTAATGTTGTTATATTTATATGTTTGACAAATAAATTAAAAACTTAATAATATATATATATATATATATTACACAATTACATGCACACCGGTTTTGTTTACTCGTTAATATCCCTTATAATGAGGGGTGACCAACTGCTACATCATTGGAGGTGCATCAGATGGTGGGATACCAACAACCTATGGGGAAACTGCTAGCTCGCTAGAATTTTTTGGTAAAATGGAATCACTCAGATCCACTAAAGCTGATGGTAGAGATGGTGTTCTATGAGATGTTGATCAACTAAGATCTTAAGTTTTTTTGGTTCTTAACATTCCTTTAATTCAAATGGTTCAGAATATATCAAATGTATAAAAAATTCAAAGGTAAAACATGTTTACCAAAAATGAAAATATATAATAATGTATATATGTATGTAGTATTTATAAATTTTAATATAGTATCATTACTAATATATATATTCAATTACATTTATTTTTATTTTCTTCATTGTTATCAATATCCATTGAGATGAATACTTCATTTTCCCCAACTCTTGCAAGTTTTATTATTTCAATATTATCAAGAAAAAACTGTTTAATGTTTTGTGGTTGATGAGGTTCACTATCAAAAAGTACCAATTGATCTCCATATCCCACAATATACAATTCTCCCAGCATTAAGTTTATAATAACACTGCATTATTAATTTATTTCATCATCCACATAATAATCCATCTTCACTTGGGAATCCCAGATAAATGGATCATGCTTTTCATGTTCATCGGTATGGATCAATCATGAGAAGTTGACATAAGTAAAATGTTACGAATATTTCATTATACCACTATCGATTTTGAAAAAATTGATTTTGAATAAGACCACTAAAAATTTACCATGATAGTTTAAGTTGATTATATCAATCATTTATCTATATTATCGTACCTCTAAAAGTGTAAATACACCACTATTTGGTGTTTTCAAGTCTACTTCAAGATAAATTGTATGAAGACTAAAGCCATTAATATTATAGGAATCAAATCTCTTATCCTTCCTTTTAAGACTTTGAGACAAAAATATCAAATTATTTAATATTTAAACTCAATTATCAACATTCATTATCTAGATAAGAAGATTTAAGGTGTTACTTTTAACATAGATAAAACAACTGCAGGTCAATAATATGAATATGAGTATATACTTACACGATGGGAAAATCAATCAACAATATCCTTATTACAAACTTTTATTTATTACAGATCATTTCATACTCAACCCCTTAGTCACATCTTTCTTGACAATCACAATTCTTCAATAAATGGATCATCAATAAGACTATTGAGTATCACATATCTATGTGCTTATATTGACTCCAATTCAGTTAGTTTAAAATTTAACCCATTTATAAGTGGTTATCTAATAGTTGGAAATACTGATGACATGTTTTCTAAACAAGAATTAGTGGAGATTTCATAAACACATCCATCATGATTGAATCTAATCTTGATCCCATCCAAATATCAAGAATTGATGGTCAATAATTCTTTGGCTATGTAACATTTTTCAATAAAGTCTTTTAGTTGCGATTTATTGATCACATATGATTTCAAATGACCTATTTCCCTAATAAAAAAATAAATATATTTTCATGACCCGACACAAGACGGGGTTCAAGAAAAAATTACCTCAAGCCCACCTCTATAGGACATGTGTTGGTGACAAGCACAGAAGGCACAAATAACCATGGGAGGCATTTTTCTAAGAACTTACACACACACACACACACACACAACCAACTCAATGTATAAGTTGAGAGGGAAAGTAAAAAAAGATACAATTACTATAAAGTAAAGTAAACATGCATGAACCTCTATACAATAAAATGGTATGGTATCCAATACTAAAAAGTAAAGGGAACAAATACATGACCAAACCAGAAATCAGTCCCAACCTAAAGAAAAATGGAAAATGGTATTTTCCAAGAGATCCCAACTCTTTTATCCCAACTATGACCACTGTACGCGGTCCACATAGACCGTAACCCTATGCTCCTCAATTATCACGATCGACCTGTCTTCCATCTGTAAAAGACATGACATGTGTTGGGAAAATCCCATGCAGGGGTGAGTATATAAATACATAGTATAATGCCCCAAATAGGTGAAGGGGGAGGAGTAAGTGATAAAACTAAAGAGAAGAAGTAAATGGAACATGGTACAATAAAGATAATGGAAAGAGTGAAGCTCAACTCAACAAGATTGTGAACGTAGACTTATCTAAACACAAGGATCTCAAGACTATGGGGAAGTAAACCCATCATCGAGTCAATGATACCTATGACCAGAGAGTAGACCCATCCAACCATGAGAAACTAGACATGGATAGCACGTGTCATACCCTGTGATTTATTTCCTCCCTGAGAAGGATGGTGAAATAGACCCAATGAGTGGGTACTTCAACAGGATAGATATATACACTCAGTCAAAGAAGAAAAAACAAGAGAGTAAGAGGATCTCCATCTCATAGTTCATCCCAAGAAAGTGAGTATCCATAAGTTCCAAATAGATTCATCTGTAATGCCCAACACCTCATCACATCTACCTAGGAGGCCCAAGTCAAAGGGTTTGAAATCACCGTGCCTTGATTCTATATGGTTTGGGAGTCACTGACTCGGCCAAATGGTTTTAGGTTGCATCACAAGGGCACGTATTGGTGGTAAAAGCACCCATATTTCTTGTGAGTCCTTAGGTAAGTTGAACCATGCCTTGACACTATTCTTGCACAGTCAAGGGTCTCCTATGAATCGCTAGGGACTACGCTACCCAACCCTACTAAGGGGAATGCCTAGTATCTGCTTGTCAGGGACTATGTGACCCAACCCTACTAAGGGGTCAACCTGGTATTATCTGGTTGGGGACTATGCTACACAACTCTGCTGAGGCGTTAACCCAGTATCTTCTTGTTGGGGACTATGCTACCCAGCCCTACTAAGGGTTAGCCCAATATATACTCATTGGGGACTGTGCTAGCCATCCCTACTGAGGGGTCAAACCGGTATCTACTCATCTGGGACTATGCTAACTAGCCCTGCTGAGGATTAATCATGGTATCTACTTTTCAGGGACTACGCTACCAAGCCCTGCTAAGAGGTCGGCCTTGTATCTGCTCTTCAAGGACTACATTACCCATCCCTGGTGAGGGGCCATCCTGGTATCTTCTCGTCAGGGACTACGCAACCCAACCATACTGAGGGGTCAGCTCGGTATGTCCACATCATATCTCAAAATCAACTACTGAGGGAACCATTGTGTTCTAAATGGAAAAATACTTAGTATATGCATCTTGTGGGATTAAATACGAGTTTAGAAAAAGGATATACGAAGGATTTAAGGTTGATCAATAGACCCCAAATAGTACACGATGTGTAAGGGGGGCCATAAGACTTTTGGTTCCTCTTAACTGCATGGTTGTGTTCATGGAAGGACACAGGTCCCATCACATGCAGGGGAACACACTGTGTAGGTGGACTACATGGAACGACCTGCCTATCTAGGGACCAGGCCGTGTCTGCTAG
Organism: Viscum album; assembly: GCA_963277665.1. NCBI lineage: Eukaryota > Viridiplantae > Streptophyta > Magnoliopsida > Santalales > Viscaceae > Viscum > Viscum album. The sequence goes on from OY728159.1 coordinate 1,560,886,974, forward strand.
CCGTGTTTGTGTATGGGAACTCCAATTCTATGTACTTCAGTACATGGTGTGTGGGTCCACATGGGGTGATGTCCGTTTGAAAAATACATGTCCGTGTGCTCAACACATATAATGTGCCTAGATGTGTCTCCTTTACATGGCTTATCCCACTTGGAGAGATGGTACATGACGTGTCAAAGGGAGTACACACCATTGTATCATTAAATTTTCTAAAAACCCTAGTACCACCACTAAGGGAGGATAAACGCCATGTGTTCTTCGCTGAACACAATGTGTAATTGGGATTACCAAAAAAATCTCATAAATCTCCCGAATCATCACCTACACTTTAAATATGCTCCATCCATGGTCAATGCCACCTAATTATTCTCTAAAATAACTGGATATAACCAATGAACCTAGGACTACTTCTCCATTCATCGTGATTTGGCCCCCCCCTGAAATTGAGGGTTTGGTTGGATCGTCCGAGTGTCTTCCTGACTTAGATTCTCATCAGATATGTATGGAACATTCAGATTGTTCATCCTCATGTCATGCCATTTTTATATTTGTTCCTCTCTCACAATTAGGTCCCCATTTGGAAAATATGCCTCATTTTGAGCATCTGATCGAGCTCAGGGAACTTTAAAATCATTGAACCAGGATCCATGAGGATTCTACGGTGATAAATGTGAAGAAAAGAGAGGGAATGGAACCAAAAACCAGTGTTTTAATAATCACTATCCAGAAGTTCTTGGACGGTGATTTCGAATAGGGCATCAGGATTAGAACATGTGATAAATAATATGAATTCAATACATAGGATCATGAAAAGTTAGAAATCAAGGGGCACATGATGAAGAAAAAATTTACGACATGCTCAAAATTTAATAGAAGGAGTAAAAATGATGAAGATGAGTTCAAACTGGATTGGATCACTCCTTGTTGACATTGAACATGTTCATTGGAAAATTAGGATGATTCACTGTGTTTTGATCCATCTTGATCCAAGGGTTCGTCATCATTCTTCATTCGATGTTCTTCAATGAGAATGAGAGGAGATGGGGTTGTTATCATTGAAAAAATAGGATTATGAGGTAATTCCTCAAAAATGAGAATTTATAACCCTCAATTAGGTTTATGTATTTTTAATTAATTAATCAACATAATTAATTAAATCACTTAAAATGATCCTCCAAGGAGTGAGGGATCCAAACATACCATGCCCACTCATTTTATGCCGCACCTGGGGGAAACTCTACATTCCGGACCCAACAGTGGTATCAGATTTCCGATTTGATCAACCATTCAAGAGTTATCCCATTATCCTTAATTAACTATATCTGTGTAATATAAAATATATAAATTATTTTAATAAAATTAATTCCAGGCACATCAGGCCTCAGAATAGCACATTGTATCCGTTCCTAGCTGTGGAATAATATTTAGAAATATATCAAATTATTGTTAGTCAAAAACTAGGTCACTAAATAATTCCCTGTTCCAAACTTTTCATCCCCAAAAAGAAAAAAATAATCAAAAAACTAATGATACTGAGCCTGCATCTAGATCTCCTACTCCCAATAACTCTCTTGAACATTTTTATGCTGTTATAAAATGTAAACCAAGGGGATGTCCCATACTCACAAGGTCCGCTCCTGTCAGTCCTCGATCGCCACCTCGTGCTCTGCGAAGGTGTCTCCATCTTTAATGTCTAGTTCTACTTAGTAGATAACATGTGTAGGGTTATGAATGTATCTCCTCATTTGTGACACATGGAAGACCTTGTGGACTCACTCCATCTACGAGGGTAAGGTGAGGTAGTAGGAAACCTCGTCGATCCTTTACTTGTTTTTGAATGGCCCGATGAACCTCAGGGATAGATTTCTCCCCCAATAAAACCTCCAAATTCCATGTCTTGGTGAGACTCTCAAGAAGATGTGGTATCCCTACTCGAACTCCAAGGGACAATGAAGGAAATCTACATAGGACTTCTGTCTACTCTGAGCTGTCTTCATCCATTCACAGATGACCTGCACTTTCTCTATCATCACCTGCACCAACTATGGGCCCATAGGAGATGACTCACCATTCTCCATATTGAACAATGGTGACATGAAGGGTCTCCCATATAGGTCTTTAAAAGGTACCATGCTGATGGTGGAGTGTTAACTATTGTTGTATGTGAACTCCACCAAATGCATGTGATCCTACCAGCTTTGGTGAAATCCAGCATGCATGATCTCTGCATATCCTCTAACACTTGTATAGTGTGCTCGGTCTACCAATTGGTCTAGGGGTGGATGGATGTACTAATCCATAGCTGGGTCCTGAATTCATCCTACAGGACTCTCCACAATCATGATGTAAACCACACATCATGATCCGAGAAAATTGTCAAGGGTACCCCATGAAGGTGGATGATCTCTCGTACGTATAGCTACCCCAAACTCTCTATCGATCTCTGCTCCTTAATAGAAATTAATTTCACTAACTTCATGAGTCGATATACTATCACCCAGATGATTTCATGACCCTTTACTATGTGTTGGATCCCAATGATGAAGTCTATGTATATGTTGTCCCACATCTATTTCGGGATATCAAGAAGATTCAACAAACCTGCCAGTACCTGGTGCTCATCCTTGACCTACTGATAGGTAAGGCATTGTGAGATGAAATCATCTAGACTCTATCTCTTGCCAGACCACCAAAACTTCCACCAAAGATCCATGTACATCTTCCCCACCCAGATATTTACATATAAGGGAGAAGTATGGGACTCCCTCATCACCTCCTCCCATAGCACAACTGAAGCTATTATTCTCCCCTGGAGTAGGATCTTGTGATTCCCTCCTTCAAAATATCTATAAGTTATGTCGCCTATGGATTTATGACCACGCAGAAACTCATAGTCAATGCCTTCTAGCTGAGGCTCCTTCACATGCTCATGGAGCGTATGAGTAAACACCATCTACTGAAGGAAAATTGTACTCTCCTACTCCGTTAGGGTCAGCTACATGGAAGATAACTACTTTAGAGATTGCCACACATAGTGAGCAAGGGTTTTAATACGAAGGGAATCTGCAACAAATTTCCCTTTACTAGAGTATAGACTATCTTGAAGTCGTAGTCCTATAAGAACTCCAACCAGCATTGCTACCTCAGGTTCAGGTCTCTCTGAGTAAAAATGTACACGAGACTCTGGTGGTCTGAGTAAACCAAAAAGCACCCTCCTAGGAGGTAGTTCCACCATATCATTAAAGGGAAAAACACCACTTCTAGTTCCAGATCATGATTCATGTAATTCCTCTCATGGGGTATCAAATTTTTCAACCCATATGCAATGATCTCTTGTCGCGACATCAGTACTCATCCAATCCCAGTTCCTGAGGTGTCGTAATAGACCATGAACTTAACTCCCTCCTCTAGTAGCCTCAAAACTAGAGTGCTCATCAACCTCTGCCTCAACACCTTGAAGGCCCTCTAGCACTACTCAGACTTGGTAAACAACTGTCCCTTTCATGTTAGAGTGGTCAAAGGGACAACAATCCTAGAGAATTCTACCAAAAATATTCGATTTTACCCCAAAAAGACAAGAAAGCTCCACACCATTAACATGTACTTAGGTGGATCACAAGAAAGAAAAATTTTGAACTTTTCTAGATCCATGGATAAACCCTACTCGAATAGGATGTTACCTATAAAGTGAAGGTACTTTATCCAGAACTGGAATTTTGAGAGCTTTCCATAAAGCTGGTTCTCTCTAAGTAAATCAAGGACCCTCCTCTGGTTCTCTGTATGCTCCTCCTATGTGGAAGAGTAGATGAAGATGTCATCGATGAAGATAATGAAGAACTGGTCCAAGTGCGACTGTAATATATGTTTAATCAAATCCATGAAAATGGTGGGGGAATTTTTCACACCGAAGGGCATCACTAGGAACTCATAGTGCCCTTGGCGACATCAAAAGTCCAACTTCAAAATATCAGCCTCATGAACCCAGAACTAGTGGTAGATGGACTTGTGATCAATCATGAAGAACCATATCACAAGTCACAACTAATTGATGTGGTCATCAATACTCAGCAAGGGGTATTTGTTCTTTATCGTGCCCTGATTCAGGTGATTATAAGCCATGTAAAGCCGTAAGCTCTTGTTTGCCTTCTTCACAAACAAAACCGGAGCTTACCATGTAGACACATTGGGTTTGATAAAACCTTTCTCAAAAAATTCCTCTAACAGTGACCTTATCTCTCAGAGCTCAGTGGGAGCCATCCGATATTATGTAGAAGATATTGGGTGTAGTTACAGGATTCGAGTCGATGAAAAACACTAACTCCCACCTCTGAGGCAGTTTGAGAATGTTTTCAGGAAAGGAGACATTTAATACTTCATGACTGAAGGGATCCAGAAATCCAAATAATCTGCTGCACCAAGGGTCATATTCTCTAGCATATGGGTGATAAGATATAACCACTTGCTCACAGTGCCCAATTTTCCAGAGATGAGGCCTCTCTTAGTGGAAAAAAAGAACCTCATCCCATCAGAACATAGGAATATGACTTACCTGTTGTGACAGTCAATCTGGGCTCAAATTAGGGAAATTCAATCCATGCCCATGAAGATTTCAGAGGGTTCCATCGTGATGATGAATAGGTCCCATGTGAACCTATCTCCTCTAAGTGACATATCACACTAGTAGTAGATGAAAGATACAGAGGAAGCATTCCCTGTATGAACCTCAAGGAATAGCCATTGTGCTAGTGTCTCTACTAAAAGCTCTAGCTCCCACACAAAGAGACGAGAGATAAAATAATGGATATCCCATGGTTCTACTAGAACTGATATAAGAGTATAGTAAAAAAAATTGTACCTTGAATCATCTCGGGTGATTCTAGGTTGAAGATGTCTATAGCATGAAGCTGTCCGCATCCCTGACTCCTAGCTCCCAGATCTTGATGTGGGCCACCTGGTGGTGGGGGTGTGAGAAACTCATACCTTCACCCCCACATATATCTCTTCCTGATCCACTTACAATTTTTCAACCTTGGGGACTGCCCTGTCCCCGCCTAGGAGATCCTGAATCACAACACTACCTCTGCCATGGAGGTCCATCTACTGCGTACCTGGGATGCTCAGTATGCCTGGTCAGGTAGTCTTAGGCCATGTGGCCTCACTTATCACAAGAATAGCATCAGAAATTCCTGGGTTTCCCCGTTACTCTGTGATGTCCCTGACTTATGCGACCACACCCCCTGAGTCTACCCATGAAAGGGTCTCCTACCCCGAGACCTCTAGTGCCTGAATGCTACTGAAGATGACTCAGCCCCATCACACCTGCTTCTAGCTCCAAACAACTTGTATCCCTCTTCTAATAAGATCTCCATCACAAGTTCCTACTCCATAACCCCAAAATAGTTGGAGATGCACAAGGACCCTACGCCAACCCATATCTTTATATAGAGTCCCTGCTCGAACTTCCGTTCTTAGAAGTAGCCATCTCTAATCATGTTGAGGGAGTAGCATGTCAGATAGGTGAACCTCACAAAGTACCCTTCTACAGTCATACCCCCTGATTTAGATCTATAAAATCATAAATCCGTATATAGCGCAAGTAGGAGGGGTAGTACTCCTCATGAAAGAGCTGCTGAAAGTCGTCCCATGTGATCGTTGCCTCATCACGCATCTAGGTAACCATGCTCCACCAACACCCATCTTCTCTATGAAAAATGAGGGTTGACAAATCCACCCTCTTGTCCATCGGGTTCTATACTAGTCTGAACATGTAGACCATCGACTTTAGCCAATCATCTACTACTAGAGGATCTGGCTCACCATGAAACCGTATCGATTGCTATCGCTAGAACTCACAAAGTGCACTCATCCTGTGCACATCCTCATCTTGTCCTGCTAGGACCAACTACTACTCGACTGGTGGAGGCAATACTACCTGTCCACTGAGAGGAAGGGAATCACATGATGGTCCTTGAACTGAGGCCTTATTGCTCATAAGGTCATCATCACGATCAAGAGTTGGTATCCTGGATAGCTATCATCTTGAAAGCATCCTGAAAATGGTCAAGGAGTACCGTAGTCAAATGAATATATATATATATATATATATATATCGACAAAATAATGGGGAGATGACTCAAGATGGACTATAAAAGACTCGATTCTATATTATTCATGTACCTTGGTTCCCTAAAACAAATTTCTCAGGGTTCCAAGTCAAAAAGTTGGAAATCAGGGTCCCGATGAATGGCTACGTTGGCCACTCGTACCCTCGCTGGTCTCCCCAGCCTGATAGCCACTCTCGTGACACTTAGACACTATTTTGCTAAACCCAACAGATCCTTTTTAATTGGAAACATTAAAAAAACATAAAGGAATAAACTTTATCTAATACTAGTTTTTCAAGACCCGACCCCAGCCAGGGATCAAGAAACAACTACCAAAAGCCCGTATCCATAGGCATGGGGTTGGCGACTAGCACCAAAGGAACAACTAACATAGAGAGGCCTTTGCCTAAGAACCTGCACGCACACACATAGACAACTCAATGAACAAGTGTAGAGGGAAAGTAGAAAAGGATGCAACTGCTGTAAAGTAAAGTAAACATGCATGAACCTACAAATAGTACAAGGTTACGGTAGACAATATAGAAAAGTAAAGGGAAAAAATACATACCCAAACCAAAAATCAGTCCCAGCTTTAAGAAAACAAGAAAATTGTATCTTCTAAGAGAGTCTAGATCTTGTATCCAAACTATGACCATTGTACGTAGTCCATGAATCCTGTAACCCTATGCTTCTTAGTAGCCATGATCAACCTGTCCTCCATTTTCAAAAGGCATGACCCTTTTTGGGAAAATCCCATGGAGGGGTGAGTATATACATACCCAATAGAACCCCCCAAAAAGGTGAATGGGGAGCAATAAGTGATACAATTTAAGAGAATCAGTAGATGGAAATGGTATAGTAAATATAATGGAAAGAGTGTATTTCAAGAAAATGAGAGTGTGAAAGTAGACTCATCAAAACACAAGGAACTCGAGACGGTGGGGAAAGTGAACCCCTCATCGAGTCGCCTCTACCTATATCCGGAGATTAGACCTATCCAACCATGAGAAACTAGACATAGAAATCATGTGGAATACCCCACAAATCTTCACCTCACCCATAAGGATGGTGACCAAGATCCAAGGAGTGGTTAATCCAATAGGAAAAATATATATTCTCAGTCAAAGAAGCCCATACAAGAGAGTAAGAGGATATCCATCTCCCAGCTCATCCCAACAAAGTGAGTATCCATCAGTTCCATGTAATCCTTATAAAATGCCTAGAACCCCATCACATATTCATAGGAGGCCTAAGTCAAAGAGGCTCAAATAATCACACCTCAATACTATCTACTTTGTGTGGAACTAACTCTCCGACACAGTATTAGGTCACTTCACTAGGATGCATCTCAATGGGGAAAGTTTCCCTCTTTCTTGTGAGTCCTTAGGTTAGTCTAATGACACCTTTACACTATGAATTCATAGTTAATGGTCTTCTCCAAATCATCGGAGACTATGCTACACAACCTTGCTGAGGGGTCAACCCAGTATTTTCTTGTCGAGTACTATGCTACCCAACCCTATTGAGGGGTATTCCCAGTATCTGCTCACTGGGGAATATGCTACCCAGACTTTCTAAGGGGTCAGCCTAGTATCTCCTCTTTTAGGACTATGCTACCCATCCCTGCTGAGGGGTCATCCCAGTATCTACTCGTTGGGGACTATGCTACATAGCCCTGATGAGGGGTCATCCCAGTATATGCTCGACGGGGACTATGCTACCTATCAATGCTGAGGGGTCAGTATAGTATCTACTCGTTAGGGACTATGCTATTAATCCCTACTGAGAGGTAAGACTGGTATCTTCTTGTTGGGGACTAAATTACCCAGCCCTGTTGAGGGGGTCATCCTAGTATCACCACATCATATCTTGAAAGCCTCTTCTGAGCGAACCAATGCTTTCTACATGGAGAAAACACTTAGGATAGGAATATCGTGGGACAAAATATGAGTTTAAATAAAGGTGGTATAGAGGATTGAAGATTTATCAGTAGAAATCAAACCGTACATGGTGTGTGAGGGGGCCCACACAGAGTGTGGTTCCTCTTCACTGCCTAGTCATGTCCCTGGTTAGACATGGGTCCCATCCCTTGTAGGGGAACATGCCGTGTAGGTGGACTATATAGCATGTCCTACCTATCTGGGGACTGGGCTATATTTGCTAGCCGTGTCCATGTAATCGGACTCTGAGTCCATGTACATCATTACATGGTGTGTTAGTCCACACTGGGTGTTTCTCGTGTGACCAATCAATGCATGTGTGCTCAGAACAAAGCATGTTCTGGGCTGTGTCTCCTTAACATGGTGCACCCCACACAGATAGATGGTACACGACATGTCAAAGGGAGTACACACCATCTAATTATTAACTTTTCCAAAAATCCTAGCACTACCACTGAGGAAAGATACATGTCATGTGTTCTTTACTGAACACAGTGTGTAGTCGGGAATTTCACCAAAATATCAAAAATCTCCCGAATCATGGAAAAAACTTCAAATATTCTCCATTTGCAGTCAAAGTTTCTTAATTTAACTCTAAAATCACCAGATATAGCCGAAGAATGCAGGATTTCCTCACCATTCATTGTGCTTCGACACTATCTGAAACTAAGGGTTTGGATAGATCTTCAAAGCTCCATCGTGGAATTGATTCTGATCGGATATGTATGGAAACTTTGGATTGATCATACTCTTGTTTTTCCATTTCTAGATTTGTTTCTTGCTCGTAATTCCATAGACGATTGGAAAATACTCCTCATTATATGTGTTCGATTAAGCTCAGGGCATCCCGTAATCGTCAAATTGGGATCCATGGGGATTCCATAGTGATAAAAATAAAGAAAAGAGTGGAAAAGGCATAAAAACCAATTTTTTTAATCATCACAGGATAATAATTCTTGGCCGACAATTGAGTATAGGGAATTGTTATTATAACATGTGATAAAAAATATGAATCTGATGCATAGGCTCATGCAGAGTTAGAAATCAACGGGAAATGGTTGAAGAATAAATTAACAACATGCTCAAATTTTAATCCAAGGCATGAAACCAATGATGATGAGTCCTACCTAGATTGGAGAACTCATTTTTTAAATAGATTAAGTTCGTCGATAAAGGAGGATGATTCAATGCTCTTTGACCCGTCTTCATCTAGGGGTTCGTCATCATTATTCATTCATCATTCATCAATGGGAAGGAGAGGAGAGGAAGTTTTCATCATTGGAAATAATTGATTATGATGGAATTATTCTAAAATGATAATTTATTACCCTCAATTAAATTTAAGGATTTATAATTAATTAAACAACTAAGTTAAATAAATCACTTAAAAAACTTAGCAAATGAGCGAGGTATATGAACGTCTCGCACCGACTCATTTTATGTCACGCGTGGGGGAAACACAATGTTTTAGACCCAACCGCGGTCTCAGATTTCCGATCTGATCAGCCATTTATATGCTATCCCATTTTATTTAATTAACTACGCAAACATAATATAAAATAGATTTAATACTTTTATAAAATTAATTTTGGGCACACCGGTCCTCAGAATTGCACATCGTCTCAGTGCATGACTCTATAATAATATTTACATATATTTCAAATTTTTATTAGAAAAAAAATAGGTATCTACACATATTAAAAAAATTAATAAATTATTTGAAAAAATTTAATCCACCAATGAAAATAAAAATAATATTAACATACATATCAATTGGATACATCCAACGATAGTGTATCAGTCCACCAAGTTTAGCTTCTTCAATGAATTATCAATAAAATGAATCATGAATGTGAAGAATGATAGGGGAAATAACATCAACAAATGAAAAAGTTTCAAAACAACTAGTTCTTGAAAATTATCATGCTTAGTTGGATTTAGAGTTTTTCATGATGCTCTCTGAAAAAGGTACACAAATCAATTAGAACTTCAATTACTTTTTCTGGTAATGTATTTTTCTATGCCAATGGAAATATCTAATCCATAAAAATATTTGAGTCATGTATTTTCAATCAACGTAACTTTTTTTGTTTTAAGTCAATGCACCTTGAAATGTTACTTGAATATCAATCTTCATTATTTAATGTTTGAAAGAATACATATGATACAAGATTTTTCATTGTAAAAATAGATAAAGGATACCTTCAATTCTCATTTTCCCATAAACCATGATTTATATTCATTGATTCCAAATACATATGAGCATTAAGGTGATCCATTGATTTACCCTTCTAATTAAGAAATCTAAAAATTATATTTTCATGAATGTTCTTCTCAATAGGCATTACATCAAGATTATGGCGTATTAAATTAAACATTCAACAAGAGAATTTCAAAAATATAATCATTTTCTTCCACTATTGTGTTCTAGCCACTTCAGATACTATATCTTATATCCTTTTCCAACCTTCTTTAAATATATTACATTTTCCAAATTCTATAGTAACATTAATTAATTTTACCAATATTTCTGAACCAGATAACAACTTTGATTGCTTTCCCAATTCAATATCTCCATTAAATTGTGTCTTGTTAAACATAAATCTATTATTATGACACATAAAACACAATTTTATACTATGATACAATCATTTAGGTTCAAAATAAAAATTAAAAACTAGAGAATCCAAAACCAGTATGAGTGTTTCAACCAGATAAGTATCCTATTCCAAGAAAGTCACTAATTGTACACATTAAATCACCCTTAATTTTGAATTGTTTTTTTTAAGAATCATATGTTTTCATTCTATCATCCCATAATTATAATAATTTTTTTTAATGGTTGAAGGCATAAATCAATGTCATTTCTAGGAATTTTATTTCCATGAATAATAATTGAAATAATGAAAGAATCCTTCTTCATAGAAATCCATGGAGGTAGATTATAGGGGATCAAAATAACTGTCCAAATGATATAATTAGTACTTAAAGTGCAGAAATGGGAAAAACATCATAATCCAATCCCATACATACATTCCAAGGATCTGAAGAAAAATTTGCTTATAATGAATAAAAAACCATCCATAGTGTTAAATATTTTGGATGTCTCATAAATTCATCATTGTTACTATCCTAATAATTCCAATTCATGTTGCAGGTAGTCTTACACAACATGAACAATATTTGAAATCATGGTTTCAAAGGAAAGCAGGGAAATACCTTAGTATGAGTTTTCTTCTTCAGTTTCTTCACGGTGTTGTATTGATTTTTACTCTGATTATTTTACATTGACTTCCATATGCTTGTATGATATCTTATGCATTATTCTTTATCATACCCTTCTCCCCAGTAAATATTTCACTCATTAAGCAATACATATATATTTTTATAATAAATTCAATGTTTTTGGATGATTTTATTTATCTCATAAAATGTTATAGGGATCTTACCTTCATTAAATACATCATGAAGAAATTCTAAAATCATGGATATTTCTTTGTCAGTAATTCTAAAGAGAAACTTGATATGATAAAATTTAAGTAGAAAATGTAAATTCAAATTCTTGGCATACCCATAATATAATTATTGTTTTCAATCTTCAACTAATTCATAAAACTCAATATTTTGGTCATTGATGTTTTGATCAAGATAACCTACTCAGGATCAACTGAAGGTTCTGTTGACCTATTAAAATCATTGAAATCATATCCTATAAATCTAAATGCTTCATTTATCAGTTTTAAAAATGAATTCTCCTCTGGTGGGTCACTTTCTATTTCATTTATAGGATAGTCATTGTTTTGACTTTTAATATAATTTGATTCAATATGACAAATCCAATATACATATTTATTAGGTAACTATTTCAATATCATGTTCTCATGCACTTCATTTCTATTAAACCAATAATTGAATTTTAAATGAGGACATGGAAATTTTATTCTACCACCCACTAATCAATTTGAAAATTTATAATCTAAAAATTATTATAAATAATTGGCATATAAAGGTGTGTTTAGAGGTAAATTAAAAAAACTTTTATCCATAGATATTTAATTGTAAATCTTCACAAATTACTTTAAAATATAAAGATATATATGTTTAAACAATCAATTACAATCTATTTTTAACATCACCCAATTTCTTCATTGACCAAGGTGGGGTCTTGAGTCAAAAGAAAAAAAATTTACATTAAAATCACTGAATTATACATGAAAAATATATAAGAAAATAAATAAATATTACCCCTTATAACAACACAGTTGACTATCTTGGAAGAATATAACTGAGGCAAGGACAGGGAAACGAACATTATGGAGGTGGGGATATTATCCCAACAATGTATGAATAAGATATAATTAGGGGAAATCAATGAGGGAGATAAGAGTACCAGATAGTGGGGAACAGGTTAGGGATCGAAACCCATTGTGGGTGGTGGTCATCAAGAATTAGGTAAGAGGGGAATACATCTCTAGAGAAGACCCATTGGGGGATTTCACCATGGTAAATGTCAAGGGAGGGAGGGTTGGGGGTCGGAATTCATCAACGAGGGTGGGGGGTCGACGTTGAGGTATGGGGGATTGATGAGTAGCAGTTGGTAGAGGGTGGGTCTGGGTTGAGGGAGGGGGAGTTGGTGGGGTTCTTAGGGGGAGGTGGGGAGGGGGGTGTTGGTGGGTGGGTGGGGGTCAAGGATTCTAGGATGTTGGGATAGGGGTGGGGTTGGGGAGGGGGAAGGTAAATTAGGTTTTTCTAAATTGTTTAGAACACGTTTTATTAAAATAACCAAAAAATATAATTATTAGCAGCGATTTTATGAAACCAATGCTATATTTTATATAATATAAAAATATAACTAATAAGTTGAAGCTTATAGAACCACTACTAATAAACCACCGCTGAGAGAACATTTTTTATTAGTGATTTGCTGAGCTACCTTTACGTGAGGTAACTTATGAGGACCTGGAGTTTTCATGTTTTGCGATGTAGAAGTTTATTGTGATGTAACCGGTCCAGGTTTTTTGTAATGGATTCATTAGAATTCTCTTCGATCAAACACATGTTTGAGGGTTGTTGAAGGATGTTTGAGGGTGTTATTGCTCTAGTTTTAAGTGTCCAAGGTCCCTACTTGTGTAAAGAAAGAGATAGATTGGATGCTCAAAGAAGGTAGAATTGGAGGGAAATTAAGGGGGGATAATATGATTCAAATAGTGAGACATTGTTAATGGATTTGATTAGAAATGCCATACGTGGATGGTTTCAGTAGTTTGTTTTTGGTGGATAGTTTTTAGTTGTGTGAGTTTTGAGGAGGAGGAAAGCAATCGAAATTTCTGGAAGTGTTTTCAATAGGTGAGATCGAGACTTGGTAAGGGGTTCTTGATCTAGATTTGTTTTTGTAGTTGAATTTTTCTAGGGTTTATTTGTTATTTTGTTCTTGTTATTGTACACGTAGGCATTAGGTTATTCCTTTGATTGTCTATTCTTAATGAATTTCTCTTCTATCAATTTTTTTTGTATGCTGAAATTTATTCTTTTCTTAATAATAAAATATACGGGCGATTTTCTTATCATAGAGTAGGACTAGTGTGACCCGAACCACATAAATCCTAGTCTTCTTTATCTTTTTGAAAATTTTCATCCTCGATGTAGATTTTTAAGCTTTTGTGTCCATCTCACTTGCTACTATTTATTTTTTTCTCTTCTTTCTATGAGGATAATATTTATCTATGATTCTTGTGGTGTTTTTTGTTGTGTGATTGATTTGTGCCATGTTGGTTCCGACCTTGGAATTATGTGTCTCCTCAGATATCTCTCCATAACATAATTACATATTTTTATTTGTATATTTATTAATATAATTTTAAATAATTATATTATGATTTTTGAATTCATTTATAAAATATGTATATATATATATTTATTTATATATTAAAATATAATTTTATATGTACTTATAAATTTTGAATAATGTATTTATAAAATGTATATTTACTCTAAATACATTTTTGTGTGTGTTTAAAACATGTATATATATATATATGTATAAATTCATATTTATATATAATTTTTTTAAAATAATAAAATGAATATTTATTATAATTACATTTATGTGTGTCTCTGTGTGTGTGACACACAGACACACACTATCTATATATATATTTATGCATGTATAAGCATGTATATCTATATACATGAATATATATATATATATTAATATATATTTATTGCAATGTATAAAGATATATACATTTATAAACACTCAACAAGCACACTTACCACTAGCCCGATAAATTTTACTTGCTATATATTGACATATTTATATATATGTTTATATATTTGGAAATATATACACATTTTAATATATTTTTATATATTAACATGTATTATAATATATACATAAATATATATATTTTTATTAATACACACTAACACGCATATATATTTATATATAAACATTTTTATAGGTATATATATTCATAATTTTTTATAAGGTAAATAAAATTAATAAATTTTCATTTTAAATAAAATGATTGATAAATGTAAATTACCATAGGGTTTCTATCTTTAAAAATATATTTTACATATAAATATGATTAAATATATAATTACACAAATAAAATTTTGTATGAAAATATGAAAATATAGTTATAAATAACACTACAATATCAAAAATTTCAAAATTTCAACAATATAACATCAATATGAATGTAATTCTAGAGAATAAATTCAATCTCCACAAAAAGATACTCTTAAATGAAGTTGAAATTATACCCAATGTTAAAAAATTAGGTTACCCCAAATAAAAACTAAATGTTTGAGGTCCTTGGGACTTTTTTTTAGAAAAAATAGGGACTGAGACCCCTTACCTAGTCTAGAGGGAATATATCTCTTCGTAAACTTCTATTTGATATCTCATGGAGCCCAAAAATATACCCAAATGAAATTTTATAGTTGTTTAAAATTCAAGTACTAATTTCAAATTAATATATAAATTAATTTTTTATTTTTTTTGATAAGAAAAAAGTTATTAACTATCTATTACTCAATACTAATAAATCAATTTTTAATGAATATTATTTTTTTAATTATTTTTATTATACATATTAGGAGTAAATAAATAATTAGTATTATAGAGATCATATTTAAGAATATAAATTACATCTATATCAATAAAAAATAAGTTTATATTTTAAATTATAATTTTTTATAACATATAAAAAAATTAGGAGGGGAACCGTTTATTAGTGATAAAAATAATTTTTTTAGGGATGATAAAGTATATACCTTTATCCACACAAAAAAAATTGAAAAAAAGGTACCCTTTTATCCGTTATTTTGTAGCAATGAAAAATGGTATTTTTATCGGCACTTTGAGTTGTCACTGTTAAAAGTACCATTTTATCGAAAAACATTAGCATTGTTAAATCATAACACTTATTATAAATGATTCTATAGTAGTGGGAAAATCCAATATAAATTATAATGTTTATTAATGCAAGACTAATGGTGTGAAAGAGGTGGTTTGGTTTAGTTTAAAGATAAATCTCACCCAACCCACATTAGTTAGGTCAAAAAAATCTAATTCACATTTGACACCTTAACAGGAGGTTCTCTAATAATCTTAACATTATGGGTCAGTGGATGTTTAAAGGATGAGATAGTTTGAGTTGAAAAAAGTTTTAATTATTCATAAAAATACATAAAATATTCAATTTATAAAAACATCATAATTTCAACACACACACACATATATATTATTATAAATAACACTACAATATGAAAAATGTTAAAATTTCAACACTATGTCATCAATATGAATGTAATTCTGGATAATAAATTTAATATTCACAAAAATAATATACGAAGATCCTATTAAACGATGCTTAAATTCTTTTGAATGTCAAAAATTTATGGTATCCCAACTAAAAACTCAATTTTGGAGGCCTTTCATCCATTTTTCATCAAGAAAAAAATACGGATTGAGACCCCCTCCCTAGTCCAAATGGTGTAGATCTCTTCTCAAACTTCTATTTGATATCAATTGGAGCCCAAACAGACACCCAAATGAAAATTTTTGTCTGTTTAAAGTTCAAGTATTATTTTCAAATTAATATATTATTTAATTTATTAATTTTTTCCTTCAATAAAATGTTATTAAGTGTTAATTAATCCACACTAATAAGTCAATTTTTAATTAATATTAAATTTCAAATATTTTATAGACCTTATTTCACTAACATATTAGATGTAAATACATATTTAGTATTGTGTAAATCATATTTAATAAATTATATTTCATATATATCAATAAAAATAAATTTCTATATTATAATATTATTTTTTTAATGTATAAAAAAATTTAGGATGATAACGTTTTATCACTACTTAAAATAAGTTCTTTAGTAAAGATAAAGGGTATACCATTATCAGTGAAAAAACATTAACAAATTTTACCCTTTTATAGGTTCTTTTAGCAATGATAATGATAACCTTTATCAGCTCTTTTATCTAGTATTGATAAAATTACCATTCTATCAAGACTGTTTATAGAATTGTTAAAGCATAACACTTATTATAAAGTATTCAGTAGTGTAAAAAATAGAATATAAATCATAACGTTGATGAATGTGTGAGTAAGGGTGTGCAAGAGGTGGGTCAGTTTAATTTAAATATAAATCTCACTAATCCCATATTAGGTGGTTCAAAAAAAAAATTAAACCTATATTTAACACCGTAATAGGATGTTCCCAAAGAAAAAACTAAAATTATGGGTTGGGGTGATTTAAAGGATGAGTTAGTTTGGGTTTTAAAAAAGCTACAATTATTCATAAAAATGCATAAAATTTTCATTTCGTCAAATTTTTTTTTGATTGAAATAGTTTTTTACAATGTCATAACAAAAAATTGGTCAATTTTTAACAATCTTATATTTAAATCTAATATTGATCAGTTATTTCTCAAGTGGTATGTGTAAGGTGGCTAATCCATACAACAAAACTAGCTCATGTTCGAGTACATCAATGCTAGAATTTAGTTGGGAAAATATGGCACATAAATACCGAGTTGGACTCAAGAAGGACTTGTTGTGGTGATCGAAAAAACATTGTTATCCAATATCCTTTTCCCTTAGGGTTTTTGTAGCTACCGACATGGGTCTTGGTCAGGTCATGAGTTTGAGACATGCCAAGTTAATTCGTGCATTTTTATGTTGCATGATGTCATTTATAATGTAATCCTTTCCCCCCATAATTATGTAAATATATTTAACTCTAATCATCAAATAAAAAATATACTTTACGTCCAAAATTAGTTACACAACAACAAAAGAGTCATTTAACAACACTATAATAAGTGTTTATCAGCTCTAAAAAATGATGAATACCGTAGCAAAATTAAAATCCCTAGGATTTTATCTGTTCTAGAAAAGAATTGATAAATGGGTCCTTTATCATCACTAAAAAAGGATAATAAATATCCCCATTAAGAATGATTTTTTAGAACTGTTAAAGGACCCTTTTACAGTGCTTTTTAGCTCTTTTTAGCGCTGTTAAATGGTTCCATTAACCAAACTTTTTTTAACATCACCCCACTTTATTAGCGCTTTTCACCCCACCAACCCTTTTATCAATGCTCTGTGAATTTCTAACCTCTTGTTTGCTTGCCTGGATATGAATCTTGCACCTCTAATTTGAAGATGTAAATTCTTAACCACTACACCATGTTGTTTTGTTGTTTGTTTAATGATATTTTTGTTTATTTATATTTATAAATATTTACATATATATTTATATAATTATTTTTAAATACATTTATGAAATATATGTGTGTGTTTGATATATATAAACTTATATTTATTTAAATATATTATATATTATATTCATTCACATATACTATACTATAATATAAATATATATCTATTTATTAATACACACATATATGTATATATAAACATTATAAATACATTTTTATAATGTAAAAAATGGTTAGATATTGTTTTAAAGATATTTTTAGAATATGTATCTATTTACATTTATTGGAATATACATATACATATTCATATTTGTTAATTATTGACACACACATGTTTTTATATAAACATTAATGGTAGAGGAATTTATATACATATTATTTCATTTTTATAAGATAAATAAAATGGATAATTTTTTACTATAATAAAATGAATAAAAATATTTATTTTCTATATTTTAAAATACAATTTTACGTAAATATGATGATATACGTATTTATAAAAGTGATTTATTATAAGTAAATATAAGTAAATATACATATATTTAATTATAAATAAATATTTACTGTGAAAAATGATAAAATTTTAAAACCATAATATCATTATGAATGTAACACCTTTGAAAAAATTCATTCCCCACTAAAAATAGTAATAATATGCCCTTAATAGAGGTTTAAAATCCATAGAATGTTAAAAAACTGGGGTACCCTAACTAAAAAATAAGTTTTAGAGTTCATTTGGGCCTTTTTGGGTTAGAAAAATTGCAACCAAGGTTCCCCTGACTATTAAGGCGTAGCTCTATTTGCAAGTTTCGGTTTGATATATGGTATAACCTAAACAGACGTCGAGATCAAAAGTTATGGACGTTTGAAGTTCAGGTTATGTTTTAAACTTATTTTAGATATTTTGTTAATTATTCCTTTTTTATATCTTTAAATTGATATTAGATGAATATTACATGATAATATTTAGAAAATTATTAATTGAAATCATTTTTTTAATTATTTTATAATCCATTTTCTCAAATTTATTATATATTATGTGTAAATACCTATTTGGCCATATCTAAAAGATATTTAAAAAATAAATATTATATTTATATCAATATAAATATATTTATATATTATATCTAATCATTTTTTTGAGATATACCCTTTATCATCATTTTTAGTGTTGTAAAATAACCCTTTTAAAAGTGCTAAAAAATAAGTGTTGTTAAAGACCCCTTTTAACAACATTTTTTCTAGCGCTGAAAAAGGTGGTCTTTAACAGTTCTTTTAGCTTTCATTGTTAAGGGCCTAACAATGTATAGACCCAGTTTTTTAGTAGTGTTTTAAATTTTATAATTAAATTTTAAAATTGATAATATAAAATACTTTCATACAAATTGAGCATGGGTTTGGTAAAATCAACTAATAAAATAATAACCCCACAATTAGAACAAATCCAAATCTAGGATGGAAAAAATGGGCCACCTTATCTGAGTTGATTTTAAGATTACTACTGGGTTGAATTAGATTGGGTTATTGGTTTTTTCATTTTAAATATTTTTTACAATTCATGATCTTTGACATGTTGTATGCCGGTCACAATCTAAATATTTTATTTTCTAATTAACTCAATTTTTTTAATTTTATCCAAAAAATAAAAAAATTATCATATCTATTATTAATCAAAAAAATCACAAAATTCACTACACGCATCAAAAAATAACTTACAAAAGATAGAACTATAATAATATATATTATTAATCTCAACCACATCACAACATTTGACACATTGCACACTCTCACACACATCACCAAATTACAATATTTTTTATCAAAATACTTTATTAATCTCACACACACCACAAAATTCTCATTATTCTTCTTTTTTTCCATTTTACATTGACAATAATAATAATTATGATTTTAAATATCTATAATATATATTAGTCCAAATTTAATTTCTACTATTTACGATATAATATTTGATTAATGCTGTCAAAAGGAAAAAAATAAAGGAATATTTCCTTTTGTTTTATTTCATGTACAAGTGACTTAATAAACCTACATTATAAATATGGATCCATCCCCTTCAACCTTTCTATCCCCGAAATTCAAAAAAAAAACATCCCCACACTGTCTTAGATGGTGTCCCTATATGACCCAACTCTACCTCTATCGTCCCCAGCATCACTTCGTAACTACATTATCCTCACATGAACCCACCCCCAACATCCTTGCTCGATACTAAGTCACTTGATAGTGCACCTCTGTTTTGACCCTAATAATCAATTTCTTCTCCCTCTTCCAGATCTGACACTCAGCACCATTCCCTTCCAACTGAATTAATATAATCTAGGGTTAGCTATGCCAGCTTTTATTGATTTTCTATAGCTATAACCATTCTATTGGGATCATAAATGATTGGACCACTAGTGCAGCGATAATAATGAGATGAAATGAATTGAACAAATTCAAGAAAAATGGACATCATATGTAACGTAAAAAAACATCCAAAATTAAAGGGGTAAAAAACCATGGGCAAATAGAAGGATCACTATGGGTAAAAGTGGGTACAAACTCCCTCACTATTACAGGGATAAAACCCTTATAAAAAACTCTCTTGAATATATGGGGAAACCACCTCATAAAATACTTTACAAAATGAACTAATGATGATGAGAAGATCAGTGATGTTGATGCTAGAAACACCGAGAGAGATCCCAATTTATATTATGCCACTCCCCTACCTCATTTTCCTCTATTGGTGGGTTTAGTGGGGTTAGACACCAATAAACCTGTTTCGTAGGTCCTTGAAATGTGATATTCTAGATTTAAGATTACTTGTTTCCAGGCAGTTTCCATTATATTTATTCATTGAATTGGAAACTTCCAATAGTTCTTTATCCAAAGAGGACCTACATTCCAAAGGCAGGTGTTCTTTTAAGTTTTAAACTTTATGATACTTAATAACATGCATTGGTTGAGAGAATGGGAGGTCAGACTCATCACACCCTTTTGGGGGGGATTATTGTCTACTTCAAGACTCTCTTTGAAATTAAAATATTTTCATGAGACCTTATTAATTCACCAAGTATATCATACATATCCCTTGGAATTTAAAATCACTTATTTAACATGTATAATCTTTTTAGAACTATTAGTAGGTATTCAAGGTTTTTAATCAATGTTATCCTTTAATGAACTGATTAGAGGTTTTTTTAATCCTTATTTATGATGATATTGGTTTTGAAGACACTTAGTGGGGAACTCTGGAGTTTATTGTCAACCAGGGAGATGAAGGTTTGTTTTGATCTTGGGATCGTGATCATAAAATGAGCTACCTATATATCCTTGTGAAAGTAATCAGAACACTCGTAGTTTGGTTCCGCTTAATGGGACACATCATACCTTTTAAGGTCATGTGATAAGGTCCCCTAAGAAGAAGGTTATTATTTACAACTTAGTGTGGGACTTATGTTAAAGCAGCCCAAGGAACTTACGAAAGGATATAGGTTTCCAAAATAGGATCAAAACCTATTGGGAGTATGGCCCAAAGAGAACACGGTTGATTTGAAGTGCTAGGTTTGAACCTCATAGAGGATTACTATGTATCCCATATGGATGGGTATCAAAGCCCATGTAGTTCGATAAATATTATAGGAGAGTATAATCATCTGAGAAAGATGTGTTTGGGATTAATTCTTGAAAAAGAATGCCTAAATTGGGGGAATTAGGGTTGGATTCCTAAGGAGGATATCCTGTGAGCTCGGGATCTGAAAGAGCTTCCTACACATCCTGGTTTAAATAGGAATAAGAGTTATCATAGTTCCTTCAACTGAGTGTTTGTGCACATGTTGTAATCATCACATATCTATAAGCCCACGTGAGTCATTGTCGGTGTGAGAAACAAGAGGATGCGAAATATTCAACAATGAAACTTCACACTTCCAAATTTTTTCTACATGCTGAGGGAAGAGGGTGTGTCGACTGTGGAAGAGGGAGAGGTGACGATGGATGAGGGAAGGGCGATGAGCCCTCCCTCTATTCTCTTCACATTGGACAAGGGTCCAAATGGAAGGAAGAAGGGGTGAAGGTGAGGAGCTTATACCAGGATGGCAGCCCTGAAATTGTTTATGGTAGTGGAGGAAGACTTCTCTTATACTTGCGCAGAATGGAAAGTGTGAAGTGTAGCTTCCCTACCAGAAAACTGAGGTCCCAGTTCACCTCTTTGAAAAGGGAGAGGCCAAAATCCCACCATCTTCCAAACCAGGAACTTCCCAACATTGTTTCTGGGAGAAAAGTCCATGCGACTACTGATATACAAACCCACAAGCATCCCATGAATCTTAACCCCATCATGAAACAAATGCGGGAAACCTCTGACTATAGAAATACAAACCCAAATTGGAGACACACTGATGTGCCTTACCCAAAGGTCTAAGGAGTTAGGAGGTTTTGGGGGAGGTTTCAACTTATCCCCTTTTGAATAAGGGAACCAAAGAAAGAGATACCCCACCATGAAAGGCTTCAAAGGGTATTTGAGTTTGCAGCGTTGGTACCTCGCGTAGGTATGCCACCTAGGTACCCCGCACTGCTCAATTGCGCAGGTATGGTGCGCAAATGTACCGCACAGTTGTACTATGCAGGTATAGTGCGCAGGTACACCACATAGGTATGAATAGTGACTGAAGAATTTGAATAACATCAAAAACATGCATATTCCCTTTAATTATCCCTTCTCTCAGAGTTGAGAGAACTACCTGAGAAAATTTGAGAGATCTAGGTGAACGAGCTATGTAATGGGAGCTTCAGAGAGTCTTTAAAAAATTTTCAGTCCTGAAATGGGGAGCCCGATGGTCCTATTTATAGGCACGGATGGGTCTGGCTAAATAAACCTGGGTTGTGCAGATATTCTGCATAGCTCCACCGCACATGAGCTCTGCGCAGAGACATCCCAAATCCTCTCGCGCGTAGTTTGACCACGTATCCATGTCACATAGCTTGACCACATAGACCTATCGCGCAGCTCAGCTACATAGCCCTGTCGTGCAGCTCGGCCGCGTAACCCTGTCACGCAGCTCGGCCGTGTAGCCCTATCGCACAGCTCGACCATGTAGTCCTGCCGCACAGCTCGGCTGTAGAGCTCTTTCATGCAGCTGGGCCAAGTAGTTATTTCACGAAGCTTATGGATATTGGTTGATGTTTCCTTTGAGTGTTTTGAATATCTTTAAGGGGTGTCAACAAAAGCCCCCGCTCAGGATTGGATCCGAAAATATAAAAAAAGAGGGTCAAGTCTTGAGGAATTTTCGCGCAGTTATATCACATAGATATGTCGTGCAGTTATGGCGGCAGATATACTGCGTAGGTCTTCTATTGCCTATAAATATGTTTCAAACTTTCATGTTTTTTTCTTCACCTATGCTTTCCAATGTTTGGAGCTCACTTTGCGTAGCTCGTTCATTAAGCTGCATCGCATTGTGCTCTCGCATAATTCTCTTGAAATTTCTTCAAGGTATGATTATTTACGCTATAGAGCTACGCCAAAAGGACTTCACCGATGGATTTGTGATGAGATATTTGTCGAAGAAATTACGCGAATAACTTTTTCTAAGGACCTCGTCGAAGGACCTCATCAAAGGATCTTATCGAAGGACCTTGTCGAAGGACCTTGTCGAATGACCTTGTCGAAGGACCTATGCGACAAGTGTCCTCTGCCAATTTTCTTACATTCTTCTTTAGAATTATGATCTTTAATTTTGGTCATTATTTTCCAGGAAAGAATTACTCATTTGATAATCCATACTGAGGAAGCTAAGGCTCGCCAAAGTGAAATGATGAGGATGGTCGGGCCAGGTTACTATGACATAGTTGAGAGTAATCTTCTTGGCTATGGATGGGTCTATTTCCATACCAGCATGACTATCCACAAAGTCCTTACATACCTCTATACAGGCATGGACTTTTGCAAGACGCCCATTTTCTATATTTTAAGAAATAGTGTCCAAAGAATTGGTTTATTTAGTATTCCAACTGTAACTGCATGAATATTAGTGCAAGGGGGGTTCCAATACAAGAAGGAACAATCCATATTAGTTTCATTCTTCATCATTGTGGTTGTGA
Source organism: Viscum album (assembly GCA_963277665.1). NCBI lineage: Eukaryota > Viridiplantae > Streptophyta > Magnoliopsida > Santalales > Viscaceae > Viscum > Viscum album. The sequence continues at coordinate 1,560,910,873 of OY728159.1, forward strand.
TCCAGATATGAAGGATCATGTTGTAGAACCAAGACCACATTGTTATGATTCCACTTTCCGATCTTCTCAAACAGATTAATCGAATGGTTGGAAAGGAGATTGGGACCTTCGTTCTGGAGGGGGTGTGAAACCCTAGTGGATGTGGGCATTCTGGGTACGTCAGACTTGTGCATAATTCATAAAATAATTATCAAACGTTCAAATTTATGATGCTTTCAAGATGGGGAAAACTCAAGTTTACAAAAATGAAATCATTCCTGAATTAATGAGATGATGGATCCCACAAACAAACTCCTTTCATCTGACACACAACGAAGTTGGTATTAGTCTCTAGGACATTTACCAAATAGATGGAATTCCTATTCTTGGGGAAATTTATGATGAATTCATCCCGTCTACTTCAACAGGGGGTGATGTTACCAGAACACCACCACTTTCCCATGAATTATTTTAGATAGAGAATAATTTACCCAAAGATAAGAAAGATATTCATGCTAGAGTGTGGATGGAATCTTTCGTAGAACCAACTACAGAGAAAGGTCCAACCTGTGGACGTCCTGCTATTTTTCCTTCTGCCGATAACCGAGGCAGTTCAAGCACATATTGTCCTACACTAGAAAGAGGTGATTACAAGCGTTGGGGTTATAAATTCAAACCTGATATAGATGCAAAATTACACTTAGCCGCCTTCCTTGTTATGTGGCTAAGTGTTTATTTTCTTCCAGTTCGTGAATCTGGTGGTGGTGTAAGATCAGGGACTTTTGTAATTTCTACTAAATTAGTATAGGGGAAGTATATTGGGCTAGAAACCCCTGTTTTTGCAAGAATTTACAATCTCCTGCTGCATTTATACAATGGTAAGGCTCCAATTAGAATTGCGGGGCCATTTCAAGTGTTGTGGGGCTGGACTGTGGAACATTTTTCTTCATACTTAGTATCGAACTCAGTCAGAGTTCCTAATGGTCGATTCACCCCATTTTTACAGAAAGTTTTTGGTATTATGCTTATAAGATTGAGTCCTGACGAGGTACTAAAGGTATTGAATGTCTTAGAAGAATTAAACTTCTTTCCTTTTAGTAATCCACCAACTGGAACATTTATTGATGATGGTAAAGGAGAGTATGAGCTAAGATCTTATATGATGACATTTAGGGATGGTGTATAATGAACCAGGATTTATGGGGAAATTATCTATGAGGCTTATGTGTGCTACATGTTTGCTCGTCAATTCAGGTGTATTCAACAGTCAAGCACCTTTCTACCCACACATGTCAGACATGAGAAGAACCCATTGGTTGCATGAAAATTATGGATTCTCACAGCTTTAATGGTATCCAAACATTCAATTACATTACCTACACCAGATGCGTTAATCAGATTGGAAGGTGGGTATGCCAAAGATTGGGTTTCTTCATATCCTCAAGGGGCTCTGGCAAAAGGAGTATATCGAGTGGCAGCTACAACGACTATTGCATTTAAAAATTGTGGCAAGAAGTCCAAGGCCAAAGATGATATAAGAATTTAAGAGGTTTTAGAGACCTCAAATCATCTTCATAGGAAGTACACTAGGAAGACCAAGGCTAAAGAAGAAATACCTCCAACACCATGGTGATCAAATCGCCCCATCAAACAGAGATTCCTATTCTACCTGTCGAATTTTCTGAGGAAGAAAGGTCTGAAGAAGATCTTCAATAGGAAGGTTTCAAACCACTTCCATAGTCAACTATGCAAAAATCGAATTATGTGCAACCTTAATCCATTCATTACTGGGAGAATATAACCCATGATCTCAGGGATGCCTGGGCATTTCTTCAAAATGGAATTAGAATACCAGATATTGGTGATATCAAAGAACCTTCTAATTTCAATCCAGAAAATAAATTGGATGAAGTACAAAATTATATTGCATAGTTAGAGACTTTTATATATGCAAATGATGAACAAATCTCATCTTCTAAATGAGTATCTCATATGCTGGACTTAGGAGTCCGTGAAGGGGTAATTATCGACTCTGAGGAGGAGTGGGATATTTATGTTAATACCGAGAATGTATTTCCCTTTTTTCTTACGTCTCAACTCTGTTTTATCATTTCAAATCATTAATCATGATGAAAATGTATCTCTTCAGCTTGAATGTAGAGAATGAATATCTAGAACGATTCTTGAATCACCTCAGTATAGTCCTGTAGGTTCTCCCATTGGCACAATGAATAATCCTCATAAGTCACCATAACTTTTTCCAGGATCAAGAATCATGACCGGGGTAATGGAGAAAGATAATCACCAACCATTACCTCATGTTTCCCCTGATAATATAAGTGTTTCAATCTCTCCATAATCTTTTGAAAAGAAACTCAAAAGAGTAATGAGATTTCTTTGAAGCATTCGCCAAATAAGTATGTATTTATATAATCTTCAGAGCATATAATTTTCTTAAGAAGTTCTGGTAACCATGTTTTATCCTCTTGTAGGATCTACATCTCTTTCCTCTCTCAAGGTATTAAGATATGATTCTCCACAACCAGAAAAAGAAATCTCAGGGGAAACTTAGGTTCATGCTAACATATTTGTACCATCAAAAGATTCAGTTATACCTGCTCCTGGCTCTGTTGAGAGAGAGGAAGGCCATGGTAAGATTAAATACATTTCCTAGTTATTTTTTGTCAAAGGATCGGGAAAATAATTAATACTAATATTCCTATTGCTTCATAAGAAAGGACTGAAGATCCAGGGTAATTTGAAACCAATGCTGAAATTAACCTATCTGATGCTGGAATACCAATTGAAGATTCAGCAAAACAAAATGTCAGTGAATCCAATTTGGGCATCAACCAACATTTGTTGGATACCTTAAATGGTGAGGATGATGTAACATTTCAGGACATATATACTGAAATGATGGACACCCTTAATCCGAATATTAATATTCCAGATTCCATCAAGGATTTTGGAGATTTCCATGAGGAATTGCAAGGAAGTAAGTTCATATTCCTATATTTTCCATACATAAATTTTTCTTGAACTTGATTCTTTACATTAAAATTCTGCTTATGTAGCTTTATCTGAAAAAAATGTCGCAATGTCTCTTCAGGAATAGGGTGTTCCACTTTATCATTCTATTGGGGTTGAAGAAAAACTTACAGAGGATCTTTCATCAGGAGATGTTTCAGAGCCTTCAAATGTCATATCTGAAAAAATTCAATCCCCTCCTCAAGAAACACTTGCTCAAAACACCATATCTAAAAAATACGGGGGATGAATCCAATCAAGTAGCTGACTTATTGTTGGGTAAATACAGTCAGCCATTTGATTCATATATTTTTCCTCCATTTGAAACTAATATTGACCTTGATTTATTATTTAGGGTTATCAGCTCCCAGATCAGAGGGTGAAGATTCTACCGTCCCAAGAGAAGAAGAACAAAACAATTATTTAAGAAACCTATTTACAGAGTACATTTTACCTCATGGTAGTGACTCAGATTCAGATTTAGAGATGCAATATGGTCTTGGCATGGCACGTATGAAGACATGGTGGCAGATCTAGAACATAATTGCTGAAAAGCCTTTAGATGAATTATCATCCCATTTTCTAAAATTCCCTGCATTATTATGTGTGTTGGGATTTGGTGGATTCAATTACCAGCCGGTCTACGATGCCATGAAAGAGACTATCCGCCAATGGGAGCAGGATCATAAAATGTAACAAGATTCTAAAGAGGCTAAATGGCTCATCAATATTAAGGGATTTCATGCTGAAGTGGTTGAGGGAGAGGAAAATCATAGCATGAAATCACTCAAGATTAGCCAACAAATCAAACAATCCACAAAGGAGTTATTGTCTCTTCAATATCAACTAGATTCTGTTCATAACAGTCTTGATAAACTGAATCAGACATTAGGAGAAACCCAATTGGAGGTGATAACTTCCATTTCAACAGTTAAAGAAGCACTTTTTCAGGCAGAGGAGGCTGGAGTTGCTCAATTATCTCAACTTCAATAGGCATCTGATGGAGCTTATGATGCAGTTCAACAAATGATAAGTCATGTTGAAATTTTATTTTAAAACATGATAGAGAGGCTCCGGTTTGTGGATGGCCCTCCATTTTCACATAAAAGAAATTTTGTTCCCAATCATATACATGACTTCATTCCTATTATTCTTTCATGATTACAATATGAAAGGTAAATGATGACAAGGATTCCTTTATGTTAAACAATCATCATTATAATAACAAGAATTTGGTTCTTAAAATTTTCTTATTAAGCCGAGTGATTGAAGAATAATAATTTGATTATTTCTAGGGTTACATGGATAAACACACAAATTTTGTATCTTTTGAATTTTCATTGCTCAATATTACATAAATCATACAAAAAATGTATATTTAGTGAGTTGGGACTTGACTTTTGTTCAGAGCTCCCTTTGCGGGTTCTTAGTCTGATGAGTATCAAGTCTTTTGTTACTGATAGTTTAAAGTCTTGCATATTGGACTATAAAGTGCTAATATTTAGGGTCGAATAGCTTTCACCATAATTTTTTAATTAGATCCCATACAAAAATTCATGGCTAAGAATTGATTTAAGATTCTTTAAATATTTCCAAGGGGAATTTTTTTGGGCCATGATTTTTTATGGATACCAAATCTTAATGCCTACATCACCATAATGTGTGACTTTTCCCAGGAACGAAGTTACCATTACTTGAAAAAACCATTATGGGGGATACATTTTGTAGGACCAACTAGGGAATATGCTGCATAGTAAAATAGTGACATCTTTTGACTGAAAGGCCTGTTATGTAGGCAACTTATGCAATGCCTCCTAACAGCACATGTTGCATAGTCAGGAAAAAGAGATCTTAGATGTTTGACATTATATTGTTAAAATTCAAAGAAAATTTATGGAGATTCAGATTTTCCAAATCATAGAGTTTGGTTTATGGAGAAAGGTACCTGAATATGGAAAGGGTATCTCTAATCAAGATATCCAAAGAATCAGAGGAATACAACTTTTAAAATGGTTTGACCCAAATGTAAAAGATATGGTGTCTGTAGTTTTAGGTCATACAACTAGGACTAGAAATGGAAATGATATATATCATGTAGTCAAGTGATTTCAAGATTATTTCATAGTGTACCAATAACATGATGAGGGAAATGTGTAAACCATGGTCTTTAAGACTTTCAGATTGTGAGATAGATAACGAGACAAGTATACTTGAAGGACTGTTTTAAAATACATATTCATGTATATTTTCATCAAATATTAAAGGGGACAAAGATACTATAACCAAGAATGAAGTTACCATTACTTGACAAACCCGTTATGGGGCGACATTATGCAGGACCAACTAGGGCATATGCTGCATAGTCAAATAGTGGCATCTTTTGACTGACATGCCTTTTATGTAGGCAAATTATGCAAGGCCGCCTAAGGGAACATGCTACATAGTCAGGAAAGAGAGCTCTCAGATATTGAAAACCTTGTTACTAGAAACCGTAAGAAAGATTACGAAAATATGAAAGAAAAATTCAAGATTAAGAGTGTGAAATATGGAAGGGGGTTATGCCCAATGTATATAAGAGATATTTGTACCAATATTCACCATAAATTTTATGTCCTTTACATAGATCTAACTCATATGTAAAATGGAGGCTTTCTTTGTTTCCTTTGAATGAATATGGTAATGTGCAGTTTAATGTCATGCAGTGAGGACATTATACTATGTAGTTTTGAGTCATGTAGTGAGGACATTATACTATGCAGTTTTGAGTCATGCAGTGAGGACATTGATAAACCCATAAGAAATTGAAAACACCCTATTTATATAAAGAATACAATTACTCAATTCCTAAGCCCATTTGAGCTATGCTCGATGTGAGAAACAAGGAGCGGTAAGGGTTCCTTTTATAATATAAAGGCGATCCAAGTGAGAAATAGGGGTGTTAAATTTCCATGCAGTTTGGCGTCATGTGGTAAGGACGAGAATGAACCAATATGAAAGAAAAGACACATTGTAACTAGATTAAGGGATATAAGATAAATGTGATTATGTGTCTTTCTGGATAAAGAATCAATTCATGCATAGTTCTTAAAACATTTCCTATGTAGATTTGATTCTTATACCAGAAATAAAGGGGGTTTTGTTGTTGTTGTTTTTATCACGGCTGGGCCCAAAATTGGAGATTTAGGCATCTCTATATATCTCATTGGAAATAAAGAAAAAAATGAGAATCAATATGTACGTAGTTCTTGAAACAATCATTCCTCATTTTAATCATATTTGGCATGAAAAATGGGGTCTTTTAACACATTCTAAGAGAATGTTAAATCTTAAGACATAAAATGGTATACACACCAAATAATAAATCTTAAGGAAACACTCTGTATATATCTGATTCATATACAGTAGAAGAAAATAAAATAAGAAAATTTTGTGATTTTTGTTGGGCCCCGAATTGGAGATTTAGGCGTCTCTATGTATCTCATTGGAAAAAAATGAGAATCATGCCATATGTAGTTCTTGAAACTTGGTCTCTATGCAGATCTGACTCCGACATAGGAAAGAGAGGGAATCATGTACTAATAAGGAGTAGTGATTATTTCAAAAGTATTTACTTATGGAAAATTCTAACATCTTATAGAGAAAACATCTATTATACAAATGATGTCATGCAATTTAATGTCATGCGACAAGGAAGAAAATGCTATGAACTTTAACGTCATGAATCATGGATGCTTATGGTTGTTATGCAGTTTAATGTCTTGCAACTAGGACACGAGAGATGTGCAGTTTTATATCTTGTAGCAAGGATGTGGTACCGTTCAGTTTAAATTCTTGCAGTGAGGACTAATTATGCAAAAATTTACAAAGTATTTCTTCAAAAATCTTGCATTTGTTGGGGTTGTTATGAGATCTCCATCCATTGAGATTAATGCATATTCTCTATTTGAATAAACCTTATGTATGGAATAAGGTCCTTCTAAATTTGGCTCATGTTTTTGAGGTTTCTTTCCTAGTATCATTGGAGTTCTAAGGACCAATACCAATTCTCCTTAAAGGAATGAGCAAAGGCGAACTTTCTTATTAAAAGCTCGCGCAATTCAGTTCTGATAGACTTCTAGATGATGAAAAGTATGAAATATTTTCTAATATAATCGTTCAAACTCATTGAACCATTTCTAGGACCTTTCATCTGTAGATAATTGATCATAGATTGCAACTCTTAATGAAGGTAATTTCATTTCAATTGGTAAAACTGCTTCAGTTCTATATACCAATGACTAAGGAGTTGCTTGCGTAGCAATACAGATAGTTTTCCGATAAGACCATAAAGCATTCAAAAGTGTATCAGGCCATGATTTCTTATCTTTATCCACCATCTTTTGAATTATATTTGAAAAGGTTTTATTGAAATCCACTATCTATACATTGGCCACCACATGATAGTGAGATGAATGGTTGGATTTGATATTATATTCCTGATATAATTTTTTTACTTCAACAGAACAAAAATTGGTACCATTGTCCATCAAGATAATATGAGGGATGCCAAATCTGGTGATGATATTAGTTTTGAAAAACCTAATGATGTTTTTAGATCCAACTTCCTTGAGAGGTATTGCCTCAACCCACTTAGAGATGAAATCAGTAGCAGTAAGAATATACTTAAACTGCTTAGTCGTGGATGGAGGATAAGGCCCTACTACATCCATTCCCCATGTGGAAAATGGACAAGAGTATTTAGATGTATATAGTAACTCTGGGGGTTGATGAATGAAGTTGGCTTGCACTTGAAAGGTATGACATTTCTTTGTGAAGTCTGTACAATCTTGTATCATTGAAGGTAAAAAAATATCCAAGCCTTTGAATTTGATCGGAGAGTCTGTGCCCATATCTGTGGGAACCACAAGCTCCTGAATGAACTTGTTTCATGATAGTAGCATTTTCTTCTCCATCAATACATCTGAAGAGAATCCCATCCAAGCCCCACTTATAAAGGATCTTTTGGTGATTTGGACCATCATAAAGAGTAAAATTTTCCGCTCGTCGCCAGATCTTCTCCTTCTCAACCCTATTTGGTGGAAGTATCCCATTTTGAAGATATTCCATGATGGATGTTCTGCATCCTGTGATATGACCATACGGTTCAGAAATAGGGAAAATTTCATTGATTTCCACCCTCATGGTTTTAACAAAAGGTGAAACCATGCAGCGATGGGCTATGCTGATAACTGTCTCATCCTGATTTGGATCTGCCAAGGCTGTATCTACATTAGCTAGTGCATCTACTTGGGAATTTCATGATCATGGGACATAGGACAATGTTTGATCTGAAGTAAATTCAGCTATTAATTCTCTGAAGTAATCACAAAAAGGTATTAACTCTTCTTTTCTGATAGAGTATTCCCCATTGATTTTTTTGATTACCAATTTTGAATCACCCTTTATCTTTAAATGATCCATTCACACCTGAAGGGACAATTCCAAACCTAAGATGAGAGCTTGATATATGCCTCATTATTGGTACCACCTTACGATAATATAAAAGAATAAGGCAATACTACCTTTTCTAGGGAAATAAAGACTATTCCTAATCCAACCTTGTTGAGTTTGGGATTTTCCAGTCTCTTCCCTGTTGGACTTCTAGAAGCACCATAAAAATACATTTCCCATGTCTAGGAATTATCTTGAATATAGAAGACCTCTTCATCAGGAAGTTCAATATTAAATGATGTATTTTTCACAGATGAATGCGTAGTAAAGAAATCAGCCAGGGCTTGACCCTTTATTGCCTTTTGAGGCACAAACTAGATATCAAACTGCTACAAAATAACCACCCACCGTGCTAGACGTCCTGTAAGCATAGGAAGAATGAGGATAAATGTGAGTGGGTTATTATGAGATACCAATTTTACCTCATGATGTTGTAGATAATGCCTCAGTTTTTGAACTGCAAAGATTAATTTCAGGAATCATTTTTCAATATTTGAATACCGAGTTTCTACATCAGGTATAGTGCGACTGAGATAGTAAACAATGTTTTCACTCCCGAAATCATTCTTTTAGGAGAGAAAGGCACCTAGTGATCGCTCTAAATATTTCATATAGAGAATAAGTGGTCTTCCTTCAACAAGCGGCATTAATACCAGTGGACTCAAGAGATATTTCTTAAGGGTATCAAATGCCTCTTGGAAATCTTTGGTCCATTGGTAGGTAACTCCATTCCTCATTAATCTGGTGAAGGGTAAACATTTTCCTGCCAAATTGGTGATAAAGCACCGAATATTGGCCAAGTTTCCTTGAAGTCCTCTTAATTATTTCAAATTTCTAGGAGGTGACATTTCATGGATTGATTTTTTTTCTCAAGATCAACTTTAATACCATGATGGCGTACACCAAAGTCAAGAAATTTTCCTGAGGTTACCCCGAAAGCACATTTTAAGTGGCTCATCTTCAAATTTTGTTGTTGAAGTTTGTTGAATATGATTTCAAGATCGGACAACTGATCAGAATGTTGTCTAGATTTAACAACCAAATCATCCACGTAACATTCAACAAATTTCCCTAAAAAGGGTTTGTAGATATGGTGCATAGCATGCTGATACATTGCACCTGCATTCTTCAGGACAAAGGGCATTACCCGAAAACAAAACACACCTTGAGGGGCTCTAAAGGCTGTAGATTCATCATCTTCTAGAGCCATTCAGATTTAATTATATGCAGAATATCCATCCATGAAGGAAAGTGCTTCATAGCTAGCTGTTGCATCCATTAAGAGTTCTCTGATCAGAACTGGAAAATCATCCTTGGGACAATTCCGATTAAGATCTTTGAAGTCAATGCAAACTCTAATTTTTCCATTCTTATTTTTCACAGGGACAATATTAGCCATACATTTGGGATATTGAACTTCTCTAAAGAAGTTAGACTTGATAAGATTATCAACTTCAGCTTCAATTTTGGTGGCATAAGTTGGCGTGTTCTTCTTGCTGCTTTCTTGAATCCTTGATGTTCTTCTGGAAAACCCAAATGATGAGTGGAAACATAGGGATCAAGACCCATCATTTCTGTATAATTACAAGAAAATACATCTCGGTATTTCTTTAGAAATGAAGCATACATATCTTTCTCTTCAATAGTCATGGATGCACTAATTAATGTGGGGCGTGGATCTTCTTTTGTACCCAGATTTATTTCTCTGAGTTCATCCACAGTGGTAGAGAAACCCTCTTCAAATGCTGGAGGAGCATCCCTGAGAGCTTCCTCTACTTCTTCTATATGTGTTACTTCTTTTGTTTATTATTTCATAGTATATGATGAAGTATAATTTCCATGGTTAGGGGAGAAGTTAAAATTTGAACATCTTGAAGAAGAGGATACCATTTCTGACCCTATTGATGATGAAGGGTATTTTGGGGTGATAGATAGGAGATGATGGATTGAAAATTGACATCATTGTTTTCCTCTGGTATTGCTATAACTTCTTCTGGTTTGGTTGATGAAGAATAGAATTTCTGGAATTCAGTGGGTGAAATGAAGACATATCCACTTAAGCTTTCATCACTACTTGGTAAATCAATAATTTCTCTCATGGTGTCTGGCTTGGTTGTCGTAGTTGACATTATGGAAGTTTCCATAAGAGTGTTTGGATTTAGGTCTATCCTTTCAATTTGACTGATAGGAAACACATAGTCTATACTCACATGTGTGAATGGGTATTTTGGAATCTTTTCCAAACCATTTGGAGCATTAATTTTGTTAACCTCCTTTGATGTGGATTTTTCCGTTCCTTCCATGTGATAGAATTCTGCCACAATGTATTGAGATTCACATGTTTTGAATAGGGATTTATCATGATACAATGTCCCAATTTGAACACTGAAACAATATTTGAGACATTGATGATATGATGAAGGTATGGCCACATGTTGATGTAGCCAAGGTCTTCCAAGAAAAATGTTGAAGGCTATGTCATGAGAAACAACTATGAAATCTGAATTAGACACAAGTTCTCCAAACTGAGTTCTGAGTGGAATATCACTCAGAGGTTCTTGTTCATTTTTATCATATCCTTGCAAAATCAAAGTAGAAGGAGATAAATTAGATTCAGTGAGACCCAATCGACGAAGTGTACGAATAGGGATGAGGTTGAATCCTGGACCATTATCAATGAGAGCTCGTCAGATGTCTATATCATTAAAATTTTTAGATATATACAAAGGTCTGATATGTCCATGTACAACATCATCTTCATCTTCATCTGTAAAAGATATCACTGCATGTAATTCTACAAGATCATTATCTATATGGTAGACCTCAGCCGCAACAATTTCAGTTTCAAATTCTTGAGGACATAACAAAGCCTCAATAAGTACTTCACGAAGATCTTTTTATAGATTCAAGGAATATAGAATTTATAACATGGACATTACTTGGGCCAAATGTTTTAGGACATAATAATTTTGGTCTAGAGGTCTACGTTTCCCATCATGAAAATGTGGTTTTGCAGGTGCCTTGGAATTTGATGCTTTGGCAGTAGATGTATCTCGTATCGGGGCAGGAATTGGAAACACTCCTGGATTCGATAGATTAGACCGATTAGGTATATATATTTACTGAGAAGAAGAAGGTGTAACCTCTAAACGTTCTTCCAAAATAACTGTGTTAGGACGGAATCTGCCATGTGTGGAAGAACATTCTTTTTCCTGTTGAGCCCGTTGAAGGTCTTTTCCATGGGTTTCTGCCACATATACAGTTCTGGAAGGGGTAGGATTGAAATAATGACTTCTGAAATATCCACGTATTTCCCTGTATCCTAGACCTCTGTCTCTTCTTCTAACTCCTCTGTTAGATACATGGAATTTAGATTCATCAGGATTGAAACTATCATTGATATAGTGATCCATTAAATGAATCATGTTAATAGAACCAAAGATCAATTTTTCATATGATGAAGACTCTTCCTGATGAACCGGGTCAGGCTATACCGTTTGGTGGAACAGTGCTCGTGATTTTGAAGAAAATGGTATAAAATTTTACAAAGTCAAAGACTACTTAGGCTTTGACACGAGCTCGAATTCTTCTAACTGATCTTCTTTCTTCAAATTACGCTGCTTCTTTGAGGATTTTCCATTTGATGAAGGGGTTTTAATGTGAAAGAAATAACATAAGACACAATTGGTTGATTAAATTGTGTTTGTAAAATGGAAAGAGTTCAGTTGATAGTTTTCTTGACCATCCAATCATCATATTTCTGTGCATTTTTACTTTTGACTTCATGCCCCTTTCCTTCTTCCTCTGGGTCAGTAGCAGTAACACATGCTACCTGGGCTGAAGAACCTTTCAGTTTTACCTGTCCAGAGTACACCATCATTTGCAGGAGGCCTTTGAAGACAAAACACTCTTGAATGGGATGCCCCAAAATATGATGAAATAGGAAATAGTTGGGGAGGTCTTCATATCCTTCCTTGTTCAGCCTTTTGGGCCTTGGAAACTGAACTAGATTGTTTTCCAAAGCTGAGATGAAGTAACCAGGAACTTGTTCATTTTGTAAAGAATAAACTTTGTTCTTTAAATCCTCAAACTATTTCCGCCTTTGATCTTTTTGATCATCTTGATGAGGTGGTCATTGCCATTGACGCTCGGGAGTTAGAGCCCTTCGATACGATGAAGGTTTTGAAGTGGAAGCAGGTACAACTGCTTGTTTAAGTGTAACTGTAGCAGTATCTGCTTTCCCTATTCTCCTTCTAGGAACTGATGGAATTACATGAGTTTTAGTCTTAGTCATTGTAAGAGAGTCTTCTATCTGTTGGTCTATTTAAGCAAGGTCATGAAACCCTCTTGTGTATTTCATAGGGATCAAAGGTGTGCGTAATTCATCACACAAGTTTGTCACACAGATTGACAAAAATTCTTCTTGAGGGAGTGCTAAACTTAAGGAATATGATAATCCCTTCCAGTGAACAATGAAATCCGAAACTCTTTCATTATCCCTTTTTTTACAATTGGTAAGATAAAAAACTATCATCTTTGGTAATGTTGAGCTAAATTGAAGAAGGAACCTTTGACGAAGATCTTCCCACCCAATAATTGACTGAGATTGCAAACTTGTATACCACACAAAAGAAGGTCCTTGTAATGACTGCACAAAACACATGAGTTTAACTACTTCTTGTTGTTGAGGAGTTCCCATCATAGGATCACAATGAGAAAAAAATGTGTTATGTGTTGTTATGGATCTCCCGAACCATTAAAAATTGGGAATATGGTATTCAAAAAATTTAATGGGGGAGGAATTGCATCCACCCATTCTGGGAAAGCTCTATTTTCTGGTTGAACTTATGCACGTTTTCCTTCTATAGCTTCCAACCAAGTTGTTAATGTCTCAATGGTAGTCATTAATTTTTGAGAAACATCTAGTTGAGCTTGGACCTGAGTAGGTTCAATAACTGGAGTTTGGACGGGTGTGGTGACCGATACTTCCACTGATGGTAGCATTGCCGGTTTCTGTTGTGTATGACTCGTAGGATTGGACCTGTGAGGGTGTACTTGCAAACGGGGATATTCATGATCCATCCCAGTAGCTGCAAAAAATTACCTTGATTGATTAACTCCAGCATGCTTAGGAGGAAGACTACCTTGAAGTAGTTCTACATTTAACCTCCTTAATTCCTTCATTTCATCTTCTTGTTGTGCGAACCTTTCCTCTAATGAGAGTGATTTCCCTTCTCTAGAGTTAGGGTGGGATGTAACCTGACTTTTACCCTTTTCCTCGGCTTGTGACTTTTTGGATTATGGAAGGGCATTACCCCAAATAATGTATTGCCCCTAGGAAACCCTCTCTCTTCTTGTACACACACCTCCTTCATTCGTTTATGTGTGTACAACTTCTTGAACATGAACATCTTCATCTGATTCCTCTGAGTGAGCCTCATGTTCTAGGGGATTAGTGACAAAGGAATTGATGAGATTTATTAATGCATAACGCATTGATGGCATTCTGTCAGTTCTTCTACTAGATTGTTTCCCTTTGTGTCTTATATGATACTTTGTTCTCCTATATAAGGAATTCCTTGGAACTATTTGGAAAAAAGTAACCTGAAGAGAATCATTGGATAATTCAGTTTTATGATTTCCTTGTGTCTTCTTCCCTAATCGGGAGAAAAATGACTTCTACTGAGGAGGGGATTGCAAATGTGAAAAATCCCCCATCCTTGTATTATGGGGTTGTTTTTGTTCTTCATCTTCAAATATTTGAGCATTGTTAAATGAATTCAAATATTTATTTAGACGATCCCCCAGCCTCGCAAGTATGGGTGAGTCTTGAACTGCTATAGCTGAAATCCATGCAAATGCTCTTCTCATTTTACAGATTTTGGTTCAGACATTAACTGGGTGCATTATCCGACCATCATTTACACCACCCGTTTTAGAAGATCGCTGTGATATTTCAGACATTTGCATCCTCTGACGTCTGATATCCTCTAAATGAGATTCCTGCTCAAGATTCTCAGTAGCTTGGTGTAAAAGCAGCTCAATAACTTCTTTTCCTTGAGCCTGATTCTGATGAGAACTGGTTGGGGCTTGTTCTTGAGTATACATTTGATTACATAAAAAACCTATTGATTGAGGCCGATCGTGGGAAATAACATTGCATGAAACCAATTTTTTCAGACTTTTGTGATTTTGGAGTGCAGTGAAATGCAATGCCCCATATGCACCCCATCATTTGATACAAACATTAGATAGGGAATCAGAAATTAATTGGCGTAGCCTTTTCAGATCATTGAGACTTGCACGCTGAAGGGTTATCTATTGTTTTTCAACCCTTGGATGTTGGGAAACTGAAAGAGATTCCAAGTCAATTTGGAGCTACAACCCTTCTATTACCTTTATATGATTTTGATATTTATCATATGGTAAGACTTTGGTTTTCAAATGACGAAGAGTTTTCCATTATTTAAAACGAATGTCATGAATACAATATTCTGTCATCAATTATGGAATATCAAACTGAGAATTTTCTTAAGGCCAGAACATGACTGGTATTTCTCTATTAGGTAATTTTTTCCTCATGTTCAACACATCTTCATCATCTTCTACTATAGGTTTCGCCACTTGGTCTGACCAAAGTGGATGCTCTGCATTTGAGGATAAATGACTCAAGGGAGTTTCATAGAATGATCGTTCCCTTAAGATATCTTTTGGTTGAGATAGTGTTTCACCCATAAATGACAAGTCATTAGACATTAATGTCCTTGTGTTTGCAAGTGCCTTGAGATATGAGGGATTTCTTGTTACTACATTTTCAATTATAGAATTTTTTTGACATTGCGAAATACTACTATGGAGAGGACTTTCACAGTGAAAGCCATCATGGGAATATTCCACAATAAAGGCCTCCTGCAAAAACCAGTGAAAAACATGTATATAACAGAAAAGTAAAGGAAATGATGAACAAATGATCTTTGAGGAGTAACCATATCAAAAATGGAGTGAAAGAGGGAGAACCCGAAGGAAGAAAATTGGGTTTGAGATTTCCCATTACCTTGTACTCGAATGCCTCCTTCTCTTTAATGTCCTGTATAATGACATTATATTCATTAATTAGAAATTACAAAACCTTTTATACATAAATAGGGTTCATTCTGGTTTCATTATTTCATATTATAATCCTTTGGATGACTTATAGAGTTTAAAAACATTGTTCGGGGATGTTCGTTTTTATGGTTTTCTTGAGCAGTCCACTTGTATTCTTAAATTGATGTTTGGGTAGATTATGGGTAATCATCCAGAACTGATACTACATGTTATTAATGATATTACAGTAGCTTTAATAATTTTATAGTGAATTATATTAGATCCAAGTGGACGAATCATTAGATAAAAATTTAATGATGGTTATTTGGGTTAATTTGGGCGGTTTTTGGATCACAACAATCTTGTTTTAACATTTAACTTAGTAATAAGGCCATAGGTTATTTCCCGAACATAAAATAGAACATAATACATATAAAATATTCTAGTTCAACCATAAAATGGTTTCATGACCAGATTGAAGGTAGAAATGGAAGAAGAGAACATGTCATTTTTGAACCAGAATATTTTATATGTATTATGTTCTATTTTATGTTCTAGAAATAACCTATGGCCTTATTACTAAGTCAAATGTTAAAACAAGATCGTTGTGATCCAAAAACCGCCCAAATTAACCCAAATAACCATAATTAAATTTTTTTCTAATGATTCGTCCACTTGGATCTAATATAATTAACTATAAAATTATTAAAGCTACTGTAATATCATTAATAACATGTAGTATCAGTTCTGGATGTTTACCCATGTTCTACCCAAACATCAATTTAATAATACAAGTGGGCCGCTCAAGAAAACCATAAAAACGAACATCCCCGAACAATGTTTTTAAACTCTATAAGTCATCCAAAGGAACATAATATGAAATAATGAAATCAGAATGAACCCTATTAATGTATAAAAGGTTTTTTAATTTCTAATTAATGAATATAATGTCATTATATAGGACATTAAAGACAAGGAAGCATTCGAGTACAAGGTAAGGGGAAATCTCAAACCCAATTTTCTTCCTTCGGGTTCTCCCTCTTTCACTCCATTTTTGATATGGTTACTCCTCAAAGATCATTTTTTCATCATTTACTTTACTTTTCTGGGATATACATGTTTTACATTTTAAATAAAAACGATTATCAAATATTTGAAAATATTTTTATGATATGAGAATATTCCACAATAAACCATGCTTATGATTCTGAGATTAGTTATGATTTTTTTTTTCAATTTATGTTAAGTGTTTCACTAGTTTCAAAATTATACATCATGATTCATAATTTTATAATAAAATATAGTGTATACCATTATTTAGAAATGTTTTATATAATAGGGAAAGTAAAATATATCAATTCATGTAATATATGTAGGTATTTCCCTCCTGGGAAAGATATTGAGGATGGAACTAGAGCTAGAGTTGGAACTGAACAAATTATAACTATATTAGGGAATCTGACTGAGGTTATGACTAAAAACCTTTAGAATATGTTACAACTTGATAATCCACAACATCATGGGAACAATTTTAGATTTTCTCATGTGAGAAGAACCTCAATCATTCAATGGAACCAAAAATCCATTTGTAGATGATAAATTGAAACGTTCATTAGAAAATATATTTCTTACTTTGGGATATAATGAAAGGAATCAGGTTGTCACAGTAGTTTATAATGTCTCATGGGAAACTGATCAATGGTGGTTATTGACTCAAACCACTAATGATGATGAGTAAATAAGGACTATTTAGTGGAATGATTTTAAGGATATTTTATTCAAAAAATGATTTCCTCGTGAAAAATGAGTGGCATGGATAGATAATTCTAGAGTCTAAGAAAAATGGAAGTGGAAAACATTTCTAAGTATGAAGATAAATTTATAATGTTAACAAGGAATTATATGGATTACGTATATAATCCAAAGTTAATGATTGACCATTTATTTTGTGGGATTAATCTAATCATTCAATGGGAACTATTATCCCAAAATAATCTAATCATATGATGATATTTTATTATATGCTATCAAGATAGAGAAATATTTCTCTAAGTATTATGGAATTGAATAAAGGTAAGATAATAAGAGGATGATTGAGAAAAAATTAGATAAAGGGAAGAAGAAAAGGGGGTATTTTCCAACATGTGGTACTTATGGAAGGAAACATGTTGATATATGATTGAAAGGAAAATAATATTTCTTTATGTATAGAGGAAAAGGTCATTATGCATATAAATTTAAGAGAAAGGGTGAATCCATCAATGATTAGTACTTTAACTATAAAGAGATGGAGTGCTATTCCAACCAATTCCCAAAACATCAAGGGAACAAATGATAAAATTATCAATGGGGAGAAGTCTAAGCTTATGCAATTACTATAATGGAAGTGTATTTTTTTAGAAATTTGGTGAAAGGTATTCTTATCATCCACTACAGGATTTCAAATGTTTTATTTTATTCTTGCTCAACCAACTCTTTTATGTATAAAGAATTTACTAATGGCATCACAACACCACACTAGAATTTATCTGGGAAAGGATGGCACACATATGCCAAGTTTTGCCTAATAAATGCTTGATTTGGCACCTGAAAATACTTCATTACCCAATATACTTTTTCCCTCAGGGTTCAGCTTAGTGGTAGCTTCCCATGTGGGTCTTGGTAAGGTCTTTAGTTCAATACTCACCAAGTTATTAACTATATTTGTGTGTTTTGTGATTTTCTCTATAATGTAGTCTCTTTCCCCTAAATCAATGTAAATATATTTAACTCTAATAATTAACTAAAAAATATATATATCATGTCCAAAATTTGTTTTAATGTTATAAAAAATGTTAAAATTAAGAATAAAAAAATTTATATCATTTTTAGATAAGTTAGGTAAACTTGACTAAGAAAATAATTACCATACCATCCAACTAAACCCATATCTAGGATATAATAAATGACTCAACTTTTCCTAGGTGATGTTACAATTTTGGGTTGGTTGAATTATATTGGGTTGGTTTTTTAGTTTTATAGGCCTTTTACACACCCTTATTCATTATCTTAAACACATTGCAATGTAGTTTCTAAATAAAAATTTTATTTGTTAATTTTACCCATTACAGAATTATAATTTCTATTATTGATCCAATATATCACAAAAGTGACTACATATATCCCAAAATTACACTCAATAAAAATTAATAATAATATATATTATTAATCTTATACACATCAAAAAATATGACACATCACACAATCCCACACACATCACAAAAACATAATATCTATTATAAGTGAAGATATATGTTTTGTTAATGTTGTTGCTCAGATTGTTTTATTTTTTGAGCATGTTTTAGAAGATGATGGTTGTATATGTGTTGGTATGAGCAGACACATTCCACTATGGAACATGATAAGTGAAAATTATTCTAGGATGATCATATTTAGTTCTTTGGGTTTTCCTATTAGTGAAATCTATCTGAACTAGAAAATTGGTTTGTCTAGTGTAGGCCTTCAAGAACATCTCCCTTTTGTGATTTACATTTTATTTTTTAAGATAAAGATTTTTTAAATTAGGAATTTTAATGTTAAAAATTAAAATGTATTTTTTTGATCTTTTAATGTCATGAATAATCTATTATTTCATATTAATTCATGTTTGTCTCATTTTTAATTTTCACTGAATTGGTTTTGCAACATTCTAGTTTGTTTTTAGTTTAACCTGACATAAGGGAGTTTTTCCTTTATGTAATATATTTTTACCCTTATGTGAGAGTATTTTAAACTTATATAAAGTATTTATAACCTTATGTAATGTTATTTTACCCTTATGTAAGTGTTTTGTTAGCCTTACGTGAGCTTTGGGATGCAAGGATTACCTTTATGTAATGATCAATGGACCCTTACATATCATCAGTGGAGTGTTGGTTTCCATTACATGGATAGATTATTGGGTAGCTTTCCATTATAAAATCTAGTGTTTACCCTAATGATACCCATGGTTTACCATTACATGGGTATAGAACTAGAAGTCTTTCCTTTATGTGAGGTTTGGAATCCCTTATGTAGCCACTAAAAAAATAGACGTATTAGTGGCATGTTTTTTATTAATGGAAGTGGTTTAAAATAAATCTACATATCTTAGTGGTGGTTATGAAAATTTCCATGTATTTGATGGTCATCAATCATTTATAAATGGTTTTTCTTTTTTAGTGGTGGTTTTTGTATGTGTTTTTTAGCACATAGAGGTAGTTTTTAGTTCACTTAAAAGAGGTTTATTTTAACAAAATAAACTAAAAATAAAATAGAGGAAATGAAGATAACTTCCACTTCATATTCTATCATTGGTTATGTTTAGAGGCAATTTATAATGACTAATTCTAAATAGATTCATTAAAATATATTTATCAGTGGTTATCATAAACCATTGGAAAATATATTTATAAAATATTTTAAAATTATTTAATAAAAAATATGCATAGAAAAACTCGTACATACAATAAATTGAAACATAAATGCACAAAAAAATCATCATACAAAAATCATCATACATACACCATCATATATACACCATTATATATATACCATCACACATACACCAATATACATAAACCATCATACATACACCATTATACATCCACAGTCATATATATACAACCTTTGTCACCATAAACTTAGTAAACCCATAACCTTAGCCATAGATATATATATATAAAATATGCCCACCATTAATAATAACCAATGGAAATTATACATCTATCCCATGACCTCTAATGAATCTATCTACCTGCACATCATGTTATCAACTAGAACTGACCACATCATGCCATCAACTAGAATAAAAAGTAGATAGAAATTATAATTGAACATAATAAATAATAATTATAGTAGAATAATTGATAATATCTAAACATACCATAAAATATAAAAACCCTCATGACTACATTCTAAAAAATGTCACGGATCAGAATGGTTAACCTCTGACCTACTGTTGGTATCTAGCAACTACAATAAGAACTGTGACATTTAAGAAAATAAATGAGAAATATAATTGACATTAAATATATTCAAAATGAGGAACAAAACATTTTTTATTTTTATAATAAAAAATTACACATGTTAACATATAAAAATATCATGAAAAATAATTTAAAAACACAAATATACCCATTTAAGATATAATTCAAGACTTGGAATTGAAGAGGAATAATTATATAAAAATCTAACAAATTTTTAAATCAACTTCGAGTGTTCTTGAAATTTAATTAATAAAAAAATTTATATAATTTGATATGGAAGCATTCCCTCTATTTCAAAAACAATTCAATAGTTGTTGTCTCATGATTTCACATAAATCCGAGGTTTTCATTTATGGTTTTGACTATTACACACATGTTTTAGTGTTTTAAAACACTAGAAACACGTTTATATGCATCCCAAGAAAATTGTAACTTTGAATGGAATTACTTCAGTTTATACATTTTACAATAAGTATATGATCATTATCCTATGATTTCATGGTCATCTGATGTCATTTTCCTAGTTTTGACCCCCTTACACTCGTTTTAAAATAAATTAGTATCTTTAAAAATCTTTATTGAGTCATTCTGAGCACACCGCATGTTGAATAGACTTTTTGAATATGTATTAACATAAAAAACAAGTCAATTATGTTTTCCCATGATTTTAGACCAATTTGAGGTTGTTTTCTAGGGTTTTGATCATTACACACATGTTTGAGTGTTTTAAAACACTGTAATCAAATTTACAGGTATCCCAAGAAAACTGTTGGTCGGAGTGGATACTCAAGAGGGGGGGTGAATTGAGTTCCAATTAAAATTTCTGTTTTAAAATCCTTTACCAAAAATTCCCCCAATTTAAAATACTAATTGAATTTTAGTAAATTTGAACTAAAGCAAACTTTCAGTTAGGTTCTCAATAGATTGATTAATTCCCAGTTAATCTAATCAGAAGATTAGATTAGCTTTTGAAACTAACTTAATGATTTAAAAATAATGCAAACACTTGATAATTCAATTATCAGAGTAACTTTGAAAAACAGTTTAAGTTTTAAAGCACTTGGCAGTGGAATAAAAGGTTTTATATAAAACTAAACAAAGCACAACCGATATAACCAAGAGGTTCAGTCTCAAGCCGAGACTTAGTCCTCTCAACAATTTATATAAATTGGATCCACATTGTGGATTGGGGTTCACAACAGTTTACAACTCTCCAGGTCAAAGACCTCTACCATAGTTCTACGTGGGAAACAAAAACAACAGAAAATACAGCTGTCCAGGTCACACACGACCTCTACCACTATCCACAGTGGGAAATAGAAGATGTAAAGAGTTTGAATGAGGATTTACAAATCCTCCAGTTAAGGTTCAGGAGATAGTGTGTGTGTAAATTAGAACTGATGACACACACTGATTGTAATGTAAATAATAAACCAGTGAGTAAGATATAGAGTTTATAATGGCTCTAGTGATTGCAGAGTAGCTCTAGACTCCTTCGGATTTGATCAGAAATGGTTCTGAGTCCTCTTCAGGTTTTTGTCTAAAAAACAAAGTGTCGCTTTCTTGACATCCAGGTTCAGAGACAGTAAAGATGTAGTCGATGAAGTTCTTCAAAGTACTTGTGAATGTAATGAAATATTCTTGAGTAAGCTTGAGTGTGAATGATCTCTTGTGTCTTCTTGGTCATGCATGTATGAGCTCTTCTTGTGTATATCCCTTGTAGATAACTTTCGTATTGCGCTTGTATATTCCTCGTGTCTTTCACATGTGTATATCTGTATGTTTTACAGCAACAAGGACTTCTTGTATTTATGGCACGAGCTCCGGAAAAAGAAATGATTTCTTTTTTTAGGTACGAGGTACGGTTCCCTGACATCCAACAGCCTTCATCAAATAAATGACCGAGCATTAAAATATATCTGATATGAACATTGGTTAGATTAAATAAAGATAAAGAAATTAAGGTAGCGTCGGATTCTCTGGAACGATAGATTTTGATATCAGTAGCCTTGTGTATCGGTAACCTCTTGTGTAACGGTAACCTTTCTATCGGTAGACTTCATGTCTGTCGGCAGACTTGATCGGTAGTAGTAGACTAAATGTACCGGTGACCTTTCGTGTAACGGTAGCCTTCATGTACCGGTAACCTCTTGTGTAACGGTAACCTTTCTATCGGTAGACATCATGTCTGTCGGTAGACTTGATCGGTAGCGGTAGACTTAATTTACCGGTGAAATTTTGTGTAATGGCAACATTCATGTACTGGTAGCTTCCTTAGTGTATCAGTAGACTCTCCTCGGTAACTTGTCTGTAATGGTAGGCTTGAGTAATGGTGACTTGTCTGTATCGGTGACCTTCACATATCGGTATACTTGCATAATAGTGACTTGTCGTATCGGTAGACTTGATGTAGCGGTGACCTTTACGTATCGGTAGACTTGCATAATGGTGACTTGTCTGTTTAAGAATTCTATTGGCAGAATGGGTTAAGATAGAATATATATTCATCCAGTAACCGAATTCTCTGAAGATAATATAAATATTATAATATATGAATATGTGCATGGTGTACAGAAATTCTGAACTAAGTAATTAACCATTAATCAATATAGGGATTATCAAACCATAATTGAGAATAATTGGGATTATCATAATATGAGTGAGCATAATTGGGATTATCAAAACATGAGTGAGCATAATTGGAATTATCATAATATGACTGAGCATAATTGTAATTATCATAATATGAGTGAGCATAATTGGGATTATCAAAATATGAGTGAGCATAATTGGGATTATCAAAATAGGAGTTCAACTCATTTTCCCAGAGGGTTCAACAATCTCCCCCTTTTTGATAATCACAACCTATGCCAAAGTATTAAGAAAATTAAAATAGTGTTAGAGGAAAAATTTCCTAATAAAAACTTTTAAAACAAAGTTCTCATTTTGCTCCCCCTTTCAATTGCACTCCCAGTTCTCATTTGTTTCATTTTCTCCCCCTTTGTGATTAACAAAAAGAAGGGTAGAATTAGAGAAATGTAGAGACAAAAAGAGAACATAATTCAAGGAAACATAAACACAGTAAAGTGGAGAATGTAAGAGTAAATTTCCATTAATTCACAAAAGATACAAACTGAGAAATTCAGGATTACAAAAATACAAGTGAATCCTATCAAAAACATCCCGAATCACTCAATAGTCCTCTTGAACATGAGTATTTCCCTTAGTATCAAAATAGGGTGTAGGTTCATATTGAGTATATGGCTTGGGAATAGCTGAAAGAACAACTAGAGGGTCATCCACTGAAACTGTACCGGATCTGAAATCTGTGCTCTTCTGTGGGATCATAGGTGTCAAGCTTCAAATAGCCTGAACTGGAGTCAACTGAGGTGTACTCCCAGAGGCAGAGGCAGGAAGTGCAGGAGGTACAATCACAGGTATGGCATCCACATGCAAGAATGGTTGCAACAGGTTCCTGAAATCCATAATAATACTCCCTCCTCTCTCCATTGATGACACAAAATCATCTCGATTTTCAATGAATTTATCCAAGGCAGGAGTAAGCTCCTTGATCTTACTAACCTGTTCTCTGAAAGCATGAGTCACTGGAGGCAACTTCAAATTCTCTATCAAGAGCTTGAAATGGTTGGTCATTTTATGCTTGGTATAGACCTTCTCAAAGTAAACATCCACCTTATTTTTAATTGCCTCTTGAGAAGCAGTAGCTGCCCGTAGGTGATCATGAACAAAACTACTAACTTCCCTAGTGGTAGAAAGGATCTGAGTATCTGAGGTGCCACTAGTACTGGCCTTAGCCAACTCTTCCGGGATAACAGTTCTGATCTGGTCAAGGTTCACAGTGGAGCTGGATGAGGGAAGGGGTTTAACTGAGAAAGCTACTGTCTCCTTGAAAGACTATGTCAGATTACTAACCACCTTCTGAACAAGTTCATCTTGACTGTTCAAATGTTCTTTGACTGACTTCTTAAAAGCCTCAAATACTTCCACAAACTACTTGACCACTTCTTTGATATATCTCATATCAGTATTCACTTGGGTTTGAGAGTTGTTCATGGCAGTTAATGATTCAGTCAATTGTCTTAGAGAAACCACAGCTCCTATCCAACTCTCAATTTGAGTATGGCATACTTTAACTTCATCCATAATTCCCTTCAATAGACTAGAAACATCACATCCAAGAGATAGATCTAGGGATTGCTCCACACTTATCATTTCATCAACCATGATTTTCTTCAAATCTTCCACTGATTCTTTCAGTGTTTCTTTCATTTCAGCCTTTAAGGACTCAAGGTCCTCCTTGGTTGCCAAATTTTCAGCCACAACATGTAGGATAACTGATTCCCTTTTGGACTGGTCTTCCTCATCAGAATATCCATAATTAAGACCAAGAACCATATATCCTGGATCTGATGTCCAACCTTCAATTTCATATAACAAAGAAACTGAACAGAGATGCTCCCCCTCACTTAGAGCATTTTCCCGAGGAATCTCCTCTAACGGTTCTTCTCGAGGTAACTCTACAACCTCCTCTGAAACTTCAGCAGATTCAATAACCATTTGCTCGGATAGTTCAATAGTTGGGTTAGTGCTATACTTTTCTGAGTCATCAATGACTCTCTTTGTAATGACAGTAGGACCCACTGCTACTTCCTGATCAGGCACTATCTGGACTGTACTATCTATTAGAGGGCTCAAACTGAGCTCTTCTTCTTCATTTTCCTCATCATTTGCTTCAGCAGAAGCCTCCTTTTCTCCATTAACAAAATGATTAGATTCGGTTGCCTCATCCTCTTCAGAGGTGTCCTTAACAACATACTGAAATGCTTCTTTTTCTTCTTCTGTAGTCTTAGTATCATTGTCCTTCAAAATAGTTTCTCTCCTAGGTAGTTCTTTTGGAGGTCTAGCTGCTCCATGGGAAATATTTTGATGCACAGGACTAGGAGGTAAATCTGGGTCTCCTTCTTCCTCAACTGATGTTTCTTCCTCGTCAGTTTCAGCTTCATTATCACTGTAGATCGGTTTTGGTTCATCTGGTCCAAGAACATGATCCCTCACATCCTTTAGTCTAGAAGGATGGTCCACAGGAGTGTACTTGTCATATATTTTACCTTCATCATTAACCCAATATTTCTTCCAAGGGTTCCAGCTAACATTCATATACTTACAAATAGTCCTGGTGAGGCAAAAGTTATCCTTAACCACAACAGTTTCATCCTAAGGTCCAGCTACCTCCTTTGCCTTCAACAGAATAGAAATCAACTTAGAAAAGAAAAGTGCATTGGACTTAGACTTTGGTCTTGTCATATCCTTAATCTGAATCACTAGTAATCTGCACAAGTTCACCTTTACTCCATGTTTTAACAGATACAACAAATAAATATCCTGAAATCTGAGGGTAGAAAAATCTCCTCTCCTTGAACTAATCACATGCTGAATGAACTTGGAAAGTAGTTTATCCTCCCCTGCCATCTCTGCAGCAATGACCTTTCTAGGGGTTCAATTTCTTATCAATTCCAACAAGGCATCCTCATATTTGAAAAAGTAACTTGAAGTAGGTATGAATTTTGAATAAAATCCATAATCACCACTATGAGGAACTATAAGGTTCTCAGCCCATTCAACTGATGAAAACAAAAAATTTTGACCATTCACAAAGGATATCATCCTATTCTCTTCTTCTGATGTCTTAAAACAGACAAACTCATAGAACTCTTTTACCAGTACTGGATAATATAGTCCATTATTGTTCGTGAAGCACTCGAGCCATCTTTTCTCTTGTAAGATCTTCAGAATCAAGGACATGCTTTCCATCAACCATTCCGCACATAACTCCTTTTCCACTACAATTTCTCGCTTCGATAAATGCGGATACACAGGATTCCTTTGAGAAGGACCTCTACTGCTTCCACTAGCACTAGCATTGGTAACTTTCTGCTTCTTAGCTTGCGGTGCATCACACCCTTCATCCACTGAGGGTCGCTTCACGCGAGCCATTTCAGATTCTGAGGCTTAGGGTTTTGTGAGCTTGAGAGGTTTAGGTATGAGGGATTCTAATAGACGGGTTCGTGGTGATTGAGTAAAGTCTAGAGTCGGGTTTAATATCATTTAGGATTCACATATAAAATAAATCTCATAAAAAAAATTCGGAGTCTTGGCCTTAATACGAAAATTTAAAACAATGCGAGAGATGTACCGGGGAGGTGTCCTTAAACGGTGAGGTCTATCCTAATGGTGAGGTTTTATCTAATGGTGAGGTATATCTAATGGTGAGGTCTATCTAACGGTGAGGTCTATCCTAACAGTAATTTTTTATCTAACAATGAGTTCTATCTAACAGTGAGGTCTATCCTAATGGTGAGGTTTTATCTAACGGTGAGGTCTATCCTAATGGTGAGGTTTATCTAACGGTGAGGTCTATCCTATAGGTGAGGTTTATCTAATGGTGAGGTCTATCCTAATGGTTTAAGAGTAAGTTATCATTCCTAATTCGTGTCTAATGAAACTTAATCTTTCTGAATTTAATGTCTTAGTGAAAATATCAGCTAATTGGAGTTCAGTGCCTATAAATTCAAGAGTTATATCACCTCTTTGATAATTATCTCTTAGAAAGTGGTGTCTAACATCAATGTGTTTGGTTCTGGAGTGATACACAGGGTTCTTTGAGATGATGATCGCACTAGTGTTATCACAGTTAATTGAAACATGTTTAAAGACAAATCCAAAGTCCAATAAAGTGTGTTTCATCCACAGAATCTGTGCACAACAACAACCAGTAGCTATATACTCTGCTTTAGAAGTAGATAATGCAACCGAGTTCTATTTCTTACTAAACCATGATACTAGGGACTTTCCAAGTAAATGACATGTTCCAGATGTGCTCTTTCTGTCTAACTTGCATCCAGCAAAGTCAGCATCTGAATAACTTATTAAATCAAATGATTGTCCTTTTGGGTAAAACAATCCCAAATTAGAAGTATATTTAAGATATTTGAAAATCCTTTTAATAGAAAGAATGTGTGACTCTTTAGGGTTAGCTTGAAATATAATACACATACATACACTAAACATAATATCAGGTCGACTAGAAGTAAGATACAAAAATCTCCCAATCATACCTCTATAATTAGTTTGATCTATTGGTTTACCAGTTTCATCAATATCTAATTTACAGGTGGTACTCATAGGTGTATCACGCCCCTTGACACTATCCCAACCAAAACGTTTTAATAAATCCTCAGTATATTTACTTTGATTTAAAATAATACCATCTTTAGTTTGAAAGATTTGAAATCCAAGAAAGTACTTAAGCTATCCCATTAAGCTCATTTCAAACTCATTTTTCATAACCTTTGAAAAATCAGTACATAAAGAATTTTTAGAAGATCCAAAAATAATATCATCAACATAGATTTGTACTATTAAAACATATTTTGAAATTATTTTTATAAAAAGAGTGGGATCGAAAATTCCTTTTATAAATCCTTTTGAAATAAGAAAATTTGTAAGTCTTTCATACCACACTCTTGGAGCTTTTTTTAAACCATATAAAGCTTTAGAAAGTTTAAAAAAATGATTTTGAAAGTGAGGATTTGAGAAACCAGGTGGTTGTTCAACAAAAACATCTTCAACAATAAAACCATTTAGAAAAGCACTTTTCACATCCATTTGATATAACTTGAAATTCAGATGTGATGCAAAGGCAAGTAAGATCCTAATTGCCTGTAATCTAGCTACAGGTGAAAAGGTTTCCTCATAGTCAATTCCTTCTTCTTGATTGTAACCTTGTGCAACTAGTTTAGCTTTGTTTCTAATGATGTTTTCAGATTCATCAACTTTGTTTCTAAACACCCATTTTGTGCCTATGTTTAAAGTGTCTTTAGGACTTTCTACTAATTCCCAGACTTTATTTCTTTCAAATTGATTTAGTTCTTCTTGCATAGCCATTACCCAAAATTCATCATTGATAGCATCATTGATATTTTTAGGTTCTAACTGTGAAAGAAAATCTTGATATTCAACTTGATTTCGTAGAGAAGCTCTAGTCTGTGTTCCTATATCTAGATTACCTACAACAGCATCTAAGGGATGGTTCTTCAGAATCCTAGTTGGTCTCAAAAAGGTAGGGCTAGATATTTCAGGTTCATCAATAGGTTGGGAATCAACAGAATCAGGTTCTGGAAAATTTCCAGAACTGGATGTTTTAACTACTGGTCCATTGTCTTTATTATTAAGGTTCAAAATAGAAAGATCATTTTCATGATTTTCAAGAGAGGTCTTATGTTCATGTAGATCAGTTTCATCAAATTTGATGTGAACAGATTCCTCCACACATTTGGTTCTCTTATTGAAAACTCTATAGAATTTACTAGAAATAGAGTAACCTAAGAAAATTCCTTAATCACTCTTAGATGCAAACTTGTCAAGATTATCTTTAGTATTAAGAATAAAGACTTTGCAACCAAAAACTCTAAAGTAGTTAACCTTAGGTTTCCTATGGTTCCACAACACATAAGGGGTCTTCTTAAGAACATGCCTTATCAAGACTCTACTGATAATATAACAAGCTGTATTGAATGCTTCAGCCCAAAAATAAACAGGTAGGTCATACTCATTGAGCATGGTTCTGGAAATTTTCTGAAGGGTTCTATTCCTCCTTTCTACTACACCATTTTGCTGAGGTGTCCTAGGGGCAGAGAAATTGTGACTATAGCCATTGTGTGAGTAGTAGGATTCAAACTCATGATTTTTAAACTCACGACCATGATCACTTCTCAAGGTTTTAATCTTAAGTCCACTAAGGTTCTCTGAAGACTTGGAATATTTAACAAAGTAAGAACAAGCTTCACTTTTGTGAGCTAGAAAATATACCCAAGTATACATAGAATAGTCATCTACTAGAACATAGACATAGTGCTTCCCATTTAAACTAGAAACTCTAGAAGGTACAAACAAATCCATGTGAACAAACTCGAGAGGTTGAGAAGTCGACACTTCTTTCTTTGATTTGAAAGAAACTTTATGTTGCTTTCCCTTTTGACAGGGATTACAAACTTTATCTGCTGGGAATTCAAGTTTTGGTAGGTCTCTAACTAAGTTCTTCCTAGTAAGTTTTCTAAGTGAATGTACATTACAGTGTCCTAATATTCTATGCCAAAGCCAAGACTCTTTATGAAAAGCATTTAAACAAGTAATATTTTGCATAGCTAAAGAATTTAAATCAACATCATAGACATTTTCATTTCGCAAGGCAGAAAATACTAAAGCATTTTTAGAATTAAAAAATTGCAAGAATCATTTTCAAATTTAACATTAAAACCATCATCACATAACTGAGAAATACTTAGTAAATTATATTTAAGTCCATCAACAAATATAACTTTAGAAATTAATATTGAGTCAGTGTTACCAATCTGGCCTAAGCCGATGATTTTACCTTTAGAATTATCACCAAAAGTGACAAAACCTCCATCAACTCTGACTAAGATTTTGAAGCAAGAGAAGTGTCCTGACACATGTCTTGAACATCCACTGTCCAAGTACCAGGTCTTTCTATAAGAGCTCTTTAAAAAGGTTCCCTACAAAACAGATTTAGATAGGAAATGATTTTAGTACCCAGATTTTCATGGGTCCAGACAGGTTAGCTAATAAAACTTTAGGTACCCAAATTTGTCTTACGGGTCTCATAAAATTTTTAGAATCAATAGATTTAGACAGATAAACCTTATTAGATCTGTAACTATGAATATAACCCGTTGAAGAATATGAACTTCCAGAACTATAACTATCTACATTCTGTCCAGATTTAGGAATAAATCTAGTTTTGGTAACTTTTCTTTGTCCAGGTTGGTATCCTATACCAGTAGTATATCTAGGTCAAATCTTCTTACCTAGAATTTGAGTAAGAGTATCTTTTCCATTTGTGAAATTTTTTAAATCCTTCCTAAGTTTCTCATTTGGCAATTTCAGTTCAGTGTTTTCTTTTATTAACTGAGCATTTTTTTCCATTTCTATGTCAAGATCAGATTTATGTTTAATAGTTAAAGCATAGTGTTTCTGTAAACCTTTGTATACGTATTTCATATCATTACAGGTTTCTTCCAAGATATCACAGTATTAAAACAGTTCATATTTTGACATGTTTTCAGAATCAGAATCTTCTCCAGAATAATATTTAATTAAAGAAGGAGTTTCAAATGTTACCTCAGAAGTGTTTGTTGTAAAACACATGTTTTCCTTATTTCTGTTTTCAGTCCCAGAAGCTTCAGATTCACTAGAGCTATCCTCAGAAGCACTCCACGTAGTCTTCATGGATTTATTATACTTATTATCCTTATACTCATATTTATTCTTGTATTTCATCTTTGGATTCTTTGGATAGTCATCTTTTATATGTCCTTTTCTTTTGCATTCATAGCAGAAAACTTCATCAGATTTTTCAGGTTTCTTCCAGTTCTTTTTCCAATGTCCCCTGTTGTCATACTTACCTTTGTAATTTGATTTTCTAAAAAACTTATTCTTCCTATAAAACTTATTAAATATTATTGGATATGTGAGCCATTTCTGCATCACTATCAGATACACTTTCACTTTCTTCATAGCTTGAGCTATCACTTGCATCATGAAGTTTCTCCTTATCCTTATTCTTTGAAGTAGATGTCTTGAAGGCAACTGACTTCCTTTTTGGTTCATCTTCTTCTTCTTTGTTTACCTTAAGTTCTAATTCATACATCATCAACTTACCAATATGTTCCTTAACTGGCAGTTCACCAATATCACAAGATTCCCTGATTGAAACAGAAGTTCCCCTCCATCTTTCAGGTAGGCATCTCAAAATTCTCATGATCTGCTCCTTTGATGGAACATCCTTTCCCAGTGAGATCATTATGTTGATAATTTCGTTAAACCTAAGATACATATCAGAAATGGGTTCATCAGGATTCATATTAAAATTATCATATTTAATAGTATAGGTGTCCAATATCATTTCCATAAGGTTAGTTGTTCCATCATGAGAAACAATTAAAGTATCCCAAATTTCATGTGCAGTCTTACAAGAAGATATTATATTAAATTCCTCATCTCCTAAAGCAAAATACAGAGCTTTAATAGATTTTCAATTATTATTGTAGGCTGTCTTAGTAGCTTCATTCCAAGTTGATCTAATAGTAGTGGGAATTTTATATTCTAATTCTATGGAAGTCCAAATATCAAAACCCATGATTTCTAAATGAATTTTCATCTTAATCTTCCACTGAGAATAGTTGTTTCCATTGAAAAATGGTGGTCTATTAGTATAAACACCTTCAAGTCTATTATCCATGATAACTAGGTTAAAACAAAAATTTTAAAGAGATAAAAATTTAAAAATAACAGAAATTTTAAGAACTTTAAAATACAACTAAAATCACAGTTGAAAAACAGAGTTCTTCAGAAAATATTTTAAATCCTCTGATACCAAATGTTGGTTGGAGTGGATACTCAAGAGGGAGGTGAATTGAGTTCCAATTAAAATTTCTATTTTAAAATCCTTTACCAAAAATTCCCTCAATTTAAAATACTAATTGAATTGTAGTGAATTTTAACTAAAGAAAACTTTCAGTTTGTTTCTCAAGGGATTGATTAATTCCCAGTTAATCTAATCAGAATATCAGATTAGTTTTTGAAACTAACTTAATGATTTACAAATAATGCAAACACTTGCTAATTCAATTATCAGAGTAACGTTGAAAAATAGTTTAAGTTTTAAAGAAATTGGCAGTGGAATAAAAGGTTTTAGATAAAACTAAACAAAGAACAACAGATATAACCAAGATGTTCAGTCTCAAGCCGAGACTTAGTTCTCTCAATAATTTATATAAATTGGATCCACACCCTGGATCGGGGTTCACAACAGTTTAAAACTGTCCAGGTCAATGACCTCTACAACAGTTCTATGTGGGAAACAAAAACAACAGCAAATACAGTTGTCCAAGTCAGAGACGACCTCTACCACTATCCATAGTGGGAAATAGAAGATGTAAAGAGTTTTAATGAGGATTTACAGATCCTCCAATTATGGTTCAGGAGACAGTGTGTGTGTAAATTAAAACTGATGACACACACTACTCGTAATGTAAATAATAAACCACTGAGTAATATATAGAGTTTAGAATGGCTCTAGTGATTGCAGTGTATCTCTAGACTCCTTTGGATTTGATCAGAAATGGTTCTGAGTCCTCTTCAGGTTTTGTATGGAAAACAGAGTGTCTTCTACTTGACATCCAGGTTTAGAGATAGTAAAGATGTAGTTGATGAAGTTCTTCAAAGTCCTTGTGAATGTAACGAACTCTTCTTGAGTAAGCTTGAGTGTGTATGAGCTTCTGTGTCTTCTTGGTCATGCATGTATGAGCTCTTATTGTGTATATCCCTTATAGATCACTTCTGTATTGCGCTTTTATATTCCTCATATTTTTCACATGTGTATCTCTGTATGTTTTGTAGCAATAGGGACTTATTGTATTTATGGCATGAGCTCCGGCAAAAGAAATTATTTCTGTTTGCAGGTACACGGTACGGTTCCCTGAAATCCAAGAGTCTTTATTAAATAAATGACATAGCATTAAAATATATCTGATATGACCATTGGTTAGATTAAATAAAGATAAAGAAATTAAGGCAGCGTCAGATTCTCTAGAACGGTAGCTTTGGATATCGGTAGCCTTGTGTATCGGTAACCTCTTGTGTAACGGTAACCTTTCTATCGGTAGACTTCATGTATATCGGTAGACTTGATCGGTAGCGGTAGACTTAATGTACCGGTGAAATTTCGTGCAATGGTAGCCTTCATGTACTGGTAACCTCTTGTGTAACGGTAACCTTTCTATCGGTATACTTCATGTCTGTCAATAGACTTGATCGGCAACGGTAGACTTAATGTACTAGTGACCTTTCGTGTAACGGT
This sequence comes from Viscum album, assembly GCA_963277665.1. NCBI lineage: Eukaryota > Viridiplantae > Streptophyta > Magnoliopsida > Santalales > Viscaceae > Viscum > Viscum album. The sequence continues at coordinate 1,560,944,425 of OY728159.1, forward strand.
AGCCTTCATGTACCGGTAGCTTCCTTAGTGTATCGGTAGACTCTCCTCGGTAACTTGATAATGGTAGGCTTGAGTAACGGTGACTTATCTGTATCGGTGACCATCACGTATCGGTATACTTTCATAATGGTGACTTGTCGTATCGGTAGACTTGATGTAGCGGTGACCATTACGTATCGGTAGACTTGCATAATCGTGACTTTTCTGTTTAATCATTCTATTGGCAGAATGGGTTAAGTTAGAATATATATTCATCCAGTATCCGAATTCTCTGAAGATAATATAAATATTATAATATATGAATATGTTCATGGTGTACAAAAATGCTGAACTAAGTAATTAACCATTAACCAATATAGGGATTATCATACCATAATTGAGCATAATTGGGATTATCATAATATGAGTGAGCATAATTGGGATTATCAAAATATGAGTGAGAATAATTGTAATTATCATAATATGAGTGAGCATAATTGGAATTATCATAATATGAGTGAGCGTAATTGGGATTATCAAAATATGAGTGAGCATAATTAAGATTATCAAAATAGGAGTTCAACTAATTTTCCCAGAGGGTTTAACAAAAACTGTAACTAAGAATGACATGTCGTGAGTTCCTATATTTCACAAATATATCTATGATCATTTTACTCTGGTTTCTTGATCATATGATGTTGTTTTCCTAGTTTTGACCCCATGACACATGTTTTTAAAGACGTTTCTATCTTTAAACAATTTTATTGAGTCATTTCAAGCACACCGCATATCATATGAACATGTTGTCTATAAATACACATAAAAAATAATTCAAAGAAATTTTTTCAATGATTTCACATCAATATAAGGTTTTTTTCTATGATTTCCACAATTACACACAAGTTTTAGTGTTCAAAAATACTAAAAACATGTTTACAAGCATCTTAGGAAAACCGTAACTTTTGAGGAAATTTAATTGGTTCCTACATTTCATAAATAAATATATTGTTGTTTTCCTATGATTTCATGGTTATATGATGTCATTTTTCTTGTTTTTACCCCTATATAAACATTTTTAAAGACATTAGTATCTTTGAAAACTATTTATTGAGTCATTCTGGGCATACTGCAAGTTGAATGGATGTGTTGTCTATGTGCACACATAAAAAATAATTCAATTGTATTTTACCCATGATTTCATGTCAATATGATGTAGTTTTGTATGCTTTTGACCATTACATGAATGTTTTAGTGTTTTAAAACACTAAAAATGCATTTATAAGAATACCAGAAAAACCGTAACATTGAATTATGTTTCATTGATTCCAATATTTCAATAATCAATATATTATCATTTCAAATTGATGTTTTGTCAGTGAATACACATAAAAAATAATCCAATAGTAGTTTCCCTATGATTTCCTATCAATATGAGGTTATTTTCTATTATTTTTGTCATTACACTTACATTTTAATGTTTTAAAACACTAAAAACATGTTTATGTGAATCCTAGGAAATTTGTTAGTCATAATGACATGTATTCAATTAATACATTTAAAAAATAAATATGAAGTATTTTTCTTATGATTTAATGGTCCAAAAACACACTAAGTGTATAATGTGACTCAAATTGCGTGTTATCGTTAGAAAAGTTTCAATTTTTTACATTAAAACAGATGTCACATAGCGAAAACTGAGAAAATGAGCTTTGAATGTTTTCCAACAATAGAAAATTGATCCATAATTCATTTTTTAAATGTCATAATTGATTTAATTTCAATCTGACACATTATGTGGTTGGTATAACTTAGAGTGCGTGTTTTGAATATAAAAGTGTCATTTTAGTTTAAAACATATGTCACATTCTCAAAGACAAGAAAAAAAGATAAGATAATTTTTATACATTATAAGAATGATCCGTAATTGTTTTGTGATGTGTATGAATTGAATACACATCAACTGGACACACAAAGTGGGTTGTATAACTCTAGGTTCATGTTTTAAATATAGGTTCCATTTTAGTTTAAAACACATATCACGTAGCTAAAACCAAGAAAATGATCTCGTATTGTTTTCAACCATTACCACAATAATAAATAATTAATTTTTTATTTGTAGGAATTGACCGCACATCAATATGATACATGATTTTGTTGGTATGAATTTAATTACATGTTTACAATATAAAAGTTTTATTTAAGTTTTATTCATGAGAGTTTTATGTGTTGTTTGAATATGTGTGAATGATCTATAATATTTAGAATTTACCTTAGTATGATGAACTATGAGGATGGAAATTTCTATAAGGATCATTATTATCATCCTCTGAAATACAAAAACTAGAGAATTGTCTATTTCCAAGCACCACTGACCTTGTGTTTTTCGATAAGATTCTTGTTTATGGACTTTTTATTTTAACCTTGAAATTTATCTTTGTGCTTTGTAATCATTGACATTGAGCGAACCTGTGCTGGGTGTAGTAGTAAATGATGATGATTCCTATCCAAAGATAGTTGATGGAGTAGGCCCAACACCCATCCTCTGTACACGCCCAAGATACTCCTTCCGTAAAATGATTTCAACCGCATCGTTCTAGGATACCAATAATGATTTTGAATGGTTCTAATCCTAGGATTCATGAATTTTAACTTTTTAATACAATATTATTAAAAATCATTTTCAAATTATCTTAACTTCAAAACATTATCTATTCATTATTTTTTTTCATTTCTATTTAATGTTATTTCATTACTATAAAAACATAATAATGAAAAATAAATTATAACAACAAACACGCCTTATACCCAATGAGATGGGGCTAGCCACATAGATCGAATGATGCAAATAGTGCTAATTGGAATTGTTTGATCCATGTATCTGACCCCATTTAATTGGGTTTAAGGAGTGTTTTTTGTTATAATTTATTTTTTATTAATATGTTTTTATAATAATGAAATAACATTAAATATTAAGGAAAAGTACTTACTCCAACCTCTCTGGTAAGTTCATTTACAAAACTGTCATCGATTTTCCTATGATCAGTAAGCCATATCTCTATCTAGCCAACAGATTGAACTAAATAATTAGACTTTATAAAATAATATAAAAGTTAGAAAAAACATTAACTTATAGTAAAATAATATAAATAATAATGGATAAAAATACAACCAAGATTGTTTTTTTATCATAAAACTCTAAGAACTGATGATATGGTGAATGAATTTTTTATCATTATTCATAGTATTATTTTAGACAATTCCTAAAAAAATAAAAATATTATTAAAAAATATAATTCTATTATGTTCAGGTTCTTAATATACTATAAAATATGAAATTAATTAAAGAGATGAATATTTGTTAATGTCGACAGACATCTTCCACTGCTCACGAGAAATTCCTTCAAGAACATTCTCATACATTTTTCATGAGATCAGATTTCTGTCATTAAATTTATTCCTTAATTTAAATTTAAAATATCTTCATTTCTTACCCATTTTTTTAGAGTCCATGGGAATGAAATAGAGTAATGGGTATCAAAATGAAAAAACATCAAGAAAAAAACATAAAAATTTATTAGTATATTAATAATTTTACTCATGTATTTTAAATTAGTAATTAATGAATATTAAATTAATATTTCCTTTAATTAGTTATCAAAGACAACATTTTTAAATGTTTTGGGAATAAACCTCTAGTATTTATAATTAATGAGAAATCTCACTATCTCGGAAACAATCTTCCCAAGAATCTATCAATAAATTTCAATAGCATCACTAATCAGCTAACCGAACTCATGAAATGTAATGATAATATTGAAGTATTTTAGGTCTCATACATCTATATTATTAATATTTATATCTATTATATTGTTATCATTATCTATTTGATAAATTGATTAAACAATTAATAATATATATTTTTTTGTACAATTACATATATACAAGTAATGGAAACTTGCCAATATCCCCTTGAAGGATGGGTGGAAAACTGCTATATCATCGAAGGTGAATCAGACGCTGGGATACCAATAACATCTAGAGAAACAACTGGATCTCAAAAAGTCTCTAGTATAGTGAAATTACTCAGATCCATTGAATCTAATAGTAGTGGTGGTGTGCTCTGAGATGTTTATCGACTAGGATATCAAAAAAAAATATTGGAATTAATGTAATTTAAATAGTTCAGAATATATTAAATTTATAAAAAAATAGATGTAAAATATTTGTACAAAAACATAAAAAATGGAACAATGTATATATGTATGAAACCCTTATAAAAGAGAAATTGTAATATATTTTTATTACCAATTTGTACATTAATTTATCTTCATATTCATTATATTCATTGTTATCAACATTAATCTGGATGAGTAATTCATTTTTACCCTCCCTTTAAAGTTATATTGTTTCAATATTGTTAGGAATAAATTATTCAATGTTTTGTGGTTGATGAGGTTCAATGTCACAAAGTACCAATTGATCCTCATCACCCATATCATACAAGTATATCTACTTTAAGTGCACAAAAACACTCCGACCTTCATGTATTTCATCATCCACATAATAAAACATATTCACTTATGAATCCATGATAAATGGATCATTCTTTTCATTCCCACTAGTATGGATCAAGCAATAGAAGTTTACATAATTAAAATTTAATGAATATTCCATTATACCCCTATCAATCTTGACCCACTTGAATTTGAATAAGATAACTAAAAATTGACCATGGTAGTTTAATTCAATTATATCAATCAAATTTCAATAGTATCCTGCCATTTCTAGTGTAAATACACAAATATTTTGAGTTTTCAAGTCTTCTTCATGATAAATTGTACTAAATCAGAAGCCATGAATATTGTAGGTGTCAAATCTCTTAGGCTTCCTTAGAAGAATTCGATCCAAAACATAAAATCATTTGACATTTTAGCTCAATTATCAACATTCATTATATAGATAACAAGATATAAGATGCTACTTTTAATAAAGAAAAAATAACTACACATCGATATTATGAATATGGGTATATACTTACATGATGGGAAAACCATTCAAAAATCTCATTATCAATAAATTTTGTTAATTGAAGCTCATTTTGAGATTAACCCCTTAATCACCTCTTTTTTTGAAATCACAATTCTTTAATAAATGGATCTACAATGAGACTATTGAGTATCACATATCTATGAACATTGAACAACTCCAATTTAGTTAGTGTAAAATTTAACCCCTTTACAATTAGTTTTCCAATAGTTGGAAAAATCGATGACTGGTTTTTAGAATGAGAATTGGTAGGGATGTCATCAACACATCCAACACAATAGAATCTAGTCTCAATCTCATCCAAATACATAGAACAGAAGTTTAAGGAATCTTCATTTATGTAACCTTCAACAATAAAGCATATTAGTTGAGCTTTATTCCTCACATATAATTTCAAATGACCTAAGTACCTGATTGAAAATATAAAAAACATATTTAAAAAAATTATTCAATTATTTTATGAAATTGAATTCACTAATGAAAATAAAAATAATATTAATGTACTTATCAATTGGATACATCCAATGCTAGTGTACCAGTTCACCATGTTTAGTTTCAGTAACCAAATTATTGGTAAAATAACTCATGACTCTGAATAATGAAGTTGTAAATAACATCTCTAAATTAAAAAGTTTTAAAAATATTTCTTGACGTTTATCAAACATAGTTGTATTTAGAGTATTTCTAAAAATATCTCTAAAAAATGTACAAAACTCAACTAGAAATAGAGTTATTTTTTTGGAAATGTATTACACAATTTCAACAGAAAAAAATTCTCTATCAAAATATTTGAGTCAGGAATTTTCATTCCATGTAACTTTTGATGTTTTAAGTCTAATCACCTTGAAATGTTACTTGAATGTCCATTTGGAACTTTTAAATTTTTTAATGTTCAAATAAATATGTCTTTCTCATTATTTTTCATTGTAAAAATATCCAAATGATACTTTCAACTCTAATTATCCCAAAAACTAGGATTTGTATCCATTTATTTCAAATCCTTATGAGCATTAATGAGGTCTGTCAGTTTTCCCTTCTCATTAAGTAGTGTAGAAATTACACTGTCACAAATGTTCTACCCAATATGCCTTACATCAGTATTATGATGTATCAAATTAAACATATAATAAGGGATTAGGAAAAACATAATCATTTTCTTTCACTATTATATTATTGCTTCTTCAGATATTGTACCTCATACCCTTTTTCCACATTCTTTAATCTAATTACATTTTACAAAATTCTATAGTGACATTCATTAATTTTCCCAAGATTTATTAACTAGATAAAAACATTGGTGGAATTGTCAATTAAATATCTCCAATGAATTATATCTTGTTAAACCTAAATTTATGAGAATCATTAAGAAATTGATTATTACACATTAAATCCCATTTTATACTATGAGGTAATAATTGAGGTTCAAAGTCAAAATTAGAAATTAGACAAGAAATACTAGTATTTGTGTTCCAACTAGATAAGTTTCCTAGTACAGGAAAGTCGCCAATTTTACACATTAACACATCATGTATTTTGAATAGTTTAATCATTTAATCATCATATGTTTGCATGATATAATCCCATAATTATAACAATTATTTTATTATTGGTTGAATTTATACATCAATTTCATTTTTAGGAATTTTATTTCTAGGAATAATCTTCAAAATAATGAATGAAGTCTTCTTTATAAGCATACATGAAGGTAGATTATAGGGGATCAAAATAATTTCCCAAATTCTATAATTAGTAATTAAAGTACCAAAAGGGTTAAAACCATCAGAATACAATCTCAAACATACATTCCTAGGACCCAAAGAAAAATATGGATATAATGAATAAAACAAAATACATGATGTTTAATATTTTGGATGTATCTTAAATTCATCATTGTTACTATCTTGAGCATGCCACTTCATGTCACATACAGTCTTAGACAACATGAATAGTCATTGCAAGCATGGTTTACAATACCTTTATTTGGGTTTCTTTTTTTTGTTTCTTACTAAAGTTTTATTGATTTATACTCTCATTGTTTTTCATTGACATACATCTACTGGTATGAAATATTATTCATTCTTCTTTATTAGGATCTTCTCCCTAGTAAATCGTGCAATCATTAGGGGGTGCATGTATTTTTGTATAATCAATTCCAAGTTTGTTGATGATTTTCTTCATCTCATAGAATGATGCAGGGTTCTTAGCTTCACTAAATTCATCATGAATAAACTTTAAGACCATGAAATTTTCTTATTTTTTTTGTAATTCCATAGTGACAGTTTATATGATAAAACATAAGTCGAAAATAAAACTTCAAATTCTTGGAACATCCTTCATATTGTTCTTGTTGTCCATATTCAACTAATTCATAAAACTCAATTTTTGGTCACTGAAGTTATGATAAAGATTAAACTTATTAATATCAACTAAAGGTTATTTTTATATATTAAAATCTTGTAAATTGTATCTTGTAAGTCCAAATTTATCATTTATCAATTTTCAAACTGAATTATCCTCCAGAAGGTCACTTTGTGTTTCATTGATAGGATAGTCATTGTTTTGACTTTCCATAACATTGTAGTCACCATTACAAAGCCAACATGCATATCAAGTAGGAAAATTTTTCAATATAAAGTTCCCATATACTTCATTTCTATTCATCCATCACTTGAATTTATAATCCATATATGAACATTCTACCATCCACTAATCGGTTTGTAATTTCATAATCTAAAAATTTTCCCAAAACTTTGGAATATTGAAGTGTTATTTGAGGTAAATTAATCCAAATTTTATCCATAGATATTTGATTTTAAATCTTATCCTTATACATTTATAGATAAATATGTTAATATCCAATCAAATAATTACAATCAATTTTTAATATCACCAAATTTTGTCATTGACCAGGGTATGGTCTTGATTTCAAGTTACAAAAATTTAACATGAAAATGATTTAATTCGACATAAAAAATATAAAAATAAATGAATAAATATGAACTCTCACAATAATACGGTTGGATGTCATGGAAGAAGGTCACTAAGGTAAGGAGAGGGCAATGAACAACATAGAGATCGAGGATACAATCCCTATAATATCTCACTCAAGTAAAATTAGGGGAAATTGATGAGGGAGTAAGAAGTATAGGGTTTTAGGGGAAGGGGTTAGGGATCAGTAGCCATTAGGGGTGGTGGTCACTAGGAAATAGGGAAGAGGGGACACTGTCTCCAAAGAAGACCCATTGGGGGGCGTCGTTGTGGCCAGCATTGAGGGAGGGAGGGTTTGGGGTCAATGGGGGGTCGATGGGGGTCGACTATCATTGGTGGGGGAGGGGGTCGTGGTTCAGGGGTCAGTTTCAAGGGAGGGGGAGTCAGAGGGGTTATCAGGGGTGGGGGTCAGAGTGTCAGGGCCATGATGATTGGGGTGGGGTGGGTGAGGGGAAAGGTAAATTATGTTTGTAAAATCAATTAGTGGTGGTTTTATGAAACTGGTGCTTTATTTTAAATAATATAAAAAAATAAATTTTTGGTGGTTTTCAAAACAGCTTCTAATAAACCAATGCTAGGACCTCATTTTTATAGTGAGATAGCAAGAAAAATTTACATGGGGCTGATTATGAAAACCTGATGTAGTCTTTTGTTACAACATATTCATTCAAGGTTTTTTAATGGATTATTTAGCAAGATCTTCATCCGAACATGTGTTCAATGGTTGTTGAAGGTTTTTGAGGGTGTTATTACTTTGGTTTTAAGTGGCCAAGGTCTCTACTTGTGCATAGAGAGAGAAAAATTTGAATATCAGAGAAGGTAGAAGATGAGAGAAATTAGGGGGGAGGTTATGATCTAGAGAGGGAAATATTAATGATAGATCTGATTAGAAACACCATACATGGCTGGTTTCAATAGTATTATTCTGATAGAGAGATTATAGTTGTGTGTGTTTCTAGGAGGAGTAAAGTGGTTAAAATATTGGGAAGGGTTTTTGACAGGAGAGATCAAGCCCTAGTAAGGATGTCTTGGTTTGGGTTTGTTCTTCCAGTTGACATTTTCCATGGTTTATCTGTTGTTTTTTTTCTTATTCCAGTTCACATAGGTTTTGGGTTATTCCTTTGATTTTTTGTTCTTGTTGTGTTTATCTTCTCTAAAATTTCTATTGTATGATAATATTTATTGTTTTTTTAATAATCATAACTTTGGGTGGTGTTCCTATCAAATATTTGGATCAATGTGGTCTGAACCATGAAAATTCTTATGTTATTTATCGTTCTATAATTTTTCATTCTCGATGTAAATTTTGTAATCTTTTGTGCCCATCACTCATACTTCTATTTTTTCCATTTCAATTATTTCGGGGAAGATAATATTTTGATAATATTTTTTTTTGTTTTTGGTTGTGTGGATGATTTCTACAGCATTCCCTCCTACCTTGGAATTGTGTATCTCTTCAAATACCTCCCCATAACATATTTACATATTTTTTATTTGTACATTTATTCATATAATTATATATAACCATAATATTATTTTGAAATACATTTATAAAATATGTTTATATATATGTATTTATATATTTAAGTATATATTTTTATATATACATATAATTGTATATATACATATAAATTTTTTATAACATATTTATAAAATGCGTATCTATTTTAGATACAGTTGTGTGTGTGTGTAAAACATGTATATATACATATATTTATATATTTATGTATAATTTTATATCTACATATAATTTTTTAAAACAATATAATGAATATTTATTATAAATAAATTTGTGTGTTTGTGAATATCTCTATTTATTTTTTTTTATAAACATGTGTGTCTTTTTTTTAAGAGCGGGATATGATTAAAATATCAAATATCATGGATTAAAAGGGTAGAAATCCAAAGTGGGATGATATAACTAGTCAAAAAGACACACCAGAAAGGCCACAAGTCACCAACATGTGAGAAATGCTATTACCCTCCCTTTTAGTGAATGAAAAGGAACATTTCATGAATAGGTGTTAAAGAGATTTAATCTTCAGAACCATAAAACCAAATGGTTGAATACCACTTTTCAGTGTAGAGATATCATTATTGATAGTGAGACAATTTCACTTTATGATAAGAGAGCTCCGTCCTCTTTCATAAATAAATTCAAAAATGAAAATAATATATTAGGATTCTTCAACTTATAGAGTTTAGGAAGTGGAGAAGTAGGATTTTCAAGAATCAAAAATTGATCTAAGGGAATCCCAAAAAAACACACCCATGTCGGTAAAGCCTCTATCAGAGAGGGCACGTCCACATTAATATTTGAGGATCCTATCATTGGAGAATTATAAAGACCTACATAGAGAAGTATGTATGTGACATGATGTTGTTAAAGGTTGTGGTTCCAAGTGGCCAACCTAGATGAAGCTCGCTCAACCTAAAATAATCACGGTCTTTCTAACTGGTTAAAAATGAAATTGTTACGTCTAACCCAGATCATTCATGCCACTATGCATAAGATATTAACTGTATCTTTTGGAAGGGATGAAACCCACTTGTTCAAAATCACATAAAAGTTGTGAACAAAATCCACAAAACTATCAGTGTTTGATTTCTAGGTGTTCCATACAGCCCTAGACCCAGGGTAGTTTTATTTGTCTAGCATAGATTATATGGATGAAGCCATATGGAGAGGGAATATTAAGATATTATTTGTATGATGAAATGTTAGGACTCCTTGGATGATAGAATTATGGTTCATGTTTTCCACAAAAAATGAACATTTGGTGTAATAGAAAGATTTTAGAGAGTCTCCCACATCTCGCTGTCCTTCGTGATTGGCGTTTTCAGAGCAATCTTATAACATGTTTAACTGAATAGGCCCTTGGTGCTTCTCAACTCCATAATAGATGATCTAGGCCCAAGTCACTCATGCAAGCGATACAAAGGATAATATTCTTGTGACATTTATTAATCTAAGAGTTCAATTTTTTAATGCACTATCCAGCACATTTCTCATTATAAATAGAGAAAAACAATGTGTCCTCCAAACCATCGATCACATGGGAAATATTTTTAAAACCCCCACTATCAACCAGCCATTGGTCCCTTAAAAACATAACTATTATCTTCAATATAATCCTACTGTAGATCCCCTTATTTATTATCTCACACAAACCCCACAAGTTTCTCCATAAAAAATTGGGTTGGGGCCCTAAGTATGCTTGGAGGAAGTCTGAATGTGAAAAATATTTTATGTGGACGATCATAGTGAACAATGAATGAGGGTGATGAATAAAACAAAAACCATTCTTAGAAAGGAGGGTGTCTTTGAATTGGTTCATATCATGAAAACCCATTCCCCCATAAGCTTTAGGATGGAAAATATTATCCCGGTCAATCTAGTGAATTTTGTTCCTCCCATTGTTCATAGCCCACCATAAGTTTTCCAGGCGAGAGTGGAGTTGTTCAATGAAAAATTCAGGGAGTTGAAAATGGGACATAACATAAGTTGGGATTGATTGGGACATAGATTTTACAATAGTTTTCTTACCCTCTTTTTAAATTCTCTTCAAAGTCCATTCATGAATCTTTTTTTCCACTCTATCCAAGAGAACTAAAAACTCCTTTTTTTAGTAGCTCAAAATGGTGTGGAGACCAAGATACTTTTGATTCTAATAGAACACCAGATACCCAAATAATGGAAAATGACATCCTTATTAATCAAATTTACACCTATGATGAATAATATTTTAGTCTTGGAGAGATTAACTGACTTCTCAAATTCCCATTCCTTTGGATAATATGATAGATAATAGAACATTATTTTAGAGTGGACCATGAAAAATATAAACTATCATCAGAAAAAAGAAGGTGAGAAATATATGGTTTCTAGTGACACAACATCATGATATGAATGATATTATCATGGGATTACACATAATTAATATTAGATAAAAATAATCCACCAATATAAAGAGGAAAGGAGAGATTGGGTCCCCCTAGGGGATGCCCCTTGGGGGGAATGATCTTTGTAAGACCACCACTGATTTTAATATTGAATGAAATAGAGTTGGAACATTTCATAATAACCATTATCCATTTTGTATTGAAGCCCAACATTCTCTTCACAAACTGAATAAAGGACCATTTCCCTCAATCATAGGATTTTTTTCATATGAATCTTCCAAACTATAAAATATCTTTTTTTAACTAAGTGAGTTTTCATAAAATGAAAAACTTCTTGATCTATAATGGAATTAAAAAATATTTTCTTTTTATGAACAAAGGAACTTTGGTTTTTAGAGACTATAGAAGGTAACTAGTGTCAAAAATGGATCACCAAAATCTTTGAGAAGATTTTATAAGTCACATTACACAAACTTATGCGTCTTAAATTAGAGATTAAAGAGGGATTTTTAATATTTGTGAAAAGGGTAATCATAGTGTCATTGATAGATCAAAAATTAGATCTACCCATCCTGAGATCCTTCATCAGGAAAAAAATACAAGGTCCCAAATATTTCAATTTTTGTGAATAAAACATCATGGAAACCAATGGGGCCTATTGATTTTGTGAAGTGAATTTTTTTAAAGGGAAAAAAATTACATCATCAAAAATGTTGTGGGTAAGTTGGTGATTCATTGCATTTGTGATCACTAGATTAATAAAATAAGAAATATCAGATGATATAATAGATTCCTCATCCATATAAATCTCCAAAATATTTGAAAGATATGGTCATGAATACCCTTTTCATTAAAAACAAAAGTACCATAAAGAATGGTGAGGTCGGTGATAAGATTCCTTTATTGTTATTTTCATAAGAACAATTGGAACAAAATATCTCCTTTATCCAAATAGTTATATCTAGACCAACCTTGAGACTCAGAATTATGGAAAGACCCATATTTTAGAGGGGGTCAGGAGTGATATACATGGATTTCACATGTATTTTTATAATTTTCTAACTTAGTTTTAATTAATTAGTTAAACCATTTTTTATATTCTTAGTTTATTTTTGTAGTTCGGAAGTAGTTAAGATATTTTTATTATTTTTAATTTATTTATATACTTATATTAGTAATTTAGTATTTTTATTCATTATATTAATTTTATATTATTATTATTATTTTCAGTAATTTTCGTTCAGTTTAGTTTATTAATTTTTATTTGTATGTATATATTTTAATTATCTATTTTTAGTTTACTTTATTTAATTATTTTTGTAGTATTAATAAAATAATATTTTTTGATTAGTTTATTATTTTTATCGTAGTATTATATTTAATGACATGTGCATAAATAATATATATATATTTTAATTTTAATTATTATTATTATTATTTAAATCTTAGATTAGTAGATTATTTTACTGTTAAATTTTGAATTGGGTTTGTTTAAATTTTGAATTTCGAATCTTATTTTTCATTATTATTATTATTATTATTATTTTATTTCCCCTATCTACCCAACCTTCTCCCCTTGACCCGTTCCACCCCTCCCACGTCATCCCTCCCCCAACGCCTTTCCCTCTCTCCAATCACCCGATGCGCCCCACACCAAAATCTCTCACCCCCTTATCCCCACTCACCCAGTGATGCCCCTCACCCCACCTCTCCCACCTCCTCACCCGCCGCCCCAACCCCCTTTTTCAACCCGTTGGACCCGCAATGCCTCCCCCGGCCCTCACCCGCTCGCCTCCCTACCCCGCTCCCCTTCCCACCCGCCGCCCCACCCCACCTCATCTATCCTCACCTCTCTCGCCTATCCCTGCTGCCCCACCAACTTATCCCCCTCATATCTATTCCCTTCTCCCCAACCCCATATACCCCATCTCCTCTCAGAAACTTTAGTACAGAGCCACAACAAGCATCCCTCCTCAGCTAGAACAAGCAGAAACCATCATCAGGTTTAAAATACGGACGAACCGACCACCTCTATTGATCATCACAACATCCAGTGGCCACCCCTTCTCCATTTAAGAAGAGCAACGAAGGTTTAGACACGTCATCGATGTTCGATTAGGCTCCTGGAGATTGACTTTTCACGGTGAGAGCGAGAAAAAATCTGATCATATTTTTAGCGGCATGGTGGTTTGATTCGGGTGTGGCGTCAACGACTGTCTGGAGCAGAGTGATGATTTTTATTTTGCGATTGTTGATAAAATATTACGGTGACAATAACAATGACACGAGAATGGTGATATCTTCTCTTTATTATTTTATGTGTCTTGTCATCAAAATGGTTGGTTAATTCTTTTGTGTCGGAGTTTTGATAAATGTGATGGTGAATGCATGTATTTAATTTATTACCATGTTTGTTTTCCTTTTAAATTAATTTTAATGGGATGTTTAATTAATTAATTATATGTATGTTTAAATTAATTTTCATTTGGGCTCTACACACATGCTTTAGTCCCCGTTTGTGTGATACCTTATAAGTAATCCCGAGAGGGAGTTCATCAGAGAATTTATTTATCCAGAATTCAATCAAGCGCGCATATTAATTCCAAATAAATAAATGTATTAATTAAAAAAATTTAATATTTTGTGTGCGATCTCCTTCAAACTTGCATGAGTGATACTTAATCAAGAATCTGATGTGAGAAAACCCGACGCAGGTAGATACTTCGACTTTGTGAGAAACAGGTCGTCGTATTTTTCCAAGTGATTCGATTCTATAATGGTGCACAAATTATTCATGAGGGCAGAGAACGAAATGACGAATAATTTGAGTAAACATTAGAATACTATCTGACATCCGAGAATGATACCAGATAGTGCTTTGATTAAATTTTGAATCAGTGATAATTGAATAAATAAATATTCAGATAGTGCTTTTATACAAAAATATGTATATATATTTAGTTATAAATAACACTACAAAAAGGAAAACAATAAAATTTCAACTCTATAAAATCAATATTAATGTATTCATGGAGAATAAATTTAATATCTACAAAAAAAACAAGAATATCCTCTTAAACTAAGATGGAATTATATCGAATGTTAAAAAATTTGGGTACACCAAATAAAAACTCAATTTTGGGGGGCTTTCAAACCTTTTTTGATCAAGAAAAAATTAAGACCAATACCCCACACTCTGTAGTCTAGATGGCGTAGGTATATTCATAAGATTCTATTTGATATCTCTTGGACCCCAAACGAACACCTGGATAAAAAGTTATGGTCGTTTAAAGTTCAAGTGCTATTTTCAAATTAAGAGATTAATTAATTTATTAATTTATTTCATCAAAAAATTGTTATTAAATGTATAATACTCAATACTAATAAGTCATTTTTCAATTAATATTAATATTAATTATTTTTAACCATATTTCACTTACATAGTAGGTGTAGATACATATTTAGTGTTATCTAAATTTTATTTAATAAAATATATTAGATCTATATCAATAAAAATAAATTTATATATTGAAATATGATTATAATTATATATAAAAAAATATAATAGGGGGCCTTATGTGAGTGCTTAAATTAAGTTTTTAATTACTAATAAATGACATGCCTTTATGAGCGTAAAAAAACATTGATAAAGGGAACATTTTTATCAATTCTTTTTTAGCGATGATAATGACTATCTTTATCAAAAAATTTATCTAGTATTGATAAAAGTAACCTTTTATAAAAACAATTTAGGTTTGTTAAAACATAACACTTAATATAGCTGATTCCATAATAGGTGGAAAATCCAATATATATTCTAATGTTGATGAATGTGTGACTAAGGGTGTGAAAGAGGTGGTCAGTTTAGTTTAATGAAAAATCTCACATAGCCCATGTTAGGTGAGTCAAAAAAATCTCACCCTGCATTTAACACCTTAGCAGTCGATTCTCCAAAAAAATCGACATTTTGGGTTGGGGTGGTTTAAAGGATGAGTTAGCTAGAGTTGAATTAAAAGTTATAATTATTCATAAAATTTATTTTTTTTAAATTCATAAACAAAATTGTATCGACTACAATAATTTTTTCCAATTTCATACTATAAGTGTGATACTTTTTAACAATATTATATTTAAATTTAATATCGATTATAGATTGATCATGCAGTATCTTGTAATGTGGCAGTCCACAAAAATAGAGCCGGTTCATGTTTGAGTCTTACCACACTCGAATTTAGTTGTGAATAGATGATGTAAAAATGTCGAGATGGCTTGGTGTGGCGCCCAACAATACTTCGTTATCTGATATCAATTTTTTTCCCACAGGGTGGAGACACCTCCCCACATGGGTCTTAGTAAGTCCTGTAGTTCAAGACTCGCCATGTTCTTCCATGAATTATTATATTTCATGATTTTATTTTTAATGTAGTCACTCTCCCCAACATAGATGTAAATAAATTTTACTCTAACAATCAAATAAAAATATCCTTCATTTCCAAATTTAGTTTAAAATTTTATATAAAAAATGTTAAAATTTATAATATAAAATAATTTCATATCAACTATTCAAGGGTTTGAAATAATAAACTAATAAAATAATAACCCCACCATCCAAACTAACGCAAATCTATGTTGAAAAAATAACCCACCTTGTTCGAGGTGAAGTTGTGATTGTGGGTGGTCTGAATTAGATTGGGATGGTTTTTTTAGTTTTCCAAGTTTTATATACACCCCAATTCATGTTCTTGGAAACGTTTCATGCTGGTCACTAACTAAATATTTTATTTTATAATTAAACCAATTTTTTAATATTATCCCACATAAAACAAAAATATAATATCTATTATTAATACAACATATCACAAAAATCACCACATTCATCAGAAAATCACATACACAAAAAAAATTATAATAATATCTATTATTAATCTCACACACATCACATAATACACACATCACACACTCCCTTAGACAACAAAAAAAGTATAGTATCTATTGATAAAAATTTTATTAATCGAACACAGCCCAGAAAATTACCATTATTTTTTTATTTTCCATTGATAATAGTAATACTAATTTATAATATATATAATATATATCAAAACAAATTGAATATCTACTAATTAAATCTTGGATTAAATATTTGAAATGTCATAAAATCACCATTGTAAGGAAACAAAAAGTAAATGATACTTTCCTTTTATTTTATTTCAAGTATAATTTCCCCATGTAGGTGGTTAGGTGGGAGGGGGGATGAGGTTTGGGGTGCCGGTCATGGGGTTGAGTCTTTGGGACACTTAAAATTATAATAAAAACATATTATTACATAAATAAAAAATGAAAATTTCCACTCAAAATTTTCATTATAATCATTTTTTGTAAATTTCCAATGGAAAATTAAAATTAAAATTTCACCTAAATTTTTTAGTATAAATTCATACTTATTTTTTATTATTATTATACTAAAATTTTGATTACCAAGATTATAAAATAAAAGAATAGTTAAATTTTTAGTTCAAATATATTAAAAAATAAATAAAAAATATAAATTTTCACTTAAAATTTGAACTATAAATATATTTTGAAATTTCCCATGAAAACTTACACTAGAAATTTCTCATGAAAACTTATACTTTAAATTTATTCTACTAATTTACAAAGTAAAATTCTAGTACAAATTTCTATAAGAAATTAGAAATTTAAATTTTAACTTAAAATTAAAATGTATATATATTAATACATAAATACAAATGAAAATATTCACCATAAATATGTATTGAAAATTTACACTTACAATTTATATTAAAAATTTATGAGTACATATATAAATATTTTATAAAATTGCACTAGAAAATTGTATTGCACATTTATACTGGAAATTTTCAATGGAAATTGACATTGCGAATTTTTTATGCAAATTTTCGATGGAAATTTATAATACAATTTTCTTGTATATACACATTTACAAAAAACATAAATAATTTTTTGTAAATAATTTTTATGTATTTATTAATCTAAATTTGATGATATATAATTATTTCAATATATATCTAATATTAATATTCATAATAATTATACACAAAATATTGGAATGTTATATATTTATAAATATACATTATTGATAATTATAAATTATTTATTTCTTTATATGTATCTATTATTTGACAATGAACATGTATATATAAATAAAATTAATTTTAAAATTTGATGTTATTTATTTTTATTTTCATACATAAAAAATTATTGGAAACTAAAATATATAAACATTATTATTATTATAAATATAAAATAAATATACTTATAATAAATATATATTATAAAAACAATCTATATTCATTAGTGTGCAATATAATGGTAAGAGTAGTAGTTTTGGTAACCTATTAATACTCTTATAGTGCATTTTGAAAAAATAAAAAACATGTTTAAATAATATACCACCACATCAAGAAAATTCCTCACTCATTTCAATCCAAGTAATGAACCTGATGACCAAGTTTCTGTATGTAACTGAGATGATAATTATATCCTCATAGGTTGGGGTGTGGAACCTGGCTATCCAAACCATTCGATGGATAAATATACCATCTCCATATCATTTATTTTTTTCTTTTATGGAATGCCCAATCTTCCTTATACAATTTGTATATATTTAATAAATACATCTATGATATAGATACATATATTTAATATTATATTTATTACATATAATATTTATTATACGATATTTATTAATAATATTAATATTCATAAAAATATAAAAATATATGTTGAAATCATTATGTATATTATAAATTTAAATGCAATAATTTTTTATAATTTTATTATTATAAATAGAAAATAATACACACACAAATTTATTATATATATATATATTACATTTATTTATTTAAATTTATCAGTGTATATATCTATGTATATATATTTATATTTTTATATGTACACGTATGTATATATAAATTCATACATATTTAATCAAACATTTTAATGAAAATTAATGGTGATAATTTCCAATTATCAATATATATTTTGATAATAAATTCAATTTTCAATGATAACTATTGAAATTATAATATATATATAAATTTTTTATTTGCGAGTGAAAATTTGAACAGCAAATTTAATTTTCAAATAAAACATCCAAAAAACACATCAAAATTTCCAAAACAAAATTCACCCTGAAAATTTTCAATTGATAGTTATAAATATAAAACTGTGTTTTAATAGTGTTAGTAAAGGGCCTTTAACTGTGCTTATAAAGTGCTACCTACAAAAGCGATGTTAATTGGAAGGTTTTAACAGAACTCAAAAAAATTGATGTTAAAGGCCAACTTTAAAAGAATTTTTTTCACTGTTAAAGGACCCCTTTAACATCACTTTTTTAGCACTGTTAAATGGGTAAAATTATATTTTTTCTAACCTATATGATCCCAACCCATTCATCAGCACATCCAAGATCCCTTTAATATCACTTTTTGAATTTATAACCTCTTACGCACACCTGGATTCAAACCTTACACATCTCCTTTGAAGATAAATATCCTTCTCCACTACACCACATTATTTTGTTATTTGTTTAATAATATTTCTATTCAATTATATATATATATATATATTTACATATATATTTTCTATTCATATATTTAAATTATTATTTTAAAATACATTTAAAAAATATGTATCTGTGTGTGTGATATATATACACTTATATTTATTTAAATATATTATATATTATGTTCATTTATATATACTAGAATATAATATAAATATATATATATATGTTTATTAATACACACATATATGTATATATAAACATTATATATATATATTTGTATAATGTAAGAAATTGTTAGATATTTTTTTAAATACATTGTTAGAATATGTATTTATTTAAATATATATATATATATATAGGCACATACATATTTATATATAAACATTACTTGTATAGGTATATATACATACATATTAGTTCATTTTTATAAGGTAAATAAAATTTAACATTTTTTACATTAAAAAAGTGAATAATAAATATTTATTTTATATATTTTTTAAAATAATCTATGTAAATAGTTTGATATATGTATTTATACAAGTGATTTCTTATAAGTAAATATAATAAAATATGATTTTATTAAATTAAAAATAAAGCTAAATTATAAAAAATGATAAAAATCATAAAACCATAATATGAATATGAATGTCATTTATGGGAATAAATTTAGTCCACCTGAAAAAAATAAGAACCCCTTAAAAAAGGTTGAAATTCCATTGAATGTTTAGAAATTGGGATACGCTAACTAAAAAATCAATTTTGGAGGACTTTTAGGCTTTTTTTACTTGAAAACGTGACCATGGGTTCCCCTTAATAATTAGGGCATAAAGTTCATTATAGGATCCGATTTGAAATGAGGTAGAGCCAAAACAGACACTCAGATTAAAATTTATGGTCTTTTGAAGTTTAAGTCATGTTTTCAACTTATCATAGATTGTTCATTAATTAATTTTTTTTATGTCTTTCAACAGTTATTAAATGACTATTACTCAATAATAATTAGCAAATTATTAATTAATAATATTTTATAATTATTTTATAACTTATTTTCGCTAAATATCTTATATATTAAGTGTAAATTCCATTTTAGACTTATCTAAAACATATTGAAAAAATATATATTATATTTATATATTTATATATTATTTTTAATGAAGAATGTTTATTTATGAAATATACCCATTATTAGCGCTAGAAAAAAGAGTTGATAAAGGGTGGGCCTTTAGGAGCATTTTTTTCCAAGCATCAATAAAGGCCCCCCTTTATCAGTGCTTTTTTAAAAATGATGATAAACGTCCAATCTTTATCGGTGCTTTCTTTTCTAGTATTGATAAAGGGGAGATTTATTGGTGCTTTTTTAAAATCACTAATAAAGACCCCCCTTTAATAATTTTTTAGCGCTGTTAAAGACCCTCTTTAACTATGCTAAAAAATTCCTTTAAAGGCCCCCTCTAACAATGCTTTTTCCAGCACTGAAAAAGGGGGTCTTTAACAGTGCTGTTAAAAACCTAGAGGTAGATAAACCCAATTTCTCTGTGGGGAGTGGAAATATATAAATATATAAATATATAAATATTTTTCAAAATTATATTAAGAATTTATATTGGAAATTAATTTTTGAAATTTATAATCAAAATTGGAACTAATATAAATATATACTTATAAACTTGAATTAAAATTTTCCATTAGAAATCTATGTTTTAAATTTTCATTAGATACTTTCAATGTAAATTTTCACTTTATACATTCATACATACATGTAATCTTACATTGAGATTTTATAAAAGAAAATTTCAAAATTTCCCATGTGTTGGGAGTGGAATTTAGTGATCGAGTATGACTAGTCAAGGGTTGTATCCTGCAGCACGAGCACCACATTTGGGTGTTTTCCAACAAGGAAATGAATGGAGTAGGAGATCCAGCTTCCAGCTCCTGGTGGATTGAGAAGACCCAAACATGATTGAGTCGAGAAACATCGGTGCTCATGGTATAGAACATCGTCAGGTGTATATGATTAATAATTTCACCTTGGAGTTACATGATGGGTTAGGCATGGACCTTGAAGAGTGTGTTTAAGTGATCACAGGGTGCCTTGTATGTTTAATCACTATGGATGGGTTTTTTGGAATGCATCAGTGGGTGAAACCAAGCATCTTGGAGGAAAGTTCGTCCGTAGGTGGTTTGAATTATGTTTTCCCATGTAGTTGGATACAGTCAGTTAGAAACTATTTTGGGCACAACATTTGGGTTATGATAGGTTCATTTCATGTCTTCATTGAGGATTTTGAGGAGAATCCGACATGTATGGGATTCTGGAAAGATGGAGGGTGTGCGTCTATTTTACTTGAAAATATGTCACAGAGAGTCAACTGGTGTTGGGTTGGGTTCTCTTTTATGATCGGACATGAAAAGATAAAAACCACATCGTGTATCTCAATAGAACATGAGTAAGAGGTTTTGATAGGTAATTCCCTTGGCAGAAGAACCAGAGTAATGGAAGTGACTATTATGACCTAAATAGTATGGTGGGGGAGAACTATATGTTGTGTGGTGCTTTGGGTGGTGACACAAGTGCATCTTGGGATGGGATAGACTAATAAATATCATGATGTTCAAGAATAGTTATGGGTTTTGGCTCGTGTAGCATTACCTTAAGTACCATAAATTAGAGGCTATCCATTAGAAGCGCGTTTGACCTTTCGAGTCAGGGCATGACCATTTCAATGGAAGAAGATGACCAAAATATGTCGGGATGTTCTAAAGGAGAACCAAATATACTTTTTTAGGATCTTAAGTGTTGTGGTGATGAGTTTTTAATGTCTTGTGATCTTACGAGCAGTTTATAAATTAAACAGAATTGAAAATTTTCAATTAGTGTATGGTCCGATATTTGAGTTGGGCATTGGAATAGATTTCTAGGGATTGTAACCCATCAAAAGACCTAATTCAAACATGGAATTAAGTCCTTTAGAGGTATCGGGTCTCTCCCAAGGGTTTGGGCCTTGAATCTTGAGATTTTGAAATTTCAGCATTGGGAACATAGTTGGTGCATTGTGAGATCTAACTATATAGCCTGAAATGAATGGACCCATTGTTTTCAGAAACCATGTGGAAACCCCCAGAGAACCATGTTGGTTTATGTAGAGTTGTAAAAGTTCTCACATAGTTGGTACACTGTTTGTAAAACCATGAATCTAAACCACACGAGGTGGATAGACTTGGTCAATAGAGGGAACATTGTTGGTGAAAAATTTGGAAAATTGTGTGTCAGAACCATGTGGTCACCCAAATTTTCATTAAAATGGTGCCTTCACCATTTTTCCACTCTAGTATATTTCTTCCACCCTCTCTTTCTCCTCCCCTCACAAATCCAGACTATAAAAGAGCTCCCCCAACCCACCCCTAGTCCTCCCTTCTTCAAACCTTGCAAAGGAGGTGTTTTTAGTGGCTTAAAATGCCTATTTGAGGTACTATCACCTTCCATCATCCTATGTTGGTCCTCTATTCCTTTCGTTTTATTTTCCCTCTTCTTCAACTAGTTTTCTTTAACAATTCCATCAAAGTATGGTGGAATCTTCTTATTTCAAGGGGGGTTTCAAATAGCCGAGGACAAGGGTGTCTCAAGATGTCGTCTACACCTAGTTCCTCATAAATCCATCATCTTATGTCATTATTTTAGTTTTTTCATGAGTTTTTAGCCAAATTACAATAAAATTAACAATGGAATCAGTTTTTTTTCTTGGGGGTTTGTCTTAACATAGGTTCGATGGTGTTCTGAATGTGTTCAACACCCCATGGTTAAAGGTTTCAATGGATGAATAAGGCTTAGTGAGTTATCCAAATTTATATTAGGTTCCCTTTGGTTTAATTAATTAATTATAATTGTTATAATTAATTAATTTTTGATGTTTAGATTGGGATAATAACTCATGTTGTCAGTGTGGGGGTTATAAAATATTGGAAAAGTCCCAGTGGGCCTTAGAAAGTTATTGGACCTTGGAAAATATCTAGAAAGATTCCTATAAGGTAGGTGGTCCCTAGAACTAAGCAACAATATTTTATATGAAAAGAGAATGTGTCGTGTGGTCATGTCAGCTTTTTTGGGACTGACTCATTTTGAAAATATAATTTTTGATATAAATAAAAGTATAATGTCATTTTGTCTAGACAAAGAGAATAATGGTTCAATCGATGGTTGTGAAATGGAATTTTACAACTATCAATAATTGGAAATAGTTTGGATTTCAAAATAGTTTTTTTTGAAAAAGGTAATGGAAAAATAAGTGGGTTTATTTTAAGATGAAAATGGGAAATGTCTTGATGGTGTGTGCGATGTGTTGTAAATATTATTGAGATAATATTTATAAATGTTTTGGAAATGGGTTTTACCCTTCATTTGAAAATGGTTCCTTAGAACAGTTTGGGAAAAGGGTTTTGGTAGAATTTTCAGAATGGAAAAAGGTTGAATGCGCAACTACCTTGTTATGTTTTCTTTGAAATATGGCCTTTTCCATGTGTTTGGTTCTACATTCCTATAATAATGGTTAATCCATGGGTAAATTTGACCCCTCAGGGTATGTGGTGAAATTATGGTTTACCCAGGGTGAACATTGCCCATGTGGGATGAAGGGATACTTGTGGTTAACCTGGGGTGAACATGGCCCTTGGGTAACACCTGTTATAGGTAACCCAGGGTGAACCTGACCCCTGAGGGAAACATGTGAGGGTTACCCAGGGTGAAAATAGTCCATAGGGGACATAGAGCTATGAAGATGGGTATATTTCCTATAGATTCCCAGTTAAATGTTTTAAATGTTTATTTTGGTATCTGTTAGCTTGAGAACTTCTTCATACACTGCCTATAGACTGGTTATTTTAAGGATATCATTGGTGATGGCCTACTGAGTTGTATTCACACCTTTCTATGGCCTCCATTTCACTTTGGTATCTGAGAATCTTCAACATGTTATTACAGGAACAGGTGGGGCTGAGGCCTAGTTTCAGGTTTTTCATGGTAGAGCGGGATGACTCGAGTTGGGTTCAAAGACTAGGATCTGGTATGGCTCAGAGTCATAGAAGATCCTGGCATTTTTTTCTTTATTTATTCAAGTATATATATGTTAATGTTCTAGTGGGTGATTTTTTATATTCCATATTTTAACATTTTTTTATTTATCATGTTTAGTTTTATTTATTGTTGGTACACTAATGTGTATGATATTTATTTATTTCTGTTGTGGCTGCACACTCTAATACAAGGGGTATAGTCTCCCCACAGTACCACCCTATACCCCACTGCTAATAGATATCTTTTTTCATATGGTTAATCACACTTGAGGTCTTTCAATATTCTGGTTTGGTTATTATTCATGTATTGAGCTAGACCAGGATGTTATAGTTTATCTAATTTGTTAGCATTATCTTCCTTGGAAATAAAATGTTTGTTAAGAATCATGTTTCCATCCTTCAACCCAAACCATGTTATAGAAGGTATATTACCATGTTTTTAACACAACTAATTTATGTTGGAGATTTATATGATGGATTTATTTTATTGTTGGTTTGATCTTTATAGCAGTATTTTAGAGTTTTAGTGGAACATTGTTCACAAAATCATTTTGTAATATTTATAAAAATATGTAAATAAATATTGTTTATATCTCTTCTTAATAAGCTCTTGACGTCTTCTGAGGATTTAATTCATCTTGATGTTTTCATGATGGAGAATGAAGTTCCCAATGAATCGTGTAGGTTCATTGAGAGAGGAGGTGAATCAGTAAACACATGTTTTACTAATTTATTCTCTTTCACTTTTTACCCCATTTTCAAGTCAAACCTCTGAAAGAAAGAAAGTAAATTAATAACAACACAAAGTGTTTTTACAAATTTCACTCCAAATGTGGGTGAATAAATCCTTGAAATTTTCAGGATGATATGAGACACAAATTCTCTACTAGTAAATAAAACTAATTACAATTATAGAAAATCTTTCGCAGTTCTTAACAGAAAAACTCCTATAATTCCTGATCACTAATGATTATTATTGTCCATCTCCCAAAAAGATCTTCATATTGAAATTCCACTAGTTTTATTTATACTAACTCTCACCGGTTGATATATCTCTTGAAAATTTATGGTTGTTTATACTAGAATCCCACTAGTTATTCAATGGTCTTAAAACCCTCCTTTGAACATGTCTTCAACTGCTTCTACCTACTGATGCAGTGTGAAAGATGGCCTTGTTCTATTTCAAGTACATAGAGACAAATATTCTTCTTAGTCACTACTAGTTTTTCTCACCATCAATAATTAGAACTAATCATCTTCTGATTTATCACTTAAAGTATTTAATGGCCACTGACTATTATCAATAAAACTCTCTGAAAGTTGGCTCATTACTGTTCTGAATGAGTAGAAGATATCGCTTCTATTTAATATCATTGTTATATCATAATAAACAACTGAATATTCCTAAACACACTATAATATTTCTTATTCCTTGATTTACTGAAAAATACCACATCATCTCAAATAAATACTGCTAATAGTATTTTAAATGTTCTTTATGAATGAAATAATATGGTTATATTTTTCATGAAAATAATATTTCGTGCATGGTGTTCTCATCGTCATCTTATTCACAAAATAATTCTTTCATTCATGTATATCACATGCATGGAATTCTCTTCTATTTTTTAGTCACTCAGCAATCATTGTGAGACAAAAATTATATGGATGCCTCATCTTTTGTGCAACACATAGTGAAGATTAGTTTATATCATTCATGAATTCATATGCTTCACGTAGCACAAATTCATCTCCCTTTATGAAAATATATCACCTGACTCTTCTACTACACTTATGTATATCATGTGACTCTTTATTTTCTTCTTCATATAACTAAATAAAAGAATATACATCCACTAAACTCACTATAAATATAAAAACTCATGCAAGCATAACCTCACATCACAAGGATCTCTATATTCTCTGTTTCACATAATGCAAGGTAGCACAAAAGTGAATATCACTCTCTGTTTATACAAAAATATAGGTTTTACTTTGACATCTTCTCTTTACTGATCTCCCTCTATCTCTTAGTTCACACAATTTTCATTTAGCTCATATGAAATGAATAGTGATGGTCAGGGTATTTATAAAACACTTCCACAAACTTAGAGATCTAAAATTCATGGATAGAAACTTGTTGCACTGACTCTAACTTTTCTTTGCATTGCCTCATTTTTGTGACACCTCTTTGAGTACATGCATTACAAAATTTTTAACCTTTTCCGAAATGGATATATCTGTTGATAAAGGTACATTTTATTTTGTTAAATAATTTTACCAAAAAATTTGTTTATTTCACTAAAATATTGGTAAAAACTTTATCACTAAATGTTATTATGAAAAATAAAATTGTTTTGTTGAAATTATAATAATACTAAAAAACTTATAGATATTTATATATATTGGTCAAAATATTTAGCAATATATTCATATGACATATTTATCTATCAAAAATATTATTATCATCATTTATAAAAAATAATAGTAAATATGTGTTTGTAAATTATATATTATATAAAATATTATGTGTGAGTATTCCAATATTTACTGATAGAATTTATATTATATTTATTAATCTAATTATAATATATATATTATAATAATTATAAAATTATATTTTATGAAACTCCAACATATTATTTATTTGAAAAATAAATTCCAACCTTCGTAAAAAGATAACCCCCAAGAAACATGTTTTATCATGTTGAAACTCCAAGAGACTTTAGATGAAATGCCATTAATTTTTCTCCCACAATCTATTTCTCTCACATCTACTGTCACTGTTGTGTTTCATATTTCATATTAGTAACAAAAGTATCTTTGCAACCATTAACACTGTAAATAGAGGAGGCCTTGGCATAGTCGTTTTCAAGCCCTAATTTGGCTATATAGAGCTTGACATATATCATCAACATAAAGTTATCATAACATTGGAACTACTGTGACATTGAAATCCCAAAAAAAGTAGTGTTGGCATTCTATCATGGTTCATATTATCTGAGACCTTTCCATGAAAATTGAAATGAACCAATTTCATATTAACAATAATGAAATACAAGTACTCTCAAATAAATGTTCAATACAATTTTTTACAATAAATCCTAGACATAACTTATAGAAGGAAGGATATAATAAATGCATATATATATATATATATTTTAAACATTAGGGACTCAAAATTTATCCCCATTCCATGCTAAATATCAAAGGCATGAATGATTATGCTACATATTCCTTATAGGAAAAATCAATAACCGTTTAAACTAATATTATCTATAATATGTAGAGATAAAATGTAACTGTTGTGGGATGCATTGCTCAAGGCAGTCCCCATTAAACAAACCAGGATCCATTGGGTATAAAATTGGTTCGTAGAATCCCAAAATAAAGAACCAAAATATGATTATTATTCAAATCTTATTAACATAAGAAAATAAACATAAAAAATATTTTTCTAACAGAAATCCACTACATCAATTTAACAAATGAGTAAGAGTTGTGAATGCATCACAATAATAATGGTTGATACATATTAAATCAATCATGCAATTTATTATCATAAACAATAGGAAAACCAATATTTCAAACCAATTATAAAAACCAGAACCAAAATATTAGAAATGAATTTTCTAGATTAACATATTTCATTTACATAACCTAGAATTTGATTCCATGACATATAAATAACCATTCCAACAAATCAGATAAATAATAAATGATAGATAAAGTAGAAAAATGGTTAACAACTTATTCAAAATAAAATATATTTAAACCATAATTAATTCAATAAGTAGCTGGAGTTAATCAATTTATAGGTCCTAAAAATAAGCAACTAAGAAGAAGTGAAAGGTATACATGAGGGTTTGCATGCTTTGGAAAATTTGACTACATGTACAGTGTAGACTCACCATGGTGTTCACTATGAAAATATAAAGGGGAGTAAAAAGAAAAAAAAAGCATTAACGAAAAAAAATATCTAGAATGAATCAACAATCATTAATACCAAGATGAGACCCCCCTTATAGGGAGCTCAACTTTACCTGGGTGAAACCTTCATGTTGTTAAAGTCCCCTTCAAATCCTCTATGACTAAGAGCGACAATCCTATATTCTAAGGTGCAAAGAAATCCATAGTCATCTAGCTATTTTCATATAGGACCCCCACTATTACATGGGAGTTCTCAAATCTAGATCTATCACTGTTTTCCAGGATCAACATAGCCATCCAGACACTCCACTGCCATCAAGATCTAGTGAGAAACATATCCACCACTGTTTTCTACTATATCTACTGAAATCTAAGTCCATCTCTCTCTAGTTCAAGAACAAGAAAACCTAGCTCAATGACTCCAAATTCCAACTAGGTTACATCCACAAATAAAAAAATCCATCACTGCATATGCCTCAGTAAAGGTCGTGCCTCCAAATCAAGGGGCTGAACCAGGGATGCCTATATATGCTGCTACCACTCAGAAAATGCAAGAAAACCATCTCCAGGATCCCCCTTTCTCTCAACAAACTAGGAGGAAACCCATCAGTGGAAGATCTAAATTCTCATCCAAGAAACATTCCAAACTAAGGAAACCTATCCTTATCCTCTGTTACAGTGAACCATGGGCAAACAACCAGGAGTCATCACCTTCATCTCTCTCAGCGAAATGATATCGCCTCTCTAGGTGAGCTTGGAATCTCCATCCAGGTCTCACCCATTCTTAAAGGACCTCTTGATTGAGGAATCTACTATTAGAAAGTAATATAGTAGGGGAAAGATTATTAATTAGACATTCATTCATTTTTAATAACAGAAATAAGAGTCTAGAATCCTCTAGGAAGATCACAACTAATGAGAAATTTTATAGACAGAAGAAAAATTAGAATTTACCATTCATTCAAGTTTCAATTTTACAAGTGCCAACATCATGTGGTACCTTCAGTTGGATCATAACAAATTCATTACCTTCCTCATTGGTTCATCTCACCACCTATCCAAGTTGATTCCTTAATAAGGAATTCTATTAAATCTAGCATATTTCATCTTGTAGCCTTCTATAACTACCTATCATGGAATTTTTTCACTATAAACTACTCTATAAAGAAGTAAACTCATAATATCATCACGATTCAGAATAAAACAACTAAAAAATATTTCTACTTGAATCTCAAGAAAACGATCTAGACATGAACATTAGTGGCACAAAACTAAGAGTTTCAGATAGTTGCGTCAACACAAACCCGCGGTCTCCAATTAGTGAAACATAAACATAGTGACCCCCTTTGGTTTTTCATTAAACGTATGATAGGATGATAACCTATCATGATTCCATGAAAACTCTATCATCATGTGGCATGAAAAACCTGAACTAGAAATCATGTATAAGAAAAAATAGCAACACACCAAGATGAGGTCCTTGGATTAAAGCTACGCAACCCAACCAAGATTCATGTCATCTTGAACCCAAGCCACATCCAGTGGAATTCCCACTAAAACTAAATCTCCATTTATGCTAATGGGAGGAGTAGATTCATATCCATACTAAATAAACCCATAATTGGCTTCCATATTTGTACATTCAGTCCTGTGAACTGGTAACTCAACACATGATTTAATTGATGATGGGAATCCAACCTGCTCCGTCATTATAGAATGACCCATATTTGGAGTGGTTAAACACATATACAACAATAATCATCCCAAACCATCATGATCAATAACAAGGATATCTGAATCAGCCATGAGTAGAAATTTTTTTGCAGCGAACATCCATTCTAGTTTGGGTTAAGCAATATGGTGTCAGCATGATTGCAAGGGTTCATTGAAAACATAATGTGAGACTTGGGATTCCTATATAAATAGTTAAAAAACATTATAGGAAGAATAAATGTCCCAAAAATAAAATAAAATGGCGCATAAATGATAATGATGACATATTGTTTGTAAATGATAATACTGATGGTAAATATATGTGAGAACATTAGATTAGAGTGGATAGTGGTTAGGATATGAGTCTCAGGTTTTCTATACATAGAGAGAGAGAGGTTTCACAAATAAATTACATAATGAGATTACACACTGAGTTTACACATTTAGATTTTTTAGTAAAATCAATTGAATAAATTGATGAAGATATTAGAATTTATTGAGAGTAAACTATGGTTTCATAAAAGTATAACCCTCAAACAACTAATGTCAAATCAGAAAAATAATCTATTATAATACGGGAAAATATACAACTAGTACACGAGATATGACCCTTGTTCAAAAAATAATGAAGATGTAGCATCCATAATCCTACTTTTGATATTATGGTATTAGTTCTAATGAATTTCATAGTCCAAAACTATGAATTATGATTAAATGTAGTAAAAGAAATTTAGGGGCCAACCAAGAAATTTGAAGAATGAATTGAAGATAATATCAAATAGGCACATGGAGATGGTACCAGAAAAGGATGTTCCACTCAATACTCAAATTTATTATAATGAACGATAAACAAAACAAATCCCAATATAGAGAACAAGAAGAGAAACACCCATATTCAATAAGATGGAACTTATTCACCCGTCATCGCATCTTTGGCAGTTGTCGAAGTCCTCCCCCACCCACTGCACACTCAAAGACCCATCAACCATGTCTGAATCAAAAAAACATGGAACCCCTGTTGTTCCAAATTGTGTGGGTTGTTGATGCAGATGCATCCGAAGAAAACAAAAAATCAACAAAAATCACTGAAATGCCAAAAGAAGGAAAAACCAAATCTATGACAGGTTGGAGGAGGGACTATGGTATATATAGGAAGGTTTGTGGTTGGGAGAGGGTGCAGACATAGATGAATGAGGGATTTTAGTGAGGCGAATCTGAATTAGGGTGGTTTTTTTAAATTAGGTAGAAATTCATGGGAATTCTAAAATAACAATTTTTTTATATTTTTTCAATATGTATGCATGTGTATGCTTTTATAGATAATTTATTTATTTATTTATCTAAAAACACATAGATATTATTAAATTATCCATACTTTAATTCAACATAGAAAACCATTTTTATTGAAAAATAATGTGATGATATTAAATTAACAATAAATATATTCAATTTTGGTTAAATAATCATTATCATTCATTATTTTATTATAATATGTTGTTCTAATAGTAAAATATTTATTAATAATGATAATTAATAATAATAGATTCATTAGTTGGTAAATTATGCTACTATAAGTATGATAATGAATCATACATTATTGTTAGTAAAATATTTGTTGGTATCTGATAATTAATATCAACAGATATGTATTTTGGTAAAAAAATGATTAATCCTTTATGACACTTCATTGTATTTGATCACAGTAGTGTCGTTGGGTTGCATTACCAAAACCATTGTTTTATGGAGATGAATCTATTTATTTCTCTTTAGATCCATCGTGCGATCTCATTCTAGATGTTGTTTCATTATTGGTCGTGGTGTGGTGGGTGTGTGTTCTAGACCTATGTGTTGCTTTATCTTAGTTGCCAAAACTTTTGTTAAATTGAATTAATTCTGAGATGTGTGGATTACTTATAGGATGTCCGTTGTTATTTTGCATTATTCCTTGTTGGTGGGCCTTATTGTGGGCATGTGTAGCCTGAGTTTTGAGGTAGGTGGTTCCATCTCAAGCCTGTGTTGATGAACTGCATTATTCTGGTTATTTTATAAATTGTTTTATAAATTAATTGGCATGACTGACTGATTATATTTTTGTGTGGAAGGAATATTTTTTGATAAAATATGGTTTACCCCGGGGGTTTTCTTATTGGTATTTCCTCTACTTCCCTTACCTTTTGTTCTTGGGACATGTTAGAAATGTTTGGCGGTTCACATTCGGGGGTTTTTCTATTCTCTCTAGACTCGATGAAAATGTCTACACGTTTGATGCATGCCTAATTCTCTATGGAATGAATGAGTGATCTAGTTATCCTGAACTAGTGTTATCCTTGGAGTGATTTTACCTATTCTTTTGGCTTATTTGGGATGTTTTGTCTTATACTTATTTGAGTTTTATTGCACTGGTTTAGAAATGATATCTAATGCATGCTTGGATTTGATTTGATATATCTATTTTTATATATGTATATGAAATTATTTTAAACTGGTTTACCTATTTTATTTATAAATGTGGTAAAATGTGAAATTAAACTATTTTTCCATGCTTTTGATATAAAACTGTAAAACTATATAGCAAGCCTTATTTTTTATAAAGTTGAGCATGCTTGTATTATTGTAAAGAGTCTTTTTATGGAACACCTAAGTAGAACCCTAATAATTTGGTTAGCTGACACCATGTATACTGTAAGAACCCATACCTTCTTTTGAGGTATGGGATTTCCTTTCTAGTAATTTTGAGAAAAAGAGGATAATATGGAAATTTAAGGAGTACACGTCGTGTACCTAGTTACCGTAGGTGACCATGTACTAGACATGTAATGACTGAGTACATGGTCATGTGGGGTGAACTAGAGACTGCCTAAATTAGGGTCCGGTTAAGGCAAGTACTTGCTGTGTACCTTTAAAGAACACACATTGTACTTTCTTTTTAATTGTTATATTAGACCGGGGTTGCATGTCATTCATAGAAACCCCTTCTTCCAATGACGTCTCATCTAGGAGTGACTAAGGAGAGCAATTCTTCCTGGAGCCCCCGATTTTACATCCGTTCTTTGAATCTACCATTGTTGATTGCGTTGGAATCACCACAGTGAGTTCTTCCTTCTTCTAATTCCACTTCTCTTGATTTCTCCTCTTTCGTGAGATATCTTTGTTTGAATGTTTTAGGTTTTTTTTATATCTACCACGTTCTAGGTTGATTCAAGGGCCGATGCCAGATTTTATCGATTGTACAACATCGAGGTAGGTAGTTTGTGCCTTTTCGTAGTTAGTCTTTGAATATTATGTGCAAAAGTGACCAATACCCTAGAATGGGGTATTGCGTATTTAGGGATTTTTTCCCTGTTAATTCCTGATATGACTTGTGTTCCAGAGTAGAGGTTGTTTCATTGTGAATAGGGTTTTTCCATGTTATGGATGAGTATCCCATGTTTATTTCGATATTGACCATTTGTTCTAGCTTTTCTGGTTAGGATGCTTGTTTTCCTTTCCTAGTGTTGTTAGGATGGAGTGATTTCTATATGATGTTGTTATATGATTGTAGCTGTTTTTCCAAGTAGTTCTTAAAATCTATTATCCAAGTAGTTATTAAGGTGTACTTTGGATATTGAACATCGTTGCGCACAATTGAATTATATAGGGTTGTGGGAACCTCGTGTAGTAGACCATAGGGGGAATGGACGCTGAGGTCTTCCCCAGAGTATCTGTTTACATTTACATTGCAAGACCATATAGGGGATGAACGTGAGTGCTCCCTCAGAGTATTTGTAGTTCCAAATTGTGAGACCATAGGGGGAATTAGACATTGAGTGCTTCTCCAGAGTGTCTGTAGTTTACTATTGCAAGACCACATGGGGAATTGATGGTGAGTTCTTCCTCCGAGAGTCTTTGCTAAAACTAAACCACAGGGGTTAGACTATGAGTACTTCCCTTTTGCAGAATCCATCACAAAAATTACCCACTATGATAAATTTCTTTAGGATCTTCTGTAAAAAAGTAGAAAACTAGATTTTGCGGGAATATTTGTAATGAATGAGGAATGTTTAGCAGTCATACACAGATCCATACCTCCTAAAATAAGAGACCCTCGAAGTTTAACTATTCATTGCAATATTAGAGGATGCCAATTTGGAAGAGCTTTGTGAAACCTCAAAGCTATTGTATAATTCATGAAATATTGAGTTCTTTAGGAATTGTAAATCACAAAATTAAAGCCATCAAGGGTCACCTTTCAAATGTAAGAACGATCAATGAAGTATCCCCGAGGAATTCTAGAGGGTGTTCTCATCGGGATTAAGAAATATTACTTCCTTGATGATTTAAATTTCCTTGATATGGAATAAGATAAGGATCAAATTATCATTCTTGGGAGACCTTTATTAGCATCATGTAGAGAAGTAGTTGATGTCCAAGATAAAAAATTAATTTTCAAAGTTGTAGAAGAAAGCATAACATTTGACTTCTTCAAATCTATGGAAAGACCATGTATAGTTTACTATCATTTCTTGGATATGATTGAAGAATGATATGAGTTAGAAAGGTATTCATTGAATCTAGAGGATTTACAAAATTTAAAATAGGATTTAACTAAATCAATAGAGGAAGTATAATTCATCATAAACATCATCGATCCTTTGGATAGATAGTAGTTCACCTAATCAAATCCAACTGTTGAAAATACTCTAACACTTGATCTTAAACCTCTTCCACCAAATATTAGATATAGCTACTTAGGAGATTTAAAAACTTTGATAGACATCATAAATGATAATATTTCAAGAGAATAAGAAAGAAAATTTCTCAATGTCCTATCGCAAAGGAATCCAAAAATAGGTTGGATTATTGCTGATAGAAAAAGAATAGGTTCTTCTATTTGAACTCATAGAATACATATGGAATAAAATTAAAAACCATGTAGTCAACCACAAAGATGCTTAATACCTCCAATAAATGAATTAGTTGAAAAATAAGCCATCAAACTTCTTGATTCTAGTTTAATTTTTCCTATCTCTGGTAGTCAATGGTGTTGCCCATTGCAAGTGGTACTTAAAAAAGGTGGGACCAAAATGGTTGATAATGATAAATTAGAATTGATACAAACAAGAACAATGATTGGATAGAGAGTTTGCGTTGATTATAAAAAATTGAATGACTCTACCAGAAAGGATCACTTTCTATTACCCTTTATTGATCATATCCTTGAACTGATGGCAGGAAATGATGATTATTGATTTCAGGATGGATACTTAGGATATAATCAAATAGTGATGAGACTAAAAGATCAATATAAAACCACGTTTACATGTTCATATGGTACATTCTCTTATTAGCGAATGGATTTTATAATGTGTAATGAACCAACCACATTTCAATGATGAATGATGTAAATTTTTAATGAAACGATTGAAGAGTTATTAGAAGATTCATGGATGACTTATTTGTATATGGGGTCTTTTTTTACAACAACCTAGAAAATTTGGAAAAGGTTTTAGTGAGATGTGAAGAAAGGAATCTGATGCTCAATTAGGAAGATGCTCACTTCACGGTACAAAATGGAATAGTTTTATGTCATTAAATTTTAAATAAAGGAATTAAAGTTGGTGCATCCAAGATCAGTAAAATCTTTAAGCTACCATGCCTACTTCAATTCATTCAATTTGAGGTTTTCAGGGGCATGTTGGATTCTACCGATGTTTAATTAAGGATTTATCTATTATTTCCCACCCCTTACCACCCTATAGGGAAAATATGTCACATTAAACTTTGGTCCCAAATGTGAGGAAGCATTTAAATTGTTAAGGGAATTCTTGGTTAGGGCCCCAATAATGATTTCACCAGACTGGGAATAGACATTCGAGTTAATGCTTGATGCCATTGAATGCGCAGTTGGTACTACCATAGGAAAAAAAAGGAAAGAAAGGATCTTTAGAACAATGAATAATGATAGTTTCACTTTTAATGAGGATTAACACAGTTTCACAACAAATGAAAAAGAACCGCAATCAGTTATCTTCTGTTTCAATAAATTCCCATCTCACTTACTGGTTATCCAAATTCACTATCTATATGGATCACGCTACCTTGTAGTATCTGATGTCCAAGGAATATGAAAATCCTAGACTCATTTTATGGACATTTTTACTTTAATTTTATTTGAAACTGATTACATGGATAAAAAGGTAAATGAGAATTTTGTTGCCGATCATTTATCATACCTATCCCATAAAACAAGTGAAATCAATGTGTACTTAATCAATGAAACATTTCCGGATGAACAACTCTAAGACACTGAGATAATCACACCTTGGTATTATGATTTTGTAAACTAATTAGCCTCAGGTTTAGTACTCCCAAAGTTATCAATAGAGAATAGAAAATGATTTCTGAATGAAGCACACCATTACTAATGGGATGACTCATTACTTTTCAAGGACTGTAGAAATGGAATGATTAGAAGATGCATCCAAAAATAATTTGATAGTGTTTTAAACTTGTTTCATGATAGAGAAGTTAGAGTAAACCATATAATTCATTGAACAATCAAGAATGTGTTACAATGTGGTTTTTACTATCCTACCATGCATCATGATATTCGTGAATTCTTCATGAATTGTGATAAATACCAAAGACCTGGGCATATAAGTTGGAAGCGTGATATGACACAACATTCAATCATGAGAAACATAATTTTTGACATATGGGGAATCAAATTTAGGGGTCCTTTTTCCTAAATATTTTTAAAAATAATACATTCTTGTCTGTGTGAACTATGTGTCAAAGTGGGTGGAAGATGCAACATTTTCAGAAAATACTACTTGAGTTTTCATTAAAATTTTAAAGCAACACATTTTTACTTGGTTCAGAATTCCAATGCTCATCATCACTGACCATGGTTCCCAATTGAATAATGATATATTTAAGAATCTAATGACTCACCATGGATGTCACCGCTATATGATTTACACATACCATCCACATACTAATAGCCAAGGTGAGTTTTCAAATAAAGACATTAAGGGAATTGAATAGAAAACTGTGATTACATCTCGGAAATATTGGGCTTCCAAACTTGAAGATTCACTTTGGAATTACAAGGCTACATACAAGACACTTATTTGAATGTCCCTTCATTTATTAGTCTACTTAAAAACTTTCCACCACCCTATAGAACAGAAACACAATGCGTATTTAGTTGTGAATAATATGAACTTTGATTTAAAAACTTCCCAAGAGTGGTTTTTTATAGATGAATGAATTATATGAGATAAAGAGAAAAGAATATTTAAATTATATGTTTTATAAATAGAAAAATCAATATTTTCATGATAAAAGGATCCAAAAAATAAATTTTTCACCATGATAAGAAGTTATACTCTTTAACTCAATACTTTGGATCATAACCAGAAAGATAATATAAAAGTGGTCGGGTCCTTACATTATTACAATTGTTTATCCCCATGGTTTTGTTGAAATATGTGATGGAAATGTTTCTCCGTTTAAGGTTAATGGGTAGAACCTCAAACTTTATCACAACTCTGATACAATAGGCATCATGGAATAAGTTCTCTTAAATTGAGAATGTGATCTTCTGGATGAGGGTGTTAAACTTAGCACTAATCGGGAGGCAACCTGACTACTTAGTCTTTCCTTGGTCTCTATTTTCTTAATTTCTATCTCATTGATCTTCCATTTCACTTATTATATACATGGGATACTATTTTTTCCTCACTGTTACTTGGATTATATTTCATTACACTATTATAGTATCCATGTAAAAATATTTTTCCTATTCTATGGAAATCGATTTACCTATTCCATCACTATCTACCCTCATGCTAAGGGCGAATCATCATCTGGATAACATAGAGGTCCATCTTTAGGATCTTTAATTATATATCTATTCTCTATAGCCATCGCCACCATGATGAGAAAATATTCTATTCCTTCCACACCAGATTCATGATCAGTACACTCCTGCGGTGGTTAATCCCACCAAGTGTCCATGCGAGCTCGATGACACTTCCTCGTGTACAAAAAAGTGGATGAGGAATTCCAATCCAATGGAACAAGATGATTTAACATTTTCTATATGTCTGGATGATGATTTAAAAATTAGCGCTTTCTAGGAGGTAACCCATGTTTTTATCTATTCTATACTTTTCATTTAATTGTTCTAGTTTGTTTTAAAACATAAACCTGGAATGTGTGGAACATTTTTAGCTACTACTGAAATTTATGAACACTTGTTACTCATGTGTCTACTTTTATTTATATGATTTCTTTGTTATCTTTATGATATTATGTGGGTATGTGTTGTCCATGTTTAGATTTTATAGGTAAAACATATCTAGTGCTTCATCGAATACAGACAACCATTCCGTGTCTATCTAGTATTACTCATGGAATTGTTTTATTTTTTGTTTTATTTTATTATTCCAAAAACAGCATGTAAGCAACACACTAAAAAACTAAATAATACATCAAAAAATAAAATAAATTGAAAAATGAAAAAAAATTCCTTTCATTTATTGATCCCAAATGAAAACTATTGTATTTTTGTCATAACATGGTCAGATGAATACTAATTGTATCCTTAGGATATTTAAGAACATGATTCCTATTTTATATGATTTTATTATCGATCCCTTATTTAAATTATTTTTGATATCACTTGATGCATTGATTTTTTTTTCCTAAAAATCATTTATTTTTTGAGACACCTATTTCACTCATGCTCATCTGTGCTTAATTTTTTTTATTTCTATACCCATGAAGATTCTATCCCATTTTTTATCAGCTCATATTTCCCTTTTATTGAGGGAATCTCAACTATGTTATGTCTTCTAGAACATTCCATGTTTTTTCATCAACATGATAAGAATTTTTAATGTTGTACTAACATGATTGAGGAATTTGTTTTATATTTTTAGCCACTTTGACCCATTGAACCACCCATAAATTTTCTCCATCATATATCCATTAGAATCCATGAAAAATCCTTTTTAGGATGATCCCACTGCCAATACCCTTTCCTAAATTTCACTTCAGTATTTACATGATGATTTTCAGTCTAAGTGTGGGGGAGAGATTTTTCCATGGATATGATTTTTTAATAAGAAAAGATTCATTTGATGCACATGGATCGACTTTTTCCCATCATTTGTTACATTATCCACATTCATTAAATTTATTTTTATATGGAAATATAGATTATTATTTTTCCCATAAAGAGTACTTCTATTGCCATTACACGGTAACCCTCAATTTTGGGGATACATATAAAAGTGATGATCTATTACTCCAAGAGATATAGAGTTTTATAGAGGAACTACTTTCACTGAGATGTCATAACATACGTGGTACTTGTGTACGTTTGTTTGGGATTTTTTTCTAACATTTATATTATGGGGTGTGGGAGCTGCTACTCACTAGTTTTTCTATCCATCTTATTTGAGTGAGTTGTGTCCCTAGAAAACAAAAAAAACAGTGTAACCTTTGAATTATCATGTGCTTGGGGATAGGAAACATTTTATGTGTGGGGGAGTGAGATTTTTAGGAAGACATTTTGATTGACACTTATCATGGCAGGCATGTGGTAAGAATGCATGTGTATGAGAATTGACCATACCTTTGACTAAATTGTTTGAGAAATGAGAGTGATGTCAAGGTAGGTCAAATTATGAATGAGTGTGTGTAATTGTTTTGGAAAGATTGAGAGAGGAAGGAAAATGGTTTTTTAAATTTGGAATTTTAAATTAAGCATGATATTTTTTGGGTAAAAGAGACTAAAAAATTTTGAACTTGTAATTTTGATGTTTTCATTTGTCTAAAGGTCCACTTGTCTATTATTTTTTATTATTTTTCCCAGGAGTACAAAATCTTAAGTGAGGGGGGTTTGATGTACATAGATTTATCTAGTATTTTTCTCATTTTATAACTTAGTTTTAATTTATTAGTTTAACCATTTTTTATATTTTTAGTTAATTTTTATAGTTGTGTAGTATTTTAGATATTTTGATAATTTTTAGTTAATTTATGTAATCATATTTTTATTTTTTTATTTTTATTAGTTATATTAATTTTATATATTATATTTAAGACTATATTATTATTTTTATTAGTTTATCTGACATTATATTTATTATCAGTTATTATTATTATATTATTAATTAATAATATTTATATTTTTATTATACTTTTATTATATCTATATTTTAGGGTGTTTAATTACATGTTCATTAATTTTTATATATTTTTACTTTTATAAAAATTTCCTCTAATTATTTATGTTTATAGTTAATTAGATTTATTATTATAATAATTTTATTTAGTATTTTTATATTTTTTATCAATATTTAAAATTTATTAGATAATAGGATTTTATTTGAATTTGTTTTTTTAGTTTTTTTAGTTTTTTTTTAATTTTCTCCCTCCCCTCTATCTCCCTGCCTCCCCTCCTTTCCCTCCCCTAATCCCACTGCCCCTCCCCTACCCTCCCCTCATCCCTCGAAACTCCCTCCTTGTCATCCCCTCATCCCACCACCCTGGATACCCACCCCTAATCTCGACGCCACCCCACTACCCTGCCCCTCATCCCACTTCCCCCCTCTGGCCTCCCCACATCCTGCCCACCCCCCTCCCCTTTACCCCTATCTCCAACAGGTGAGTCGTACCCTGCAGAATGACCCAGTTGTGACACCGAATCCACCTTAATGCATGACCAAGACAACCTCCTACGTCTTGTGTATTGTGTAATCAGCAACGACCCACACAACACAGTTCCACCCCCTTGATGTGCAGTTAGCCTGACTTGACTAGTAGTCACACTACGAGAAAAATAGTTAATTGTGACGGGTTATTTGTTGTGGGAAAGGGTCTTGTCACAAATAGTACATCAGGAGAAACTATTTGCCATGAGACCATGTTATCATCGCAAAAGGTTTGGCACTCGGCGCACGAGAAACCGCAAGAAGGGTAATTGTGATGACTCTAACCACCCGTCACAATTACCCTTTAGTTGATTTTAGTATTTGCAATAGGATTTATCTCCCATCATAAATATTATATCAGGAGGTAGGTATTTGGGACCGGTCCCATCACAAATACCTTTTTAACCACTGCCCATAATTAATAGGGGGTTTAATATTTGCGATGGGTCCCATCACAAATGCTATGTCGGCAGGTAGATATTTTCTATGTGTCCCATTTCAAATATCTTTTTAATTGTCACCCCTAATTAATAGGGGGTTAGCATTTGTTATTGGTTCCATTGAAAATATTTTTATTTACGATGGGAATCCCATTGAAAATACTCCTGTCACAAATAATCTGACCTATGTATACCCTCATTCGATTTTTTCCAATTTCACAACATTCTCAACTCCACTCTCATATTTTCCTCTTAAAATTTTTTAATTTTTAAAATTTTATATCGGAGTGATTTTCAAGCCTTGCATCCTATGAAAGATTCTTTATTAAGGTATTTATCTATTGATTTTATTTTTTAGTTATTTAATTTTTTTATATTAGTTATAATTATTGTTAATTAGAAA
The DNA here is from genome assembly GCA_963277665.1 of Viscum album. Taxonomy (NCBI): domain Eukaryota; kingdom Viridiplantae; phylum Streptophyta; class Magnoliopsida; order Santalales; family Viscaceae; genus Viscum; species Viscum album. The sequence goes on from OY728159.1 coordinate 1,560,986,149, forward strand.
CAATTAAATTAAATTAGAATTAGAATGATTTATTTTTCATTATTTATTTTTTACAAATACATTGTCTCATTAAGATTTATTTTTTTATTAAAAAGTAAATAGTACTATTTTTTGGTAATTTAGTTCAACTATCATTAATTAATAATAATTATGTGTAATTATTATTAAATATTATTAATTATTAGTAATTATTAGTAATTATTATTTATTAGTTGTAATTAGTATTAATTAGAAATAATCAGTAATAAATACTAATAAATTGTAATAATAAGTGGTAATTAGTAATAATTAGAAAAAATTGGTAATAATTATTAATAATTAGCTTTAATTTGTAAAAACTAGTAGTAATTAGTAATAAATAGTAATTAATATTTTTAATAGTAATTAATAGTATTAATTAGTAATAATTAGTAATAAAGAGTAATAAAGAGTATTAATAAGTAATAATTAGTAAAAATCAATAATAAATAGTAATAAATAGTAATAAATAGTAATAATTTGTGATAGGGATCTGTAGGAGCATTGCGGGAGTGGAGATCGATTCCATGGTGATCGATGGTGAACCCATTAACATGTTCTCAGATGGCATCAAATTTCTCCAATGAGGGTGATATTGTTTGAAGAATGTGTGTTTTTTCTTAGAGATCGGTCATGCATCGATGCAATAGGTTTTGAGATCCCTAGATTGGACTCTCAATCTAGGAACAATTATTATTTGGTGCGGGGTGCTGCTGATTCAGATCTGGTGCGAGGTAGTGCGGATGGGGTAGATCCAGTGGAGGATAGTGCAGCTCGAGCAGATCTAGTGTGGGGTCGTGTGGCTGGAGAAGATCCAATGTGGGGAAGTGCGGCTAGAGTAGATCCGATGTGGGGAAGCATTGATGGGAGATTAGATCTTGTGCGTGGTTCCGTTATGCGTTCATATCTGGTGCAAGGAAAGGGTGTGGATGTGATTTCTGATCTTGTGTGGGGAAGTGCTGTTGTGATGTAAGGCTAGGCATGGATGCATGATCGAATCTGGTGCGGGTTTCAACTGATCTACTGGATTCACAGGGTTTTGATGTGCACAGATATGGCACATATGTGGTTCACACCACCGACTCCCCCAAAGCTTCTATTGTCCCTAATAATCCACCGTCAATGGTGACCCTAGAATCGGCAGTGACTCCAGTGTCCACTGGAGTGACTTGAAATTCTTTCTCTTCTTATAAAGAGTCCGTTGTTGGGGTTTGGAAGGGAAATATTGCGCACATAAAAGTTGATGCTGATGCGGTCTATGAATACCTAAATCTAGGTAAAAACTCGATTATTTCAAGATTAATCCTACCCAAGGGATCAAAACCATGGAATATTGATGACCTTGTTGCGCTTCTATCGACAATTTGGGGATTTAGCAACTGGAGGTGTGTTTCATTGGGTAGAACATTTATTCATCTCCTCTTTCCCACTGATGAATGAAGGATTTGTGCATGGGCATATGGTTTGATTTCAATCAACATCGACATCATGAATCTCCCTGAATGGGATATTAATTTCAACCCTTTGGAGGTACATATCTCATCAACTCAATTATTGGTGAAAATATTTGGTTTAAACTGGATGATGTGGCATCCGAAGATCATGTATGATATTTCTCTTACTATTGGAGTTCCTATTAAATTAGGCCAAGAGATCGATGTTGCTTGTTTTAGGAATTATGATAGGTTTGGAGTTGAGGTTTACTTAGGCACCACCATGACTGATAAAAAAATTATATCTACTGTTCTTGAGAAGATTGAATTGAGAGTTGAATATGAGATGGTTCCGAGATTCTATTTAAACTACAAATTAAGTGGTCATGACTTACTGAACATCAAAAGAGAATTTTTTTGTTCTAACTGTTCAACCCATGTGCATGTTGAACATAATTGTAATAGGAAGACTCAGTTTATGAAGGAATCCACTAGAGTACAACCGACTGATGATGAGATTCTAGCAAGGGGGAATGCAAGTAATTCGGCCTCACAACATGGAGTTAGTTTGAATATGATTAGTGGGGGGAAGGATTCCTCCTCCTCCTTAGGGAAAAACATGGGATGATATTGCTGCGGAGCCATTAATGTAGCATAGTATGCATGCACTTGTTGGGAAAAAAGAGGAATTTATCCTATTTTCAAAGAATGTTGATGACACAAGAAAGTAGGAAGATGTCGATGACACGGGTGAGCAGGAGCATGTTGAGAATTTGATGACATGGAGCAACTTGAAATTGCTATTCAAGATGAAGTGGACATGGAATTGATCCAAGAATAAGTTCTGGCATCCTCTATGAGAAAGGGAAAATCTACGTTGGTATTGGCCTCCCCACCTCCTGCTAAGATAAATGTGGTGAGTATCACTGCCTCAAATCCTAGAAAATACCCTTCACATAATAGGGACATGGTGCATGTCACATCTGATATGCTTGTTTCACCTACTTTGGAGTCTAGTGTGATGGCCACACCAATTGTTGGTAGCTCCAATAAAGATGATACCCCCTCACAGTTGGGTGGGAATTAGAAACAAGATAAGACTTAACAGTGGGTTTGATATCAAAAAAATCATGGTTGAGGACGTGGCAGTGATGATTGGGCTGGTGCACGAGGGCATGCCAGAAATGTGTTCACCAGTTCTTCTTCCAATGGAATCACTCTGGAGCAGCAAAAGCTTAGAGAAAACTATTATGTGCTTTTCAATCAAAGGAAATCACAGTTAGAGTGGGAAACTGCTGATGATGACGACTTTGATCTTGATTATGGACATGTTCTTGAGTTGTAGATTCTCTTATAGAAATAATAAATAATAAATAGTAATAAATAATAATAATTAGTAATAATTAGCAATAAATAGTAATAATTAATAATAAATAGTAATAAATAATAATTATTAGTAGTAAATAGTAATAAATAATGATAATTAGTAACAAATAGTAATAAATTGTAATAAATAGTAATAAATAGTAATAAGTAGTAATAAATAGTAATAAATAGTAATAAGTAGTAATAAATAGTAACAAGTAGTAATAAGCAGTAATAATTGGTAATAAATAGTAATAAATAGTAATAATTAGTAATACTTTGTAATAACTAGCAGTAATTAGTAATAATTAGTAATAATTAGCGGCAAATAGTAATAATTAGCGGTAAATAGTAATAATTAACGGTAAAAAGTAATAATTAGCGGTAATTTGTAATAATTAGCAGTAATTAGTAATAATTTGGGATAATTTGTAAACATTAACAGTAATTAGTAATAAATAGTAATTAATATTTATAAATAGTAATTAATATTTATAAATGGTAATTAATATTTATGAATGGTAATAAAAAGTAAAAATAGTAATAATTAGTAAAAAATAGTAAAAAATAGTAATAAATGGCAATAAAAAAGTAATAAATAGTAATAAATAGTTATAATTAGTAATAATTAGTAATAAATAGCAACAAATAGTAATAATTAGTAATAATTAGTAACAATTAGTAATAATTAGTAATAAATTGAAGTAATTAGCAATAATTAGCGGCAATTTGTAATAATTAGTGGTAATTAGAGGTAATTAGCAGTAACTAGCGGTAATTAGCAGTAATTAGCGGTAATTTGTAATAATTAGAGGTAATTTTTAATAATTAGTGGTAATTATCAATAATTATTGGTAATTAGTAATAAATAGGAATAAATATTAATGAATAGGTTAAATAGAAATAAATAGTAATAAATTTTATCAAATAGTAATAAATAGTAATAAATAGCAATAAATAGTTATAATTTGTGATAATTACTGATAATTAGTAATAATTAGATATAACTAGATATAATTAGTAACAATTAGTAATAAATAGTAATGATTAGTATTAATTAGTAATAATTAGTAATAATTGGCATAAATTAGTAATAATTACAATGAATTAGTAATAAATAATTATAAATAGCGGTAAATAGTAATAGTTAGAAGTAAATAGTAATAATTAGCGACAATTAGTTATAATTAGCATTAATTAGTAATAATTAGTGGTAGATAGTAATAATTAGTGGTCATTAGTAATTAATAGTAATAATTAGTTATAATTAGTAATTAATATTTATAAATGGTAATTAAAATTTATAAATAGTAAATAATTTCAATAAATAGTAATAAATTGTTATAAATTGTGATAATCAGTTATAATTAGTAATGATTAGTAATAAATAGTAATAAATAGTAATAAATAGTAATAATTATTAATTATTAGTAATAATTAGTAATAAATAATAATAATTAGTAATAACTAGTAATAATTAGTAATAATAAGTAGTAATTAGAAATAATTAGCACTAATAAGCTGTAATTTGTACTAGTTAGAAGTAATTAGTATTAATTAGTAATAAATATATGTAATTAGTAATAAATTGGAATAAATATTAATAAATAAGAATACATAGTAGTAATTAGTAATAAATTGTAATAAATTGTAATAATTAGTGATAATTAGTAATGATTTGTAATAATTAGTAATGATTAGTAATAACTAGTAATGATTAGTAATAATTAGTAATAAATAATAATAATTAGTAATAATTAGTAATAATGACTAATAACTAGAAATAATAAGTAATAATTAGCGGTACTTAGTAATAAATAGATATAATTAGTAATAAATAGAGGTAATTAGTAATAAATAGTGATAATTTGTAATAAATAATAGTAATTAGTAATAAATAGAGGTAATTCGTGGTAAATAGTAATAAATACTAATAAATAGTGATAAATATTAATAATTAGTAATATTTTTTCAATAATTAGTATTAATTACAAATAATTAGGCTTAATTAGCAATAATTAGCAATAATTAGCAATATTTAGAAATAATTACTGATAATTAGAATACTTATGTATAGTTAACACATTTTTTCTTTTTTTGGATTTGATTTTTTTAATATCAAATTATTCATAAAAAAACTAATTATTTAATATTTTTCAGTGAAATATGGAATAAGGAAGTCAACAACAATTATTATTAGTTGACCGCGATTAGAAAAATCAATATATAAATCCAAACTGTTCTATTATAAATCTGGTATATATTGAGGGTGTTGAAACTTTCTTATCATTTGTATCATCAAAAACAAAATTTGTTTTATAAGGAACAATTATGTGTCCATATAAAAAAAGTGGTTCGAGGGTTGAAACATTTGAAAATATTCGGGGTCATCTATTGTGTTTTGGTTTTAAAAAAGATTATGTTTTTTGGTATCAAAATGGTAAACGATGTTCCAGAGAAGATACTAATAATTTGGTTTTACATACATCAAGGTTTCAAAATTTAATACATGATGTGGCAGGTCCTTCTTTTCAAAAAACTAAAATGCATAATGTTTTTGATTTAAATCTTGAGTTGGAACCATATAAATTTTATTAGTTTTTGAGATCCACTGAGGATTACTTATATCCTCGTTGCAAGATAAGTAAATTTGATGTGGTTGAAATATTTATGGTTATTAAATCAGATAATAGAATGTTAAATTTCTATTTTGATCAGATATTCTCTTTGGTTAGAACATTGTTACCTTAAGGAAATGTGGTACCTTCAAATTTATATAAGAGAAAGAGGCTTCTGCATAATCTAGGTCTTAGTTATTAGAAGATTCATACATGTTCAAATGATTGCATCTTATATTTTGGAAAAAATGAGTCATTGGATAGTTGTCCTACATTTGGAAAGTTCAGGTATAAAGAGGCTCATCTAGGGAAGTCTGGATTGATTCCTATAAAATAGTTGAGGTATTTCCCACTTACACTCATATTGTAGTGTTTATTTATGTCTTAGAATGCAACATCATTGATGTCATGGAAGAAAACTAATATTTGAACTGATAAAATCTTAAATAATCCCTATGAAAGTGATTTATGGAAGTTTTTTGACCATGTACATCCATATTTTTCTTTAGAATCCTAAAACGTGAGATTAGGTCTTTCTACTGACTGTTTATGTCCATTTTATTCTTAAAGTAGTCAATATATTTTGTTGACTATTATTATAAATTTGTATAATTTACCTCCTTGGATGTTAATGAAGGAGCCATATATATTTTTAACTTTATCAATTCTAGGATATACAAAAAGAATATTGATTTTTTTGAAGCCATTGATGGAGGAGTTAAATTTATTGTTGATTAATGCTTTCAGTACATATGATGTTGTTGCAAAACAAAATTTCATACTTAAAGCTTCATTGATGTGGAGAATTAGTGACTTCCTAGAATATGGAATCTTATCTGGCCGAAGTACATATGGTCCAAAATCATATATCTGTATGAGATACAAAAAAGAATTTATGCTCGTCAATGGAAGAAAAAATTGTATTTTTGACGGTCTTAGTAGAATCCTTCCAACCGATCATCCTTTTTAGTAGAACATATATCTTTTTAGAAATGGAACAAATAAAAGAGATGTACCTCCATTAATGATCTCAAGTATGGAGTTAAAATAATTTGTCTCTTCATCACCTGCCACTATATTTGGACCAACTATAAATCAGTAGAAAATTGAAGGTTTTGGAAAAAACCGAATTGGATAAAATGAATAATTTTTTGTTATCTTCCATATCGGTTGGATTTGTTGGTCTGTAAAATGCTGTATGTCATAAATATTGAGAATAAATATTTTGATAGTATATTTTATAATTTTTTGGATATAATAGGTAAGACCAAATATAATGTAAAGGTATGATTAGATCTTACACAAATTTACAGGTGACCAGAACATGAACTACTTGAAAATATCTGATCATAAAAGTTAATTAATCTAAAAGAAACTTATAGACTTTCCAAATAAAATAGATTATTATTTTGTCATTGGGTTGAAAATATAAGACTTCCATATGGTTATGTTTCTAATTTGGGTAGATGTGTCAGAAATAGTCATATTACTGGATTAAAAATTCATGACTATCATGTTATAATGGAAAGATTTATAATGACTGAATGAAGTGGTTTGATGAATTATATTATTTTTGATGCGAGAACATATACATAATTTTTTTGGGACATTTTCAAGGCAACAATAGACTACGATGCACTAAGTAGACAGCAAGAAGATGTTGTTTTAATTTTATGTAAACTAGAAAATATATTCCTCATATTTATTTGAATGAATGGAAAATTTTATATTATACTTTCTACATGAAGTAAAATGTGGAGGTCCGGTATAGTTCAAATAGATGTACCAATTTGAGAGATGCATGCAGAAATTGAAGAAAAAAGTATGTAACAAAGAATCAGTTGAAGGATCAATTGAAGAATATTATTTGTATGAGGAAATTAATTTTTTATGCTCTAATTATTTTCAATCTAAATATATATGAAAATAAAACTACATGAGGTGTTACAAGGGAAATGTTGATGATGAAATGAGTAATCAATTATAAGTTTTTAATCGACCAAAACATAGCTTTTTTGGAGTTCATGAACGATGTATTTCAGATGATGAAAATCACATATCTCATACATATGTTCTGCTCAACTATGAAGAAATGAAACCATTTGTACCATGGTTTATCCTATCAATTATTCTATAGTATTTGTTATAGTAAATTAATATTATTTTATTTGTAGGTTATATGATAATCATATCAAGAAACATCTACCAAAAATTACAACAGTAGATTTTCAAGAATGCCGGTAAAATAATTTTTCATACTAGTTTCAAAAATATGTAACATAAATTATTAATAGTTTAACATATATAATAAATTTATTATATTTTATATTGATAATTTTTTTACAAATTTTCTTGTATCTCAACATGCTGATAAAATTGATAATCGATTGTGTGTATTGAGTAACCCAACATCCAAAATGGTCAAATCTTATAATGCATATGTGGTGAATGGTTTTATATTTCATACATGTTCATATGGAGAATAAAATGACAAGAAATAGTGGTGTTTTCTTGAGAGGATATCATCATTGAGAAATGGATGTAGAATTTTAGGGCATGCTGGAATAAATTATTAAACTCTTTTATTTGGGAAAAAATTACATAACGATATTTAAATGTTAGTGGTTAGATACTGAGAGAGGCTTTCATGTTCATCTGTTCCCTAATTTCATTGATAATAAATATAAAATCCTTCTTAAAGTAAATAACCATTTTTTTGTCTCATCAGGTACATAAAATTTATTATGAAAATTACTATACCACATCAAGAGAGTTGGTTTATTGGTGGAGCATAATAAAAATTAAATCTTCGGAAAATCAGTTTATTCAAAGTGAATGTGGTTCCAATGAAGTGAAATGAATTAAAATTTTTCAAGAGAGTACTTCAAGTGCATATTTTTGATAGAGACATGTATATTGATGATGACACCCCATAGTTAAGGGTTGATGGTGATGAAGATTTTATTGATTTAAAAAATGAATTTTAAATGAAAATAGATGATGAAACTGAAACTCCTACGAAAATTGATGATACTAAGGAGGAATAAGAAGATATTAACACCGTCATATTTGAAGATGAGGATGGAGATGAATATTGACATAGTTAAATGCTGGTTATAATAATATATAATATATATCTATATATAATAATTATTTTCAACCTTTTGATAACAATTATCATTTCATGTTTCAGATGGACTCAGATCTGTTTTGTGAGTTGGATGGTATCGATCTACCTCATGACGAGATGGATGATGGATCATCTAACCCTTAGACTGTTGTCGGTGCATCGAGGACTCGAAGGGGTCATGGTCTTGTGATATTGATAATTCATGACCCTATCTCCGAGCAACGTTCACATCTTATCTTCGATCCAAACATTCATAGGTATGTTTACTTATGTATTCTAGTTAGTTTTAATTAATTATCATTAATTTGTTTATATAATAATTTTTTTGATTATTTGTTCCTTTTTTCATAGATTTTCACATATAGCTATTGGAAACAGGAGTTCAATATTGTGAAATTATTTTTCTGGAGAAAGAGTTACATGGGATTAGATTCCCATAGATGTTCAGCCCTACATGTTTGATAATTGGATTGTACATAAATAAATTATATTTTTTTTAAATTTATTTAATTAATAACTAGATATTATTAATTGTTTGTATGTTTTATAGTATCCCATTAATGAGAGCATGTGAATCTATTCAGAAAGAATGAGAGGGATGTATGCGGGATCATTTCCATAATTTTATTCATAATTTGAGGATGATAACAATGAGGAAAGTAGGAGTCAAAGAATTTGATCAGTCTTGCTATGACCACTGACCAGATTACATTTCATCTTAGGTTTGAGATGGATTACGATCACACTAGATGGGTGGTCATTTTCAAAGGAGATCATCAGCAAGTTAACAAAAATAGGGGAGAGTGGAGGTGGCACATCGATCTGGCAGTCATACATTCAGTATGCCTAGGGAACATATAGTAAGCACCTTTTTTAATTAATTTATATAACTATTAATGTGAAATTTTTGTTTTATATTCATATTGGCAGTCAAACAGCCTAATATTATGGAGTTCAACATTTATAAGAGAATGTACAAAGATCTTGTCACTAGAGAGATTAGAGGTGATCACTAACATCAGATTGTGGTTTGTATAATTTCTTTTTGTGTTTTAAAATTAAATGCAAATAATATTTTAACTATTTTAATTTTAAATTTAAATTCAAGGAGCTATATGAGGCAACGATGTCTCAGAAAAAGACTAAGATTTAGTCCTAGACCGAGGATCAAACCAGTATAACATTATTTGATAAGGCATCATGGATGAATAAAACCCAGTATGCCTTTGAGAAAGGCTGAGTTGTTGGTATCGACTCTCAATTGTGGCTTGGGAGTTATTATGGTACCAATGTGATGTTAGCATGCAGTTTGGGATGAGCTTATTGAGAGTCATCATCACCTGCTGCACAGTATCATGAGCATCTACGAGCTCAGGGTGATCTTATAGAGAGTATGCATAGGGAGTAGGAAGATCTCCATCGATAGTAGCAACAACAACAAGAGGAGATGCGTCGATGGCAGCAGTAGCGGGATGAGTAGATGATGGAGTACATGCGACGTCTGGCTCATGGTTTAGGGATGGAGTTCCCTCCACCATCTCCTACAACTCTTTTAGAAGACCCTCCCCCTCAATGATGTATTTACTTTTTATGATAGAACATTTCAACATAAGTTTTTTTTGTAATATTATATATTTAAATTTTTATATAGTACGTTTTTGATATTGTTGTGAATACTATATTTATTATTATTTCATTATTCATTTAATTTTTAATTATTTTATTACTCTATTATTAATTTAATTTTTAATTTTATAATTTTATAATTTATTAATATTTTTTATTATTTAATTATTATTATTTTGTTATAGTTTTTTTTTATATTTTTGTGAATATTGAGGTTTTTGTTATTTTATTACTTATTATTAGTTTCATATTATTATTATTATTAATTTTATTAATATTATTTTATTAATATTACTATTACTATTATTATATTATTAATATTATTAATATTATTAATATTATTTATATTATTAATAATATAATTAATATATTAATAATTTTATATAATTATTATTAATATTATTTTATTCAATTTTATTAATATTTTTTTATTGTTTTAAAGATTTTTGTGATGAGCTCATCGCAAATAGAATTTGAATGGGGCCCATCACAATAATGTTTTTTAAAAACTCATATAAACTATTCACAATTTCATTTTCTATAATGTCGCATTTTCCATAAGACCTTTTCGTAAATAACTCAATTTCAAGTAGTGTCGATTCGGAGTGGGCGTGCAATTGTGGGTGGTTTACTATTTGGGTGTGATGTCAATGGGTGCATTTGATCACATTCATTATGAGATTGATGAGTGTCTTGTTTCGTCATGTGACGGGAGTACAGACTGATCTGATCATTTTTTCAGATAAAGCAGGTACAATTTTAATAATTTATTAGTTTATTACCACACGTAGTTTTTCTATTGTGATGTCGGGGTAATTTATTTTATGTCAGGATTTTGACTAAATAATTTATCTACTCGACCTGCCATGTGATGTTTTTATTCTCTAGTTAAATTGTCAATTGAATTAATATTCATTTGAATTTTTGACTTATTTAATTAAATTTACAATAAATTTACTCTAGAAAATTAAAACTATCCATTTTGATTCATAGTTGACTTAGTGATACCCAGAAGGTTAATCGTCTTGACAGACTGTAGTTAAAATAGGTTATGCAGCTTTTTGAAAAATGGGTTATGCCATTTCGCTAATTGGTTTAGTATTTTAAATCTCCAACTAATATATTTTTAACACTACAGAATGAGCCTTAAATAAGCGAGGAGAACAAAAAATAAGCATCTAAAAAAGGATTTATAATTTCTGAATCTGCAATAATTGAGATAGATAAATATTTGATCATATAATTAAATAATTTTTTCATGGCTTCGTGATAGTTTAATTTTACTATTATCATCCCAAAAACAATTTGCTGACTCGGAGTTCATTATCATTTTTGTCCACTGCATTTTATTTGGTTTCATTCATTTTCTCAATTATTAGTTTTATAAAAATAATTTAAAAAAGGAGTACCCTCATTTGATTTTCCGTATGAACATTGTCCAATGAGATAATTTTAAGGAACTAGAGTCCATTTTCTCTATGTTTCGACCCTGTTTAGCACTTTTACAGTAGTTAGTTGGTTATAAAAATTTGTCAATTGGACACGCTGTGATGCACATACCACACATTTAAGGGAATCCCAAGAAAACTGTAACTCAGAATGATGTTTCATTGATTCAAACTTTTCAAAAATCAATCTATTATCATTTTACTCTGATTTCACTACCAACCAATATTTTTTCCATAGTTTTGACCCTATGAAAAATGTTTTAAAAGATGTTGATATCTTTAAAAACTATTTATTGAGTAATTCTAACCACAACGCACTTTAAATGGACATGTTTTCTATGCATTCACATCAAAAAAATATAATAGTGGTTATCCCATGATTTCATGTTTATTTGAGGTCATTTTCTAGGTTTTTGATTGTTACACGCACATTTTAGTGTTTTAAAACACTAAAAAATATTTTTATGGCCATACCTTGAAAACTTTAACTCATAATGATGTGTTGTTAGTTTCAACATTTCAAAAATAAATATATTGTTATTTTCCAATGATCTCATGGTCATAAAATGTTGTTTTCTTAGTATTGACCCCATGACATATGTTTTTGAAAACATTGGTGTCTTTAAAACCTTTTTATTGAGTCATTCCAAGAACATTTCATGTATTACAAACGTTTTATCTATGAATACACAATAAAACTAAATCAAATTCAATTTTATCATGATTTCAAATCAATATAAGGTCATTTTCTATGATTTTTACCATCACACTCTTGTTTTAGTGTTTTAAAACATGAAAAACGTGTTTACGAGAATTTTGGGCAAGCTATAAATCAGAATGATGTTTTTTTTGGTTTTTACATTTCAAAAATAAATCTATATTTGTTTTCATTTCATTTAAAAATAATTTAATGCCATTTTCCTAGTTTTGACCCTTTGAAAAACAGTTTTAAAGACTTTAGTTTCTTTCAAAACTATTTATTGAGTCATTGTGATCACACTACATGTCAGATGGATGTGTTTTCTATGTGAAAATATCACAAATAATTCATAAGATGTTTTCCCATGATTTCACATCAATATGAGATTGTTTTCTACGGTTTTGAAAAGTAAACACATGTTATTGTGTTTTAAAACACTAAAAACATGTTTACGGGAATTCCGAGAAATCCTTAGTTGAAATTACGTTTTGTTGATTAATACATTTTCAAAATAAATATATGTTCATTTTCTTATGATTTCAAGGCCACCCAATGTCATTTTCTCCATTTTGACCCTTTGAAACAAATTTTTAAAGACTTTAGTATCTTTAAAACTATTTAATGAGTCATTCTAAGCACACTACATATCAGATAAACATGTTGTCTAAACGTACCCATCAAAAATAATTCCATGGGGGTTTCTCCATTATTACATAGAAATCGGAGGTATTTTTTTAGTGTTTTGACTGTTACATTCATGTTTTAGTGCTTTAAAGCACTAAAAACACATTTATTGACATCTCAAGAAAACCATAACTCAAAATGAAGTTCCGTTTGTTCCTAAATTTCAAAAATAAATATAATTTTTTTTATGATTTCATAACCATCTAACATCATTTCATAGTTTTAACCCGCTAACACATATTTTTAAAGACTATAATATCTTTAAAAAATGTTTATTGAGTCATTCTAAGCAAAATGCACATAAGATGGATGTATTTTCTACATGTACAAGTCAAAAATAATTCAGATATGGGTTTCTCATTATTTCACATCATTATGATGTTTTTACTATAATTTTGACCATTACATGAATATTTTAGTGTTTTAAAACATTAAAAATGAATTTACAGACATCCTGGAAAAACCGTAACTTATAATGGTATTTCACATCATTATGATGTTTTTACTATAATTTTGACCATTACATGAATATTTTAGTGTTTTAAAACATTAAAAATGAATTTACAGACATCCTGGAAAAACCGTAACTTATAATGGCATACCCTCCATTCCTAAATTTTAAAAATAAATCTATGTTCATTTTTCACTGATTTCATAGCCATACGACATCATCTGTGGTGTTTTGACCCCTAATACATGTTTCAAAAGACTTTGATATATTTATGAACTACTTATTCAGTCATTCTGAGCACACCACACATCAGATGGGCATGTTGTGTTCATGCACATTTCATAAATAATTAAATGGTGTTTTCCCCATCATTTTACATCAATCATAGGTTAGTTTATTCGATTTTTTCCATTATATACTGTTTTAGTGTTTTAAAAAACTAACAACATGTTTACAAGAATCTTGGGAAATTTATAACTTGAAATGGTGTGTAGTTGGTTCCTATATTTCAAAAATAAATCTCCACTCATTTTCCTATGATTTCGTGGTCATATAACATCATTTTCCTAGTTTTGACCCACTAACACATGTTTTTAATGACTCTGGTATCTTTAAAAACTATTTAATGAGTCATTCTGAGCACACCACATGTTGAATGGATGTGTTGTTTGTGAATACACATCATAAATAATTTAAAAAGTTGGTTTCCCATGATTTTATATCAATAAATGATTTCTTTTCTACTATTTTTATAATTACATGCATGTTTTAGTGTTTTAAAATAATAAAAACTCATTTATGGGCATCCTGGTCAAACTGTAAATCAGAATAAATTTTTATTGGTTATTACATTTCAAAAATAAATATACAGTGATTTTACTATGATTTAATGGTCATTCGATGTCATTTTCCTAGTTTTTACCCCCTGACATACATTTTTAAAGACCATGGTATCTTTAAAAACTATTTATTAAGTCATTCCAAGCACACAACACATTGGATGGATATGTTTTCTATGAATACATTTCAAAATTAATTAAATAGAGGGTTTCCCATGATTACACATTAGCTTGAGGTCATTTTATATGGGTTTACTATGTCACATACATTTTAGTGTTTCCGAGCACTAAAAATGTGTTTATGGTCATCTTAGGAAAATCGTAAGTTAGAATGAAATGTTATTGATTCCATCATTAAAAAAATAATCTATGACATTTTCATGTGATTTCATGGTCGTAAAACATACGAAGTGTGTGAAATGAGACTGAAGTTACCATGGGAAATTGGGATTTGTGTCTCTTGTATTGAGTTCTTGATGATAATATTAGTTTTTTATTATTGGTTTTAGGTTTGAACAAATATTATTCAGTTGTCTAATAATTTATTCTATTTAGGTGTGAAAAAACATGCCGCTGAGATGTGTTATGTGACATCTTCCAAATGGTACGATGTATGCTCTTTAAGGGAATCCTTTTATCGACCAAAATATTATTGAGGTTATCATGTGAGTAGTCCACTCCATAGATTAAAATGTACCATTAGTTAATAAAAAAGTTATGTAGGCACAACCAGGAGCTATATGAGACAAAGACTGGTCACAAGATTTCTTGCGGGAGAAGCCACTATCCTTTAATGGTAGGAATAAACCTCAATAGGTGAAGGACTGGATTGAAAAGATCGATCAATACTTCAAATTCCGAGATACACATGAGAGTATCAAGGATAAGTGTGCAATGTCCCCACTTGAAGGTCCCAAGAAGTGATGGTGTGATTCCATGGTAAAGGAAGATAGACACATGAGCTTGGACTGAAATGGTTTCAAGAATATCTTATTTCAGCAGTTTTCTTTAGAGTTACTGATGATGGAAAGGTCTATGGAGTTCATCTCTTTGGACTAGGGAGAGCATTCGGTGTACACCAATTGGTTTGCAGAGCTGGTTCTTTTCCACCAGAGGTTGTAAATAATTACTATTTGAAATATTAGAAGTACCTACAAGGTATGTGACCAGATATCAGATCGTTAATATTTATGATAAAGATTTCAACCTACGTGGAGACAATAGATTGGGATATGATGGTAGAAATGAATATGTCATGAAAGGTTGGATATTCTTCCTTTTATCTTCTACCTAGAGGCAACTTTAGTGGTACACCATGGAAAAATAGAAAGTGGAAAGATTGTAAGAGGAGTGGTTGAGGTATTTCTCGGTAGCATACCTCTTCGACATCTCCATTTTTAGCTTGTGGTGTGACTTTAACTTGTTATCAGTGTGGTAAGGTCAGACACACACGACGTTATTTTCCTTCACCTGAAAATATGTGTAATAGTTTTAGAAGTTATGGACATCTGCAGCATTTCTATCAGTGTATGTTTACATATCAATATGGCTAGATATCTTTGACTTAAATGCTTCTATGGTGCATTAATATGCTTCTAGAACTACATGGATCTAGCAACAAGCCTTAGGAGTGAATAACCTTCACGCAATATATGAGTTTCCAATGGAGGAATATGCAGGTCCAACGATAGTGAGAGTTACAATCATTATTTCATCTTCTATAGAGATTTCTTCATTTGATACTAGTTCTTCCTAGTAATTTATATCTAGATATTTTTTTGATATGTTGAACCTTAAAATGTAAATAATTTACTTTTTATTGATTTAGATAAAACTCATGGAAAGAGGATAGTGAATGTGTTTCAGTGTCCTTGTGTGCTATCTATAACTGATGTGATGTTAATCTGGGATTTTATCATTCCTGATCTAGATTTTATTCGTGTCATATTTTAATGTATCGAAATGTTTATCATCATGATGAGGTTTATTTTTATGATCAATGTGTATAGTTTCTTGGGGCCAATGGATGATCACAAATGTTTTAAGAATAGTGGGATATGATTTCTAGTCATGTAAGACCTTCACACCTAGACATCAAGAGTTTGTTATCTATTGTAGCCGTTGATCTCGATAATTTCTCTTATATTTCTTATCGTCCCACTACTATTTGGGAAGTAGATTTTATGATTAATCTGGTTCTTGGTACGCAACCCACTTCAATACCTTCCTATTTCATGACATGATAAGAACTAAAAGAGAGCATGATTTGGTTGGATAGCTTGATGGAAAGATGTTTTATTTTCCTTAGTATTTATCCTTGGGTATCCCCATTACTCTTTTCTTAGAATGAATATGGCCCACTCTGATATTTTGTGGAATATAAAAAGTTGAAATGAGTAACTATTAATAACATGTATAATTTTCCTTGTGTGGATGATATGTTAGATCAGTTAAAGGGGGAATGTGGTTTTTGACGATGAGTCATCTGTCAGGTTATCATTAGCTCAGATTTTGGGAGTTTGATATAATGAATAAGGTTTTTAGAAGAATTTATTTCCATTTCAAATATATTTTTATTTCATTTGGTCTGAATAACACTCCTGTAGTTTTTAAATATTTGATAAATCATATATTCCATTAGTATCTTGACACTTTTTTAGTAGTGTTCATTGATGATATTTTGGTTTATTCAAGATCTGAGCATGAGCATGAGAACCATTTGGGTTTTTTTGGAAATACTAAGGGGACGCGATTTTTATTGAAATATTTTAAAATAAAAATTTCTAGGTATAAGAAGTGAAAATCTTACGGAACGTGATTTCTGAGCATGGCTTATCAGTTTACCCTGATAAGGTAATGGTTTTTTTATCTTGGAAGGGACCAAAAAATGTCTTTGAGATTTATATATTATTTAGTATTTTTGGATACTACTGATTGTTTGTTAAGGATTTCTCAATGTTGGTATCACATTTGACTGATCCTACTAGAAAAGGGGTGAAATTCACATGGGATGCAATGTTACAGTCTTCTTTTGATGAGTTTAAATGAATTCTGACATCTAATCCTATTCTAATCTTACCTAAGCCTGATAGGGGGTATATTTTCACGATTCTTCTTGCACTGGTTTGGGTTGTGTGCTTATGCATGATGATCATCTGGTAGCTTAAGGATCTCATCAACTTTGACCTCATGAGATGAATTACCCCAATCATGATTTTGAGCTTACCATAGTTATACATGATTTTAAGTGTTGGTGAAATTATCTTTTTTGGGAAAGGTTCACTATATTTTCTATCCATAGGACTTTGAGATATATATTTTCTCAATAATACTTGAATCTTAGACCAAGATGATGGTGGAATTACTTCAGACGTTTTACATTGATGTATCCTATACCCTGGGGATGTGGAATGAAATTGTAGACACTCTATGTAGGAAAGTGCCATTAAAAGTTGTTCAGGATTCAATGTAAGAGTGTAACCTTATAAGGATTTTTTTTCAAAAAATTCATCTAGATTCTCAGAAGAATGTTACAGGTTTGGTTCTGACTAGTGTTTAATTATCATTTAATATCATTATGTCTATTCTACAAATTAAATAGAAGTATAATGATATTAAAGGAATTCGAGAAACCCTATATGGTGGGGAGATTATTTTTGGTTGGTCTCTCTCTTCAGATGGTATAATTAGATTTGAGGATCAGTTTTTTGTCTCAACATCGGTGATGAGATCGGTTTTTTTATTGTCATAGTTCTTCATGGTTAATTCATCTAGATTAATCAAAGATGTATTATGACATATGATAGCGATTATAGTGGCTGGGTATGAATTGTGTCATTGATGATTATGTGTCCTACTATTAGACCTTCCAACAGATAAATGTCGAGCATCTAAATCCTTCTGGTTTGTTTTACCCACTTCCGATGCTAGTTTGAAAATGGGATAATGTATCCATGCATTTTGTTGTTGGATTACCATATACTTCTTGAGGGTTAAATTCTATCTGAGTGGTGATTGATCAGTTGAAAAAGTCAGATCATTTCATTCCAATTATGGACACTAAAAAAGTTAAAGATCCAGGTAAGTTATATGTTTTAGAAATTATGAGGTTACATGGGGTTACTTCTATCATTGATTAAAATATTGATCCTAGGTTTATTCTATGTTTATGTAAGTGTTTCCATGAGTCTATAGGTACTTAGGCGAGTCTAAGTATATCTTAGCATCCAAAGATAGATGGTTAGATAGAGCATGTTATTCAGATCCTAGAGGATATGCTCTGTGCCTATGTCTTTTCTTTTGGTGGATCTTGGGATATCCATATAAGAGTTTTTATGTTTTATTATAATAATAGTTATCATTTGTCAATAAGAATGGATCCTTTCGAGGATTTATATAGTTTCCCGTGTAGATCACAACTTTGTTGGGTAGAGGTGGGTGAAGATTCTTTGGTGGGAACATGTATGGTTCAAGAGAAATCATCAAGGATTAAGGATATACATCGAAATCTAGTTACAACATAGAGTTGAGAGAAATATTATGTGGATCAACAACATCATCCATTGGATTATTTTTTTGTTGACGGGGTTTTTGTTGATTGTTTCTCCTTGGATGGGTCACTATCAATATGGAATATAGGGAATGTTGGCTTTGAGATATGTTGAACCATTTGAGGTCACTGAGCGGCTTTGGTAGGTTTCTTATTGGTTGGTATTTATAGTTTAGTTGATGGGAATTAATGATTGTATTCACATATAATAGCTCAGGAAATACCATCACGATACCTCTCACATTTTGAGATGGGAAGAGATTGAGTTAGATCTATATATTTCTATTTATGGACAACCAGTAGTGATCGTTAACTCTCAAGTTAAAGTATTTCATGGGAATTTGATTCTATTGGTTAAAGTATTTTGGTGACATGGCTCAGATTCTCATGAGACTTGAGAGCATGAGTCATTAATGAGTGAGTAGTGACTTCACCTATTTACTAGAATTTATTCTTCCACATGACTTCTTGAGGAAAAAAAGTCTTATGTAGGGGAGTTTGTAACATCTTGTTACCCACTTTAAGTTAATTATCTTCTATTTACATATTTTCTTCTTTAACCGGGTGTCTCTTGCGACTCCCAAGGATAGAGAACATTTTCTATAAAAAATAACATAAAGTTCAGGAATATATATTTGTTTTAATTATTGAATTATGGGTATAAACATGTAATGTCTTAGCGGGGTTCTGTCTATTTTTAGATAACACCCATGGGGGTTTGGATTTTCGTGTAATAATTTATAATTTTTGTAGTATGTAGGAAAAATAATCATCGTGTAATGGGAGTATATGATGTCTAATTTCTACATGTCAGATGCCATGAAATTGGTACATATCATGAAGGGATTACACACCGTTTTTTGGTCATATGCTGTGTAATGTTAAAAATTGGATTTTTAATAAAAATGGGATGGGTTTTTTTATGTATGTGATTATTATGGATTACAAAACATGTAAATGGGTTTCAATATATGTAAATGTCATGGAAATGTATTTTATGGTGCTATGTCAGATGAATCTTAATTCATTCATCCGCAACTCTCTCAACCAAAGAATCACTCTCCAACAAATTTGGAGACCTCCAACCCTTCCAGATCATTTCTTTTGGTAATTTATCTTTGTTACAGTTGTGGTGATTTTCTTTGAGAGAATAATTTTCTCTTATTCGTCATTACCTTTGATCATGGTTGTTCTATTACAATGTGTTATAAGATCCATTGTTTTTTTGAGATGTTTCTATTGATTTATCTTTATATATTCTGTGTGATCTCATTTAGGAGGCCATTTCCTTTTTGGTCAAGGTGTGTCAGGTATGCTTTGTTGATGTATATGTTGTTTTCTCTTCTATTCTAACCCTTTTGTTAAATTTAATCAATTATGATATGTGTGTAATGGTTCTAGGGCCTCTATTTTTATTGTGTGTTCTTTCTTATTGGTCAGTCATATTGCAGGCATGTGTGACGAAATTTTTGAGGTAGGTGCTTCTATCTCAAGACAATGTTGATGAACTACATTAATCTAGTTATTTTATAAATTTTGTTTATAAATGAAATGGTATGATTGAAAGATTGGATTTCTATGTGTGGATGTGGGTTTTGATAAAAGATAGTTTTCCCCTGGTTTTGGTAAATGAATGGGGTTTTCAAAGCATTGTGAAATGGTTTCAAATCATGATATGATGAAAGTTTTAGGAAAATAGAGAACATGGAAAGTCTTGGGTACTTAGGTGGAAGGTATAGAAATAGTTCTCACCCACTATTAAGGGGTTTTCTCATGGTGCATTCCTCTACTCCCTAGGCCTGTTGTTCTGTGGACTTGTTAGACCTGTTGGGGGATTCACTTTCTTGGGTGTTCTTATAATCTCTAAACACGATGAATATGTCTAGATACTTGATTTTCATTTGATTTTATATGTTAGGTATGAGTTTACAACTATCCTACACTTTTTTGATCCTTGGTGTGAGGATATCTGTGCTTTTTTCCCATTTGGGTTGTTTTGGTTTGCACTGTTTTAAGTTATACTACCATGGATTTGATATGATATCTGATGAATGATTTGGTTTGAATTGATATAAATATTTTGATATATGTATATGATATTCTTTGAAAATGATTTACTTGTTTTATTTGTAAATGTGAAAAAGGATAAATTAAATTATTTTTTCTTATTATTGATATAAAACTCTAAAACTGTATATCATGCCTTGTTCTCTTTAAAGTTCATCATGCCTAGATTATTGTATATAGAATTGTTTTTTAAAAAATGGGTGGGTTCCTAATGATCCTATTATTTCACACCCTATGTATCAATTTTTAGATGCATAGACTTGCTTTTTTCTTTCAACGCAGAAAAATGCAAGGCATCGCAATGAGGCAGTGGGGTTTTCTATCAATTGGGTTTTGGGTTTCTGGATGGTGAGATAGTGTAGGTTTTCCCATGATATCATATGAAGACAATTGTATTATCTATTTTGGTGTTTTCATCCTTTATAGTTGGACTACTCTCTTGGATATTGTTTTTTATATCTTTTTAGTTGTATCAATTCCATTGTTCTCTACCTATTATGACATATATATTTTATCTCCCGTAGTTTCTTTCTATTATGTGAATATATGCATATTGTTACCTCAGATTAAAAGAAACCATTCCCTCTGGTTATTTTTTGATGCCTGGGTGTTAGTTTCTATCATATGAGGATCAAGAATACCCTTCAGGTATGTGGAAGATTAGGTTCGGTGCTAATATCGAGAGGGTGTGCAGGTTGGTTCTTTACACTCATGCCTACTGTCGGAATCTCTCACCTACAATAAAAAACATGAAATTTTAGAATTGAAATGAAAAAGTGAATAGACACACAATATATTTATAATTTTTCACATAACATTTTTTATTTTGTTAATCAAATAGAATATATGTTAACATAAAAAAATAATATGTCATGAAAAACACTTTGAGAACATAAACATACCTATTTAAGATATGATTCAACACTTGGAACTGAAAATGGATAAGTATATAACAATATAGTAAATTTTTAAATCAATTATTAGTGTGATTGAAATTTATTTAATAAACAAATTTAAAGACATTTATATGGTATATTTCAAAATTAATTCAAAGATGGGTTTCTCATGATTTCAAATAAATCTGAGGTAATTTTTTTGGTTTTGATTATTACACACAGGTTTTAGTGTTTTAATGCACTAAAAATACATTTATGGTCATCCCATGAAAAATATAACTTGGAATGATATGTCTTTGAATCCTAAATTTCACCAATCAATATTTTATAATTTTCCTATTATTTCATAGACATCTAATTTTATTTTTCAAGTTTTGACCCTCTAAAAAAATTTTTAAAAGACTTTGATAACTTTAAAAACTATTTAATATGCCATTCTAAGAAATTTTCACATTAAATGGACATGATTTCTGTGTGTTCCCATAAAAAGAAATTTAATGATGGTTTTCCCATGATTTCAGATCAATTTCAGGTCATTTTCTAGGGGTTTGATTGTTACATGCATGTTTTAGTGTTTTAAAAAACTAAATTTTTTTTTGGGAATCCCGGGAAAACTATAAATCAGAATTATGTCTCTTTAGTTCCTATATTTCAAAAATGAATCTACCATAATTTTCCTATGATTTCATGGTCATATGATGTCATTTTCCTAGTTTTGACCCCCTCACAAACATTTTTAAAGACACTAGTTTCTTTAAAAACTATTTATTGAGTAATTCCAAGTACCCTGGATGTTGTATGAACATTTAATATATGAATACACATAAAAATAATTAAAATTTATTTTTCTTATGAGTTCACATTAATATGAGATCACTTTCAAATGTTTTTACTATTACATGCATGTTTCCATGTTTTAAAATAATAAAAAAAAATTACGGGCATCCTGAGAAATCCATAAATCAGAATCAAGTTTCATTAGTTCTTAAATTTCAAAAATAAATCTATGGTTGTTTTAGAAGGATTTCACATTCATCTAATTTCATTTTACTTATTTAACCCTCTAACATACATTTTCAAAGACATTGGTGCCTTTAAAAAAAGTTTATTAACTCATTCTAAGAACATTGCATGTCATATGGATATGTTGTATATGAGTACATATCAAAAATATTTCAATAGTAGTTTTCGCATGATTTCACATCAATATGAGGTCATTTTCTATGGTTTTGACCGTTACACATAGGTTTTAGTTTTTTAAAACACTAAAAATGCGTGTACAAGCATCCCAATTAAACTATAACTTGAAATTATGTGTATTTGATTCCTAAAATACAAATATAAATCTATGGTAAATTTTATATGATTTCATGTCCATCCAATGTCGTTTTTCTGGTTTTGAACCTCTTCTACACAATTTTAATGACTTTGGTATCCTTAAAAACTATTTATTGTGTCATTCTAAGCACACTGCATGTCAGATGAACTATTTTTTCAACAAATTCACATCAAAAATAATTCAACAATTTTTCTCCATGAATTAAAATCAATATGAAGTTGTTTTATAGGGTTTTTAATGTTACACCCATGTTTTAGTTCTTTGAAATATGAAAAATGTGTTTACGAGCATCCTAAGAATACCATAACTCGGAGTGACGTTTTGTGAGTTATTTAATTTCAAAAATCAATATATAGTATTTTTTTAGGATTTCAAGGACATATGATGTCATTTTCTAGTTTTAACCCCTTGCCACACATTTTTAAGGACATTAGTATATTTAAAAAATGATTATTGATTCATTCCGAGCACCCTGCATGTCAGATAGACGTGTTTTTTATGCATAAAAGTAAAAAATAATTCAACTATAGTTTTCCCATTATTTCACATAAATATGTGGCTGTTTACTATGGTTTTGATAGTTACACATACATTTTAGTGATTAATAACATTAAAAATAGATTTATGTACATCTCAGATAAACTATAACTCATAATGGCATGTCTTCCAATCCTACATTTCAAAAATTAATATATGTTCATTTTCTACTGATTTCACAGCCATGTGATATCGTTTTCATAGTTTTAACTCCCTAACACACATTTTTAAAGACTTGTTATCTTTAAAAACTACTTATTGAGTCATTATGAGCAAACCAAACATCAAATGGATGTGTTATATGAACGTAATTGTCACAAATAATTATATTGATATTTTCCCATGATTTCACATCATTCGTAGGTCATTTTATTTGGCTTTTATCATTGCATGCATGTTTTAGTGTTTTAATTACTAATAATACATTAATAATAATCCTTGGAAAGCGGTAAATCAGAATGGAATGTTGTTGGTTCCTACATTTCAAAAATAAATCTATGGACATTTTTCTTTGATTTCATGGTCATTAGACATAATTTTCTTGGTTTTGACCCCATAACACACGTTTTTGAAGACTTCCGTATCTTTAAAAACTATTTATTAAGTCATTATAATCATAACACATGTTGGATGGATATGTTTTCTACACGAACACATCGTAAATAATTAAAATTAGGTTTTCCATGACTTTATATCAATATGAGGTTGTTTTATAGGGGTTTGACCATTACACACATGTTTTAGTGTTTTAAAATAACAAAAACACATTTCTGGGCATCCTAAGAAAACCATAACTCAATATGACATATAGTTGGTTATTACATTTTAAAAATAAATCTATGAAAATTTTCATATGATTTCATGGTCATTTGATGTCATTTTCATAGTTTTTACCCCTTGACACATATTTTTAAAGACTTTTGTATCTTTAAAAACAATTTAGTAAGTCATTTAGAGCACACCACACATCAAAGGGATCCGTTTTCTGTGCGTACATTTCAAAAATAATTCCATATAGGTTTTACCATGATTTTACATCAATCTGAGGTCATTTTTTATGGTTTTTACCATTACACATATGTTTTATTGTTTCAAAACACTAAAAACATGTTTATGAGCATCCCAGGAAAATCGTAAGTCGGAATGACATGTCTTTGATTCCTACATTTATGAAATAAATCTATGATAGTTTTTTTATGTTTTCATATTCATCAAACATATGACTTGCATGATATTATATTAATTTTACCATGGGATGTATGGATGTGTGTCTCTTATATTGAGTTCTTGATGATAATATCAGTTTCTTTTCATGGGTTTTATTGGTTTTAACTGAGATTATTTAGTTGTGTAATCACTTGTTCTATTTTGGTGTGCAATAGTTTACCTCTGAGACATCTTCTATGAGTTTCTTAGGAGGGTTAAGTTGATTCTCATCAAGATAATACTCATATTGATCAGAATTTTATCATGGATATCATGTGAGTAGTTTATGTCATAGATCAGAATGTACTGCAAGTTCATAATATAGTTGTGGAGATACAATGAGGTGTTATAGGAGAAAATATCAGTCATGAAAGTTCTTGAATGAGAATCTGCCTTCCTTTAAAGGTACAAATGAAACTCAAGAGGCATAGGAATTGATAGAAAAGATTGATAAGATCTTTAACATCCTGGATACACTTGAGAGTATCAATGTGAAGTATGCATCATTCAGACTTGAGGGTCCTAGCAAGCGATGGTTAAATTCCATAGTATAGGTGGATAAGCATGTGGGGATGTAATGAAAGGGTTTCAAGACTCTATTATTTCAGAATATTTTCCCATATTTTTTTATGATGAAAAATTCTATTGAGTTCCTCTCTTTGAACTAGGGAGTGATTTCGGTGTTGGTGTACAATAATCGATTTGCGGAGCTGGTTTGTTTTTCACGAGTGATTGTAAATAATGAACATTTGAAATATATGATGTACCTGCAGGGATTATGAATATATATCGGATCACAACTATTTATGACAAATCTTTCAACCTATGTAGATACTATAGACAAGGATATGATGGTAAAAATTAATTTGGAAGGAATGGTTGGATATTATTCCTCTAATCTTCCACCTAGTGGAAACTTCAGTGGGGCTCTCGGAAAAAAGATAAAGTGGAAAGATCATCATAGGAGTGGTGGACTAGTTCTCAGAATCAGGCCTCCTTGGAACCTACATTTGTAGGTAATGGTGAAACTCTAACTTGTTATCAGTGTGGCAAGGTTAGACACACACAATGTTCTTTTCTTTTACTAAAAAATATTTGTAACAATTGTGGCCATTATGTCCATCTTGATCGCTTCTTTCAAGTTATGTCTATACATTGAAATGGTCAAGGATCGTCGACTCTAAATGATACTATAAGAACACATGCATCTAACCATAGGCCTCATGAGTGATTCAAATTCACCTAATATACGAGTTTTAGTAGAAGATGATGCAGGTACATCGATAGTGATAGGAACCATCTTTGTTGCATCTTCATCGAAATTTATTTTGTTGATAATGGTGCTTCCCACTCATTTATATCTAGACGTTTTTTTGATATTTTTAACCCTAAAATGGAGAACATTTCATTTGTTATGTATTTATCAACACCTCTTGTAATGAGGAAATTGAAGGGGTTTCAGTTTCCTTCTTATGAACTATAGATAGAAAATGTGGTGTTAATATGTTATTTTCTTGTTGTTGATTTAGATTTGATTGCAATCATCATTGGTATGGATCAACATGTTTCTCATCATGATAAGGATGATTGTTATCATCGTCATGTCTTGTTTCTTGTGGCTGATGGAAGCTCACAGGTGTTTTAGGGTGAGTGGGATCTGAGGATTAGTCATGCAAGACCTTCCCACCCAGAGCTCAAGAGTTTGTTATCTATTGTAGCAGTTGTGACCGATGACCTTTATTCAATTTTTTATCATATCATTTTTTATGGTAAGTAGAGTTTATGATTGATCTGGTTCTATGTACATAGCCCATTTTGATACCTTCCTATCACATGACACTTGTAGACCTAAAATAGCCCATGATTTGGTTGGATTTCCTAATGAAAAAGGGTTTTGTTCTCCAGAGTGTTTCTTCTTAGGCATTGCCAGTTCTCTTTTCCAAAAATTAAGACGATCCACTCTGATTGTTTTTGGAATATTATAAGTTGAACCAAGTAATTATTAATAAAAAGTACCCTTTGTATCGTGTGGATGATTTTTTGATCACTTATAGGGGGAAATGTGGTTTTTGAAGATTGGTCATTAGTCTGGTTATCATAAGTTCAGAGTTCATAAGTATGATATACTCTAGAAGGATTTTAGGAGAATGTATGGCCATTTCAAATATCATGTGATATCATTTGGTCTAACTAACACTACTATAGTTTTTAAGGATTTTATGATTCATATATTTCCTTAGTATCTTGAAACATTTGTGGTAGTGTTCGTGGATTATATTTTGGTTTTTTCAAGATTCACGCATGATCTTGAGAACCATTTCAATTTAGTTCTAAACATATCAAGGATTCATTGTTTGTATGGAACGATTTAAAAATATAATTTCAGTATTCAAGAAGTTTTGTTCTTAGGGTAGGTGATTTCAAATCATGGATTATCAATTCAACTTGATAAGTTAGTGGTGGTTTTATCTTGGTAGGGACGAAAAAATGTTTTTTTATATTCATATCTTCCTTGGTCTTCTTGGATACTACCGATGATTTTCTAAGGATTTCTCAATGATAGTGTCACCATTAACTTCTCTTATTAATAAAGGGGTGACATTCACAAGGTATTCAAAGTGTTGGTCATTTTTGATGAGTTGAAATTACTTTTGTCATCTGATCATAATCAAATAGTACATAAGATCGTTAAGGGGTATATGGTTTTTTTCTGCTTATGGTGATATTTTGGGTTTTTTCATTATACATAATGATTATGTGTTAGCTTACAACTCTTGTCAGCTTCGACTGCATTAAAATAATTACCTGAATCTTAATTTAGCGATTACCGAAGTTATGCATGTATATAAGTGTTGGATGTAGTATCTTTTTGGGGAAATAATCATAGTCTTTTATTAACATAAGTGTTTGATCTATTTCTACTATCAATAGGACTTGAATCTTAGATAGAGACGATGGGTGGAATACCATAAGAAGTTTTACTTTGATATTTCCTATACCCTAGAGAAGAGGAATTTTATTGTAGACACTCTCAATAGAAAAGTGACATCGAAAGCTATTCAATAATCAAAGGAAGACTAGAACATTATGAGGCTTTTTTCTCAAAGGTATATATATTCCCAAGATGATGTTACGAGTATGGTTTTGACCAATGATTAGTTATCATTATCTCTCTTTGAGTCTATTCTGCAAATTCAAAAGCAGTATGATGAGGTTAGAGGAATTTGAGAAACCTTGTATGGTTGGGAGACCATTTATAGTTTTTCTCTCTCTTTATATGTTATTAATATTTTTCTTGATCAGTTTTTCATATCTTCATCAATGAGGGATTAGTTTTGTTTTATTGTCATTGTTATTTATTTTTCATTTATACATACACTATGAAGAATTAATATGACATGAGACAATGATTCTGGTGGCCAAATATGAAATGTGATGTTACTGATTATGTTTCCCACTGTTACACTTGCCAAAAAATACAAGCAAAGTATCTGAAGCCATCTAGTTTGCTTCAGCCTCTTCCAGTTTTGCTTGTAAAATGGGATAACGTATCTATGGATTTTGTTTTTGGATTACCATGAACTCCCCAAGAGAGAAATTATATCTGGGTGGTGACTAATTAGTTGAAAAAATCATCTCATTTCATTTCAACTAGGGACACCATTAAAGATAAAGGTTTGTGTATTTTGTATGTGAAAGAAATTGTGAGGTTACATGGGGTTCCTTTTGTTATTGTTTCAGATAGGGATCCTCAGTTTACATCGAGGTTCTAAAATAGTCTCTAGGAGGCGATGGGTACTCAGGTCAGGCTGGGTATTTCTTACCATCCACAGACAGATGGTTAGACGGAGCGTGCTATTTAGATCCTAGAGGATATTCTTTGTGCCTGTGTGTTTTATTTTTTTGGATCTTGGGATAGCCATATGGGAATCGTTAAGTTTTCTTATAATAATAGTTTTTATTCATCAATGAAAATGGATCTTTTAGAGGCATTGTATGGTCACCTATGAAGATCACCTCTTTGTTGGTTAGAGTTGGGTGAATAATCATTGGTGGGACCAACTTTGGTTCATGAGACATCTTCAAGGATTCCGGATATACTTCGACTTCTAGTTATATAATAGAGTTGATAGAAATCTTAAACAGATCAATGATATTTCCTTTATAGATTTTTGTTGGTGACTCAGTTTTCTTGAAGGTTTCTCCTCAGTTAGGTCACCATCAATTTGGAAAATAGGGAAAGTCGGCTCTGAGATATATTTGACCATTTAAGGTCACTTAGAAGCTTCGGTAGGTTGCTTACCGGTTGGCATTGTGAGTTCAATTGACTGGAATTAATAATGTTTTCCACATATCACAGCTCAAGAAATACCTTCCCCATCCCTCTCTTGTACTAAGTGGGGAATAGATTGATTTAGAGCCAGATTATTATATTATTCGACAACCAGTAGTGATTGTTGACTCTCAAGTTAAAGTATTTCATGGGATGTTTAATTTTTTGGTTATATTTTTATGTCAACCCCGATCATATTCTCATGAGACTTGGGAGAATGAATCATTAATGAGGGAGTAGTGGCCTCACCTCTTTATTGGAATTTAATCTTCCATATGAATTATTGGGGAAATAAATTTTAATGTTGTGGTATTTGTTACATCTTTTTATCCACTTTTAGTTAATTCTATTATCCTTACATGTTTCCCCCTTTAATTGGGTGTATCTTGGGACTCCCAAGGATAGAGATCATTTACTAGGATAAATGACCTAAGGATCAGAGATCTATGTTTATTTTAATTAATGGATTATGGGTATAGATATGTAATGGATTAGGGGGGTTCTCCTTGATTTTGGAGAAAGACCTAGGTGGTTTGGGTTTTTCTATAAGAATATGGACTTTTTGTTGTATGCAATAGAAATACATGTCGAGTAATGGGAGTATATGAAATTTAATTTCTATAGGTCTGATTCCATTAAACCAATACTTAGAATGAAGGGATTACACAATCTGTATATGTCACATTCTTTGTAATGTTAAAAATTGGGTTTTCAATATAAAGGTTATGTGATTTTTGATGTATGTGACCCTTGAAGATAACACAATGTGTAAAGGTGTAGCACATTGTGTAAATGTTTCAAATAGGGACTTTAGGGTGCTGTATTGGATAAATCTTATTTCATTCTTCTACAACACTCTCCCCTATCAACCTATAAGTAATCTACGATGATTTTGGATAACTAAAACCTTTCTAGATCATCTATTTTGGAAATTATTCATTGTTATGGTTTCTGTGTATTTTTCTTGGTGAGTAATCCATTGTTCTTATTGATTTCCTTTGATCTTAGTAGTGTCATTACATTCTGTTATTAAAACTGTTTTTTTTTTGTGATGAGTCTCTTTATTTCTCTTTAGATCTATTGCGCGATCTCGTTCAGGAGGACATTTCATTATTTTTCATGGTGCGGTGGGTGTGACTTCTTGAGGTATGTGTTGTTTTCTCTTCTCCGCCAACCATTTTGTTAAATTAATTCAATTTTGAGATGTTTGGATTGGTTATGGGGCCTCAGTTTTTGTTTTTGTTGTTGTGTTCTTCCTTATTGGTGGGTCCCATTACAGGTGTGTGCAACCTGAGTTTTTAGGTAGGTGGTTCTTTATCAATATTGTGTTGATGAATTTTATTTCCATATTTTTTTTATAAATTTATTTATAAATGAAATTGAATTATTGACAGATTTAATTTGTGTGTGTGGAAATAGGTTTTTGATAAAAGATTGTTTTCTTACGATTTTGGTAAATAAAAAGGGGTTTCCAAATAACAATGATTTTTTTTTCAAAGAATAATATTATTAAATGGTTTGTAATGAAGATCACATGGGAAGACTTGGGTACATAGGTGGAAGGTATAGTAATTGGTTTCTCCCACTACCGGGGAGTTTTCTCAGGGTGCATTTCTATGCTCCCTAAGCTTGTTGTTTTAGGGACTTGTTAGACCTGTTGGGTGGGGGGATCATCACTTTATGTGGTGTTTATATTCTCTTTAGACTCTATGTGTATGTATAGAGTATTTATGTGTGCATGATTTTCAATTTCAGGTAAGAGTTTCCTAGCTATCTTGATCTAGTGTTATCCTTTGTGTGATGTTACCTGTGCTTTTGGATGATTTGAGTTGTTTTAGCTTGTACTGTTTTGAGTTATACTGCCATGAATTTGATATGATATGCGATGAATGTTTTGGTTTAATTTGATATATCTTTTTGGATATATGTATATGAAATTCTTTGAAACTGATTTAGCTATTTTGTTAGTAAATTTGGAAAAAATTGAAATTAAATTGTTTTTCTGTGATTTTGATATAAAACTGTAAAACTCTATATCATGCCTTTTTTTCTTTAAAGTTGATCAGGGTTGGATTGTTACAAAATGACCAATTATGAAGCACTTAGGTGGGACCCTACTAAGATTATTAGCTCACACCATACATATCCATTTGGAGATATATATACTTGGTTATGTCTTCGATACAGAGAAAGGCAAGGCGCCACAGTGAGGTGGTTATGTTTTCTATAATTTCAGTTTTAGGTAGCTGGATGGTGAGATGGTGAAGGTTTTACCACACAATCATATAGAGACTAATGGATTAGCTGTTTTGGCGGTTACATCTATTATAGTTGGACTTGTCTCTTAAAGACTATTTTTTCTACCTTTTTAGTTATATTGATTCTATTGCTCTCTATATTTTATGGAATACATATTTTATATTCTACTGTTTCTTTCTATTATGTGTATATATTCTATGTTGTTGCTTCAGGTTGGGAGAAATCATTCCCTCTAGTTGTTGTTTGATACCCAGGTGCAATTTGCCTACCCATGGGGATCGGGAATTCCCTTTACGTATGTGGTGGATCAGGCTGGGTTCTAGTATTAAGAGGGTATTCAGGATGGTTCTTTACACTCATGTGTACTGTCGACATATTTCACCTACAATTAAAGACATTACATTTAATAAAAGAAATACAAAACATAATAGATGCATAATATATTTGGAATGTTTCACATAACAATTGTTATTTTTTTAATCAAACAAAATACATGTCAACATTAAATAAATAACATATCATGAAAAACACTTTGAAAACATAAACATAACTATTTAGGATATTATTTATCACATGGAACCGAAAATGGATAATTATATGACAATCTAATAAATTTTTAAATCAAGGTGCAGGGCGCTTGAAATTTTATTAATAAACTAAATTTAAAGTCATTGATATGGTATATTTCACAAATAATTTAACAATGGTTGTATCATGATTTGAAAACAATCTAAGGTCATTTGTTATGGTTTTGATCGTTACGTGCACATTTTTGTGTTTTAAAACAGTAAAAACACTTTTATTAGAATAACTAGAAAATTGTAACTCAGAATGATGTGTCATTGATTCCTACATTTAAAAAATCAATATATACTCATTTTCCTATCATTTCATATACATCCAATATTTTATTCCTAGTTTTGACCCTATAACACATGTTTTAAAAGACTTTTATATCTTTAAAATCTAGTTATTGATTCATTCTAAGTACACCACATGTCAAATGATCATGTTTTCTATGTTTTCACATCAAAAATAATTTAACAGTTGTTGTACCATGATTTTAGGTAAATTTGAGGACATTTTCTAGTGTTTTGGTCATTACACAGTCATTTTAGTGTTTTAAAACACTAAAAAATGTGTTTATAGGTAGCTCAAGAAAAATATAATAAAGAATGATGTGTCTTTAGTTCCTATATTTTAAAATAAAATCTACAGTCATTTTACAATGATTTAATGGTCATCTGTTGTCGTTTTCCTAGTTTTGTCCTCCTAGAATACATTTTTAATGACTTTGGTATCTTTGAAAACTATTCAATGAGTCATTCCGAGCACACTACACATTATATGAATGTTTTATCTATTAATACTCATAAAAAATAATTTAAATTCAGTTTCCTAATTATTTCACATAAATATAATGTTGTTTTTTATGTTTTTACCATTACATGCACTTTTTAGTGCTTTAAAGCACTAAAAACATGTTTAAAGGCATTCAGGGAAACATTTCAAAAATAAATCTATGATTGTTAAAACATATTTTTAAAGGATTTGATATCTTTAAAAACTATTTATTGATTAATTATGATCACAACACATATCATATGGATGTGTTTTCTATCCATACACATCACAAATAATTCAACGATAGCTTTTTCATGATTTCACATCAATCTGAGGTCATTTTTTATGGTTTTGACCACCGTAAGCACGTTTTAGTGTATTAAAACACTAACAATGAATTTATAGGCATATAAAGAGAACCATAAATTGAAATTATGTTATTTTATTCCAAAATTTAAAAAATAAATGTATGGTCATTTTCCTATGATTTCATAGCCTTCTGATTTCATTTTCCTCATTTTGACCCTTTGCCACACATTTTTAAAGACTTTGGAATATTTTAAAATAGTTTATTGAGTCATTCCAAGAACAATACATGTCTTATGGACATTTTTTCTACATATACACATAAAAAATAATTGAATGGTGGGTTTCCCATGATTTCACATCAATTCGAGGTCATTTTATATGGTTTTTATAATTGCATGCACGTTTTAGTGTTTTAAAACACAAACAATGAATTTGCAAGAATATTGGGATAAAAAATAACACAGAATGATGCTTTGTTGGTTCCTACATTTCACAAATCAATCTCCATTCATTCTCCAATGATTTCATGGTCATCCAACATCATTTTCCTGGTTTTTACCCCCTAACACACATTTTTAAAGACTTTGGTATCTTTACAAACAATTTATTAAGTCATTCTAAGTAAAACACATGTTGAATGGATGTGTTTTCTATGCGTAGTAATCATAAATAATTAAAAAGTTTTTTAGCATGATTTTATATCAATTTGAGGTGTTTTCTAGGGTTTTGACCGATACATGCATGTTTTAGAGTCTTAAAACAATAAAAATGCATTTACAAGAATCCCAGTAAAACTATAACTCAAAATGAAATTTCATTTTTTATTAAATTTCATGAATAAATATATGGTCAGTTTCTTATGATTTCATAGTCATTTGACGTCATTTTTTTAATTTTAACCCCTTGAAACATGTTTTCAAAGACTTTGGAATCTATAAAAACTATTTATTAAGTCATTTCAAGAACACCACACATCAGATGGATATGTTTTCTATATGTACATGTCAAAAATAATTCAACGATAGTTTTTCTATTATTTCAGAATAATATGATGTCCTTTTTTATGGTTTTTACCATTACATGTACATTTTAATGTTCTAAAACACTAAAAATGTGTTTTTGGGTATCTTGGGAAATTCATTAGTCAGAATAACATGTCATTGTTTCTGAAATTTAAGAAATAAATCTACAATATTTTTCCTATGATTTCATGGTCATTGAACATAAAAAGTATATGATATGAATTTAAGTTCCTGTTTTCAATATAAAAGTTCCAGTTTACTTTAAAATGCATATCACATAGTCAAAAATAATAAAATGAGCTCCTATTGTTTTTAAACTTTCAATAAAATATTCATCATTCATTTTTGACATGCAGAAATTGACCGCATATCAATCTGACAAATGATTTGGTCAGTATGAATCGAACTACATGTTTACAATATAAAAGTGTCATTTTTTTAAAATAATAGTCACATTCTAAAATCTAAGAAAACATGCTCAGATTGTTTTTAATGTTCGTGAATATTATCCATAATTAATTTTTGATGTATAGTAATCAATTTTACATTAATCATACACACTAAGTGGGAAATATATCTTGAAGATCATATTTTCAATAAAAATTAAATTTTACTTTAAAAAGCCTATCACATAGCCAAAACCAAGAAAACAGTCTTATATTATTTTCAAACATTAGGAAAATGATTCAAAATTTATTTGGGATGTGCATGAACTGACTGAATGTTAATCTGACACATGATGTGGTTGGTATAACTCAATGTGTGAGTTTTTAACATAAAAGTGCAATTTTAGTTTAATTCATGGAAGTTTTATGTGTTATTTCTTAATGTGTGATTGATCTACGGTGTTTAGAATTTACCTCAGTATAATGATCTATAAGGCTAGAAATTTCCATGGGGATCATGCTTATTATCCTCTAAAATATAGAAACTAAAGTATTTTCCATTGTTGACTGCCACTGAACCTATTTTTTCTTACAAGAGTAATGTTCTTTCACTTTTTCTTTTGACCTTGCAATTTCTCTTTATGCTTCCTGACCAACAATACTACTTGAACACACACTGGGTGTATTAGTAAATGATTATGATGCCCTGCTAAAGACGACTAATGGAATATTCCCAGAACCCATCCCCCATACAAGACCAAGATTCTCCTTCCCTAAAACAATTGCAACAACATCATTCTGGGATACCGATGATGATTATGAAGGGTTTTCATCATATAATTCTTTAATGTTGACCTATTAATACAAAAATATAAATAATGTTTTTTTAAGTTAACTAAAATTCATAATATGATCTAATTCATAATTTTTCATTACTATTTAATGTCATTTCGTTACTATAAAATCATAATAATGAAAAATAAATTATAACAACAAACATATCTTAAACCTAATTAAATGGGGCAGACTACATGGATCAAACAGTGACAATAGAGCTAATTGGCACTGTTTAATCCATATAGTTGTACCCATTTAATTTGGTTTAAGGAATGTTTGTTGTTATAGTGTATTTTTTATTAATATTTTTTATAGTTATGAAATAACATTCAATAGTAATGAATATTACTTACTCCAACATCTCTGGTAGGTTCATTCACTAAAGTACCATTGGATTTCCTATGAACTTTAAGACACATCTCTGTTCAACCAAAAGAGTTACCTAATTCATTAGACTTTATAAAAAATATATAAGAGTTAGAAAAAACATTGACTTATAATAAAATAATATAAATAATAATGCATGAAATACTACCAATATTTTTCATTTTCTCAAAAAACTTAGAGATCAGTTTATATGAGGAATGACTTGATTCTCACAATTTATTCTATTTGTTTTTATAAAATTCCCCCAAAAAATAAAAATACTAATAAAAATTATAATTAAATTGTGTTTATGTTATTAAAATACTATAAAATATGAAATTACCTCATGATATGAATCTATGTTAATATTAACAAACATCTTCCCCTACTGATGAGAAATTCCTTCAAGCATTTTTCAAACATTAATCATGAGCTCAGATATGTGTCATTAACTTCATGCCATAATATCCCTTTAAAATCTCTTCATTTCTTGCCCAAAACTTTCAAATTCTATAAGAATGAAATGAATCGAAGTGTATCAAAATGAAAAACATCTATAAAAAACAACACTTTATAAGTATATTGAAAATTTTAATCATGTATTTTAAATTAGTTATCAATGAATATTAAATTAATATTTCCTTTACTTGGTTATCAAAGACCCCATTTTTCTAAGAAGTGGGAATATTTCTTTAAAATTTATAATTAATGTAAAATCACATCATATCGTAAGTAAGCTGCTAAATAATTTGTTCATAGATTATGGTAACGTCACTAGTATGCACACCTAACTCATCAAATGGAATGATAATCTTGAATACTTTTAGGTCTCGTACATATTTTTTATTCATATTTATATATCTCATGTTGTTATATTTATATGTTTGAGAAATAGATTAAAAACATAATAATATATATATATATATATATTATTGAATTAAATGCACACCGGTTTTGTTTACTCGTTAATATCCCTTATAAGGAGGGGTGACCAACTGCCACATTATTGGAGGTGCATCAGATGGTGGGATACCAACAACATATGGAGAAACTGCTAGCTCGCTAGAATTTTTTGGTAAAATGGAATCACTCAGATCCACTAAAGCTGATGGTAGAGATGGTGTTCTATGAGATGTTCATCAACTAGGATCTTAAGTTTTTTTGGTTCTTAAAATTCATTTAATTAAAATGGTTTAGAATATATTAAATGTATAAAAAATTCAACGGTAAAACATGTTTACCAAAAATGAAAATATATAATAATGTATATATGTGTGTAGTATTTATAAATTTTAATATAGTTTCATTACTAATATATACATTCAATTACATTTATTTTTATTGTCTTCATTGTTATCAATATCCATTAAGATGAGTACTTCATTTTCCCCAACTCTTGCAAGTTTTATTATTTCAATATTATCAAGAAAAAACTGTTCAATGTTTTGTGGTTGATGAGTTTCACTATCAAAAAGTACCAATTGATCTCCATATCCCACAATATACAATTCTCCCATCATTAAGTTTATAATAACACTGTAATATTAATTTATTTCATCATCCACATAATAAACCATCTTCACTTGGGAATCCCAGATAAATGGATCATGCTTTTCATGTTCATCGATATGGATCAATCAAGAGAAGTTGACATAAGTAAAATGTTGCGAATATTTCATTATACCACTATCGATTTTGAAAAAATTGATTTTGAATAATACCACTAAAAATTTACCATGATAGTTTAATTTGATTATATCAATCATTTCTCTATATTATCGCACCTCTAAAAGTGTAAATACACCACTATTTGGTGTTTTCAAGTCTACTTCAAGATAAATTGTATGAAGACTAAAGCCATTAATATTATAGGAATAAAATCTATTATCCTTCCTTTTAAGACATTGAGCCAAAATATCAAATTATTTAATATTTGAACTCAATTATCAACATTCATTATCTAGATAAGAAGATTTAAGGTGTTACTTTTAACATAGATAAAACCACTGTAGGTCAATAATATTAATATGAGTATATACTTACACGATGGGAAAATCAATCATCAATATCCTTATTACAAACTTTTATTTACTACAGATCATTTCATACTCGACCCCTTAGTCACATATTTCTTGATAATCACAATTCTTCAGTAAATGGATCATCAATAGGACTATTGAGTATCACATATCTATGTGCTTATAGTGACTCCAATTCAGTTAGTTTAAAATTTGACCCATTTATAAGTGGTTATCTAATAGTTGAAAATACTGATGACATGTTTTCTAAACAAGAATTAGTGGATATTTCATCAACACATCCATCATGATTGAATCTAATCTTGATCCCATCCAAATATCAAGAATTGATGGTCAATAATTCTTTGGCTATGTAACCTTTTGCAATAAAGTCTTTTAGTTGTGATTTATTGATCACATATGATTACAAATGACCTATTTCCCTAATAAAAAAATAAACATATTTTCATGACCCGACACAAGACGGGGTTCAAGAAAAAATTACCTCAAGCCCACCTCTATAGGACATGTGTTGGTGACAAGCACAGAAGGCAAAAATAACCATGGGAGACATTTTTCTAAGAACTTACACACACACACACACAACCAACTCAATGTATAAGTGGATAGGGAAAGTAAAAAAAGATACAACTACTATAAAGTAAAGTAAACATGCATGAACCTCTAGACAATAAAATGGTATGGTATCCAATACTAAAAAGTAAAGGGAACAAATACATGACAATACCAGAAATCAGTCCCAACCTAAAGAAAAATGGAAAATGGTATTTTCCAAGAGATCCCAACTCTTGTATCCCAACTATGACCACTGTACGCGGTCCACGTAGACCGTAACCCTACGCTCCTCAATTGTCACGATCGACCTATCTTCCATCTGTAAAAGACATGACATGTGTTGGGAAAATCCCATGTAGGGGTGAGTATATAAATACCTAGAATAATGCCCCAAATAGGTGAAGGGGGAGGAGTAAGTGATAAAACTAAAGAGAAGAAGTAAATGGAACATGGTACAATAAAGAGAATGGAAAGAGTGCATCTCAACCCAACAAGATTGGGAACATAGACTTTTCTAAACACAAGGATCTCAAGACTACGGGGAAGTAAACCCATCATCGAGTCGATGATACCTATGACCAGAGAGTAGACCCATCCAACCATGAGAAACTAGACATGGATAGCACGTGTCATACCCCGTGATTTATTTCCTCCCTGAGAAGGATGGTGAAATAGACCCAATGAGTGGGTACTTCAACAGGATAGATATATACACTCAGTCAAAGAAGAAAAAACAGGAGAGTAAGAGGATCTCCATCTCATAGCTAATCCCAAGAAAGTGTGTAGCCATAAGTTCCAAGTAGATTCATCTGTAATGCCCAACACCTCATCACATCTGCCTAGGAGGCCCAAGTCAAAGGGTTTGAAATCACCGTGCCTTGATTCTATATGGTTTGGGAGTCACTAACTCGGCCAAATGGTTTTAGGTTGCATCACAAGGGCACGTATTGGTGGGAAAAGCACCCATATTTCTTGTGAGTTCTTAGGTAAGTTGAACCATGCCTTGACACTATTCTTGCACAGTCAAGGGTCTCCTATGAATCGCTGGGGACTGTGCTACCCAACCCTACTGAGGGGAATGCCTAGTATCTAGTTGTCAGGGACTATATGACCCAACCCTACTAAGGGGTCAACCTAGTATTATCTGGTTGGGGACTATGCTACCCAACTCTGTTGAGGCGTCAACCCAGTATCTTCTTGTTGGGGACTACGCTACCCAGCCCTACTAAGGTTCTGCCCAATATATTCTCATTGGGGACTGTGCTACCCATCCCTACTGAGGGGTCAAACCGATATCTACTCATCTGGGACTATGCTACCTAGCCCTGCTGAGGAGTCATCATGGTATCTACTTTTTGGGGACTAAGCTACCAAGCCCTGCTAAGGGGTCAGCCTGGTATCTGCTCTTCAAGGACTACACTACCCATCCCTACTGAGGGGCCATCCTGGTATCTTCTCATCAGGGACTACACAACCCAACCATACTGATGGGTCAGCTCGGTATGTCCACATAATATCTCAAAATCCAATACTGAGGGAACCATTGTGTTCTACATGGAAAAACACTTAGGATATGCATCTTGTGGGATGAAATACGAGTTTAGAAAAAGGATATATGAAGGATTTAAGGTTGATCAATAGACCCCAAATAGTACACGATGTGTAAGTGGGGCCACAAGACTTTTGGTTCCTCTTAACTGCATGGTTGTGTTCATGGAAAGACACAGGTCCCATCACATGCAGGGGAACACACTGTGTAGGTGGACTACATGGAACGACCTGCCTATCTAGGGACTAGGCCATGTCTGCTAGCCGTGTTTTTGTATGGGAACTCCAATTCTACGTACTTCAGTACATGGTGTGTTGGTCCACATGGGGTGCTGCCCGTTTGAAAAATACATGTCCCTGTGATCAACACATATAATGTGCCTGGATGTGTCTCCTTTACATGGCTTATCCCACATGGAGAGATGGTACACGACTTTTCAAAGGGAGTACACACCATTGTATCATTAAATTTTCTAAAAACCCTAGTACCACCACTAATGGAGGATAAACGCCATGTGTTCTTCGCTGAACACAACGTGTATATGCGATTATCAAAAAAATCTCATAAATCTCCTGAATCTTCACCTACACTTTAAATATGCTCTATCCATGGTCAGTGCTGCCTGATTATTCTCTAAAATAACTGGATATAACCAAAGAACCTAGGACTACTTCTCCATTCATCGTGATTTGGCCCCCCTCTAAAATTAAAGGTTTGGTTGGATCGTCTGAGTGTCTTCCTGACTTAGATTCTCATCATATCTGTATGGAACATTCAGATTGTTCGTCCTCATGTCATGCCATTTTTATATTTGTTCCCTGCTCACAATTAGGTCACCATTTGGAAAATCTGCCTCATTTTGAGCATCTGATCGAGCTCAGGGAACTCGAAAATCATTGAACCAGGATCCATGAGGATTCTATGATGATAAAAGTGAAGAAAAGAGAGGGAATGGAACCAAAAACCAGTGTTTTAATAATCACTATTGAGGAGTTCTTGGATGGTGATTGAGAATAGGGCATCAGGATTAGAACATGTGATAAAATATGAATTCAATACATAGGATCATGAAAAGATAGAAATCAAGGGGCACATGATGAAGAACAAATTTACGACATGCTCTAAATTTAATATAAGGAGTAAAAATGATGAAGATGAGTTCAATCTGGATTGGATCGCTCCTTGTTGACACTGAACATGTTCATTAGAAAAGTATGATGATTCATTGTGCTTTGATCCATCTTGATCCAAGGGTTCATCATCATTCTTCGTTCGATGTTCATCAACGATAATGAGAGGAGAGGGGG
The DNA here is from genome assembly GCA_963277665.1 of Viscum album. Classification (NCBI taxonomy): domain Eukaryota; kingdom Viridiplantae; phylum Streptophyta; class Magnoliopsida; order Santalales; family Viscaceae; genus Viscum; species Viscum album. Next base: position 1,561,027,361 of record OY728159.1, read on the forward strand.
TTGTTATCATTGGAAAAATAGGATTATGAGTTAATTCCCCTAAAATTAGAATTTATAACCCTCAATTAGGTTTATTTATTTTTAATTAATTAATCAACATAATTAATTAAATCACTTAAAATGATCCGCCAAGTAGTGAGGGATCCAAACATACAATGCCCACTCATCTTATGTCGCGCCTGGGGGAAACACTACATTCCAGACCCAATAGTGGTATCAGATTTCCGACTTGATCAACCATTCAAGAGTTATCCCATTATCCTTAATTAACTATATCTGTGTAATATAAAATATATAAATTATTTTAATAAAATTAATTCCAGGCACATCAGGCCTCAGAATAGCACATTGTATTAGTTCCCAGTTGTGGAATAATATTTAGAAATATATCAAATTATTGTTAGTCAAAAACTAGGTCACTAAATAATACCCTGTTCCAAACATTTCATCCCCAAAAAGAAAAAAATAATCAAACAACTAATGATACTGAGCCTGCATCTAGATCTCCTACTCCCAATAACTCTCTTGAACTTTTTTATACTGTCATAAAATGTGAACCAAGGGGATGGCCCATACTCACAAGGTCTGCTCCTGTCAGTCCTCGATCGCCACCTCGTGATCTGCGAAGGTGTCTCCATCCCTAATGTCTAGTTCTATTTAGTAGATAACATGTGTGGGGTTATGAATGTATCTCCTCAGTTGTGACACATGGAAGACCCTGTGGACTCACTCCTGCTACGAGGGTAAGGTGAGGTAGTAGGAAACCTCGTCGATCCTTTACTTGTTTCTGAACGGCCCTATGAACCTCAGGGATAGATTGCTCCCCCAATAAAACCTCCACATTGCATGTCGTGGTGAGAATCTGAAGAAGATGTGGTATCCCTGCTCGAACTCCAAGGGACTATGAAGGCAATCTATATAGGACTTCTATCTACTCTGAGCTATCTTCATCCATTCACAAATGACCTGCACTTTCTCTATCATCACCTACACCAACTATGGGCCCATAAGAGATGAATCACCATTCTCCATATAGAACAATGGTGACATGAAGGGTCTCCCATATAGGTCTTTAAAAGGTACCATGCTGATGGTGGAGTGTTAACTGTTGTTGTATGTGAACTCCACCAAATGCATGTGATCCTACCAGCTTTGGTGAAATCCAGCATGCATGATCTCTGCATATACTCTAACACTTGTATAGTGTTCTCAGTCTACCAATCGGTCTATGGGTGGATGGATGTACTAATCCATAACTGGGTCCTAAATTCATCCTACAGGACTCTCCACAATCATGATGTAAACCACACATCATGATCTGAGAAAATTGTCGAGGGTACCCCATGAAGGTGGATGATCTCTCGTACGTACAACTACCCCAAACTCTCTATCGATCTCTGCTCCTTAATAGAAATGAATTTCACTAACTTCATGAGTCGATATACTATCACCCAGATGATTTCATTCCCCTTTACTATGTGTGGGATCCCAATGATGAAGTCCATGTATATGTTGTCCCACATCTATTTCGGGATATCAAGAAGATTCAACAAACCTGCTAGTACCTGGTGCTCATCCTTGACCTGCTGATAGGTAAGGCATATAGTGAGATGAAATCATCTAGACTCTATCTCTTTCCAGACAACCAAAACTTCCACCAAAGATCCATGTACATCTTCCCCACCCAGAGATTTACATATAAGGGAGAAGTATGGGACTCCCTCATCACCTCCTCCCATAGCACAAATGAAACTATTATTCTCCCCTGGAGTAGGATATTGTGATTCCCTCCTTCAAAATATCTATAAGGTGTGTCGCCTATGGATATCTGACCACGCAGAAACTCATAATAAATGTCTCCTAGCTGAGGCTCCTTCACATGCTCATGGAGCGTATGAGTAAACACCATCTACTGAAGGAAAATTGTACTCTCCTACTCCGTTAGGGTCAGCTACAGGGAAGATAACTACTTTGGAGATTCCCACACATGGTGAGCATGAATTTTAATACTAAGGGAATCCACAACAAATTTCCCTTTACTAGAGTATAGACTATCTTGAAGTCGTAGTCCTATAAGAACTCCAACCAGCATTGCTACCTCAGGTTTAGGTCTCTTTGAGTAAAAATGTACACGAGACTCTGGTGGTCTGAGTAAACCAAAAAGCACTCTCCTAGGAGGTAGTGCCACCATATCCTCATAGGGAAAAACACCACTTCTAGTTCCAGATCATGATTCATGTAATTCCTCTCATGGGGTATCAACTTTTTCAACCCATATGCAATGATCTCTTGTCGCGACTTCAGCACTCATCCAATCCCAGTTCTTGAGGTGTCGTAATAGACAATGAACTTAAATCCCTCCTCTAGTAGGCTCAAAACTAGAGTGCTCATCAACCTCTGCCTCAACTCCTTGAAGGCCCTCTAGCACTACTCAGACTTGGTAAACAACAGTCCCTTTCATGTTAGAGTGGTAAAAGGGACAACAATCCTAGAGAAGTCTACCAAAAATATTCGATTTTACCCCAAAAAGACAAGAAAACTCCACACCGTTAACATGTACTTAGGTGGATCACAAGAAAGAAAAATTTTGAACTTTTCTAGATCCACGGATAAACCCTACTCGAATAGGATGTTACCTATAAAGTGAAGGTACTTTATCCAGAACTGGAATTTTGAGAGCTTTCTATAATGCTGGTGCTCTCTAAGTAAATCAAGGACCCCCCTCTGGTTCTCTATATGCTCCTCCTATGTGGAAGAGTAGATGAGGATGTCATCGATGAAGATAATGAAGAACTGGTCCAAGTGCGACTATAATATATGTTTAATCAAATCCTTGAAAATGGTGGGGGAATTTGTCACACCGAAGGGCATCACTAGGAACTCACAGGGCCCTTGGTGACATCAAAAGCCCAACATCGAAATATCAGCCTCATGAACCCACAACTAGTGGTAGATGGACTTGTGATCCATCTCAAAGAACCATCTCACAACTCACAACTAATTGATGTGGTCATCAATACTCAGCATGGGGTACTTGTTCTTTATCGTGCCCTAATTTAGGTGATAATAAGCCAGGAAAAGTCGTAAGCTCTTGTTTGCCTTCTTCACAAACAAAACTGGAGCTTACCAGGTAGACACATTGGGTCTGATAAAACCATTATCAAAATTTTTTTCTAACAGTAACCTTATCTCTCAGAGATCAGTGGGAGCCATTCGATATTATGTAGAAGATATTGGGTGTAGTTACAGGATTTGAGTCGATGCAAAACACTAACTCCCACCTCTGAGGTAGTTTGAGAATGTTTTCAGGAAAGGAGACCATATAATACTTCATGACTGAAGGGATCCAGAAATCCAAATAGTCTACTGCACCAAGGGTCATATTCTCTAGCATATGGGTGATAGGATATAACCACTTGCTCACAGCGCCCAATTTTCCCGCGATGAGGCCTCTCTCAGTGGAAAAAAGAGAACCTCATCCCATCAGCGCATAGGAATCTAAGTTACCTATTGTGACAGTCAATATGGGCTCAAATTAGGGAAATTCAATCCATGCCCATGAAGATGTCATAGGGTTCCATCGTGATGATGAATAGGTCCCATGTGAGCCTATCTCCTCTAAGTGACATATCACACTGGTAGTAGATGAAAGATACAGAGGAAGCATTCCCTATAGGAACCTCAAGGAATATCCATTGTGCTAGTGTCTCTACTAAAAGATCCAGATCCCACATAAAGAGACAAGAGATAAAATAATGGATATCCCATGTTTCTACTAGAACTGATATAAGAGTATAGTAAAAAATTTGTACCTTGAATCATCTCGGGTGCTTCTAAGTTGAAGATGTCTATAGCCTGAAGCTGTCCACATCCCTGACTGCTGGCTCCCGGATCTTGATGTCGGCCACCTGGTGGTGGGGGTGTGAGAAACTCATACCTTCACCCCCACATATATCTCCTCCTGATCCACTTCTAGTTTTTCAACCTTGGGGACTGCCCTGTCCCCGCCTAGGAGATCCTAAATCACAACACTACCTCTGCCATGGAGGTCCATCTGCTACATACTTGGGATGCTCAGTACTCCTGGTCAGGTAGTCTTAGGCCATGTGGCCTCACTCATCACAAGAATAACATCAGAAATTCCTAGGATTCCCTGTTACTCTGTGATGTCCCTGACCTCCGCGACCACACCCCCTGAGTCTACCCACGAAAGGGTCTCCTACCCTGAGACCTCTAGTGCCTGAATGCTACTGAAGATGACTCAGCCCCGTCACACCTGCTTCTAGCTCCAAAAAACTTGTATCCCTCTTCCAATAAGATCTCCATCATGAGTTCTTGCTCCATAACCCCAAAATAGTTGGGGATTCACAAGGACCCTACGCCAACCCATATATTTCTATAGAGTCATTGCTCGAACTTCTGTTCTTAGAAGTAGCCATCTCTGATCATGTTGAGGGAGTAGCATGTCCGATAGGTGAACCTCACAAAGTACCCTGCTAGAGTCATCCCCCCTGATTTAGATCTATAAAATCATAAATCTGTATATAGCGCAAGTAGGAGGGGTAGTAATCCTTGTGAAAGAGCTGCTGAAAGTCGTCCCATGTGATCGTTGCCTCATCATGCATCTGGGTAACCATGCTCCACCAACACCCATCTTCTCTATGAAAAATGAGGGTTGACAAAGCCACCCTCTTTTCCATAGGGTTCTATACTAGTCTGAACATGTAGACCACCGACTTTAGCCAATCATCTACTACTAGAGGATCTGGCTCACCGTGAAACCGCATCAATTGCTATCACTAGAACTCACAATGTGCACTCATCCTGTGCACATCCTCATCCGGTCCTGCAGGGACCAACTACTACTCGACAGGTGGAGGCAATACTACCTGTCCACTGAGAGGAAGGGGATCACATGATGTTCCTTGAACTAAGGCCTTATTGCTCATAAGGTCATCATCACGATCAAGAGTTGGTATCCTGGATAGCTATCATCGCGAAAGCATCTTGAAAATGGTCAAGGAGTACCGTAGTTAAATGAACACACACACATATATATATATCAACAAAAGAATGGGGAGATGACTCAAGATGGACTATAAAAGACTCGATTATATATTTTTCATGTACCTTGGTTCCCTGCAACAAATGTCTCAGGGTTCCAAGTCAAAAAGTGGGAAATTAGGGTCCCGATGAATGGCTACGTTGGCCGCTCGTACCCTCGCTGGTCTCCCCAGCCTGATAGCCACTCTCGTGACACTTAGACACTATTTCCCTAAACCCAACAGATCCTTTTTAATTGGAAACATTCAAAATACATCAAGGAATAAACTTTATATAATACTAGTTTTTCAAGACCCGACCCAAGCTAGGGATCGAGACACAACTACCAAAAGCCCATATCCATAGGCATGGGGTTGGCTACTAGCACCAAATGAACAACTAACATAGAGAGGCCTTTGCCTAAGAACCTGAACTCATACACATACGCTAAATCAATGAACCAGTGTAGAGGGAAAGTAGAAAAGGATGCAACTGCTGTAAAGTAAAGTAAACATGCATGAACCTACAAATAGTGCAAAGGTACGGTCGACAATATCGAAAATTAAAGGGAAAAAATACATTACCAAACCAAAAATCAGTCCCAGCTTTAAGAAAACAAGAAAATTGTATCTTCTAAGAGAGTCTAGATCTTGTATCGTAACTATGACCATTGTACGTAGTCCATGAAACCTATAACCCTATGCTTCTTAGTAGTCATGATCAACCTGTCCTCCATTTTCAAAAGGCATGACCCTTTTTGGGAAAATCCCATGGAGGGGTGAGTATATACATACCCAATAGAACCCCCCAAAATGGTGAATGGGGAGCAATAAGTGATACAATTTAAGAGAATCAGTAGATGGAAATGGTATATTAAATATAATGGAAAGTGTGTATTTCAAGAAAACAAGAGTGTGAAAGTAGACTCATTAAAACAAAAGGAACTCGAGACGGTGAGGAAAGTGAACCCCTCATCGAGTCGCCTCTACCTATAGCCGGAGATTAGACCTGTCCAACCATGAGAAACTAGACATAGAAATCATGTGGAATACCCCACACATCTTCACCTAACCCATAAGGATGGTGACCAAGATCCAAGGAGTGGTTAATCCAATAGGACAAATATATATTCTCAGTCAAAGAATCCCATACAAGAGAGTAAGAGGATATCCATCTCCCAGCTCATCCCAAAAAAGTGAGTAGCCATCAGTTCCATGTAATCCTTCTAAAATTCCTAGAACCCCATCACATATTCATAGGAGGCATAATTCAAAGAGGCTCAAATAATCACACCTCAATACTATCTACTTTGTGTGGAACTAACTCTCCGACACCATTTTAGGTCACATCACTAGGATGCATATCAGTGGGGAAAGTTTCCCTATTTCTTGTGAGTCCTTAGGTGAGTCTAATGACACCTTTACACTATGAATTCATAGTTAATGGTCTTCTCCAAATCATCAAAGACTATGATACAAAACTTTTCTGAGGGGTCAACCCAGTATTTTCTTGTCGAGTACTATGCTACCCAACCCTATTGAGGGGTATTCCCAGTATCTGCTCACTGGGGAATATGCTACCCAAAATTTCTATGGGGTCAGCCTAGTATATCCTCTTTTAGGACTATGCTACCCAGCCCTGCTGAGGGGTCATCCCAGTATCTACTCATTGGGGACTATGCAACATAACCCTGCTGAGGGGTCATCCCAGTAAATGATCGACAGGGACAATGCTACCTATCAATGCTGAGGGGTCAGTATAGTATCTACTCGTTAGGGACTATGCTATTAATCCCTACTAAGAGGTAAGCCTAGTATCTTCTTGTTGGGGACTAAATTACCCAGCCCTGCTGAGGGGGTCATCCTAGTATCTCCACATCATATCTTGAAAGCCTCTTCTGAGTGAACCAATGCATTCTACATGGAGGGAACACATAAGATAGGAATATCATTTGACAAAATATGAGTTTAAATAATAGTGGTATAGAGGACTGACGATTTATCAGTAGAGATCAAACCGTACATGGTGTGTGAGGGGGGCCACACAGAGTGTGGTTCCTCTTCACTGCCTAGTCATGTCCCTGGTTAGACATGGGTCCCATCCCTTGTAGGGGAACATGCCGTGTAGGTGGACTAATAGCATGTACTACCTATCTGGGGACTGGGATATGTCTGCTAGCCGTGTCCATGTACTCGGACTCTCAGTCCATGTACATCAGTACCTGGTGTGTTAGTCCACACTGGGTGTTTCTCGTGTGACCAATCAATGCATGTGTGCTCAGAACAAAGCATGTTCTGGGCTGTGTCTCTTTAACATGGTGCATCCCACACAGTTAGATGGTACACGACATGTCAAAGGGAGTACACACCATCCAATTATTAACTTTTCCAAAAACCCTAGAACTACCGCTGAGTAAGGATACATGTCGTGTGTTCTTTACTGAACACAGTGTGTAGTCGGGAATTTCACCAAAATCTCAGAAATCTCCCAAATCATGGAAAACACTTCAAATATTCTCCATTTTTAGTCAAAGTTTCTTTATTTCACTCTAAAATCACCAGATATAGCTGAAGAATGCAGGATTTCTTTACCATTCATTGTGCTTCGACACTGTCTGAAACTACGGGTTTGGACAGATCTTCCAAGCTCCATCGTGGAATTGATTCTGATCGGATATGTATGGAAACTTTGGATTGATCATACTCTTGTTTTTCCATTTGTAGATTTGTTTCTTGCTCGTAATTCCATAGCCGATTGGAAAATATGCCTCATTCTGTGTGTCTGATTAAGCTCAGGGCAACCCGTAATCGTCAAATTGGGATCCATGGGGATTCCATAGTGATAAAAATAAAGAAAAGAGTGGAAAAGGCATAAAAACCAATTTTTTAAATCATCACAGGATAGTAATTCTTGGCCGACAATTGAGTATAGGGAATTGTTATTAAAACATGTGATAAAAAATATAAATCTAATACATAGGCTCATGCAGAGTAATAAATCAACGGGAAATGGTTGAAGAATAAATAACAACATGCTCAAATTTTAATCCAAGGCATGAAACCACTGAAGATGGGTCCTACCTAGATTGGATAACTCATTTTTTACATAGATAAAGTTCGTCGATAAAGGAGGTTGATTCGATGCTCTTTGATCCGTCTTCATCTAGGGGTTCGTCATCATTATTCATTCATCGTTCATCAATGGGAAGGAGAGGAGAGGAAGTTTTCATCATTGGAAAAAATTGACTATTCTGGAATTCCTCTAAAATGATAATTTATTACCCTCAATTAGGTTTAAGTATTTATAACTAATTAATCAACTAAGTTAAATAAATAACTTAAAACACTTAGAAAATGAGCGAGGGATATGAACGTCCCGCACCGACTCATTTTATGTCACACATGGGGGAAACACTACGTTTTAGACCCAACCGCGGTCTCAGATTGCCGATCTGATCAACCATTTATGTGGTATCCCATTTTATTTAATTAACTACGCAAACATAATATAAAACATATTTAATACTTTTATAAAATTAATTTTGGGCACACCGGTCCTCAGAATTGCACATCGTCTCAGTGCATGACTCTAGAATAATATTTAGATATATTTCAAATTTTTATTAGGAAAAAACCATGTATCTACACATATTAAAAAAATTAATTAATTATTTGAAAAAATTTAATCCACCAATGAAAATAAAAATAATATTAACATACATATCAATTGGATACATCCAACGATAGTGTATTGGTCCACCAAGTTTAGCTTCTTCAATGAATTATCAATAAAATGAATCATGAATGTGAAGAATGATGGGGGAAATAACATCACCAAATGAAAAAGTTTCAAAACAAATAGTTCTTGAAATTTATCAAGCTTAGTTGGATTTAGAGTTTTTCATGATGCTCTCTGAAAAAGGTACACAAATCAACTAGAACATCAATTAATTTTTCTAGTAATGTATTTTTCTATGCCAATGGAAACTTCTAATCCATAAAAATATTTGAGTCATGTATTTTCAATCAATGTAACTTTTGATGTTTTAAGTCAATGCACCTTGAAATGTTACTTGAATATCCATATTCATTATTTAATGTTTGAAAGAATACATATGTTACAAGATTTTTCATTGTAAAAATAGATAAAGGATACTTTCAATTATCATTTTCCCATAAACCATGATTTATATTCGTTGATTCCAAATCCTTATGAGCATTAAGGTGATCCATTGATTTACCCTTCTAATTAAGCAATCTAAAAATTATATTTTCATGAATGTTCATCTAAATAGGCATTATATCAAGATTATGGCATATTAAATTAAACATTCAACAAGAGAATTTCAAAAATATAATCATTTTATTCCACTATTGTGTTCTAGCCACTTCAGATACTATATCTTATATCCTTTTCCAACCTTCATTAAAATTATTACATTTTCCAAATTCTATAGTAACATTAATTAATTTTACCAATATTTATGAACCAGATAACAGCTTTGATTGCTTTCCTAATTCAATATCTCCATTAAATTGTGTCTTGTTAAACAGAAATCTATTATTATGACACATAAAACACAATTTTATACTATGAGACAATCATCGAGGTTCAAAATAAAAATTAAAAACTAGAGAATCCAAAACCAGTATGAGTGATTCAACAAGATAAGTATCCTATTCCAAGAAAGTCACTAATTGTACACATTAAATCTCCCTTAATTTTGAATTGTTTTTTAAGAATCATATGTTTTCATTCAATCATCCCATAATTCTAATAATTTTTTGTTTAATGGTTGAAGGAATAAATCAATTTCATTTCTAGGAATTTTATTTCCAGGAATAATAATTGAAATAATGAAATAATCCTTTTTCATAGAAATCCATGGAGGTAGATTATAGGGGATCAAAATAACTGTCCAAATGATATAATTAGTACTTAAAGTTCCGAAATGGGTAAAACCATCAGAATCCAATCCCATACATACATTCCAAGGATCTGAAGAAAAATTTGGTTATAATGAATAAAAAACCATCCATGGTGTAAAATCTTTTGGATATCTCATAAATTCATCATTGTTACTATCCTAATCATTCCAATTCATGTTTCATGTAGTCTTACACAACATGAACAATATTTGAAATCATGGTTTCAAAGGAAAGCAAGGAAATACCTTAGTATGAGTTTTCTTCTTCTGTTTCTTCATGGTGTTGTATTGATTTTTACTCTCATTGTTTTATATTGACTTCCATATGCTTGTATGATATCTTATGCATTATTCTTTATCATACCCTTCTCCCCAGTAAATATTTCACTCATTAAGCAATACATATATATTTTTATAATCAATTCAATGTTTTTGGATGATTTTCTTTATCTCATAAAATGTTATAGGGATCTTACCTTCATTAAATACATCATGAAGAAATTCTAAAATCATGGATATTTCTTTGTCAGTAATTCTAAAGAGAAACTTGATATGATAAAATTTAAGTAGAAAAGGTAAATTCAAATTCTTGGCATACCCATAATATAATTATTATTTTCAATCTTCAACTAATTCATAAAACTCAATATTTTGGTCATTGATGTTTTGGTCAAGATAACCTACTCAGGATCAACTGAAGGTTCTGTTGACCTATTAAAATCATCGAAATAATATCCTATAAATATAAATGCTTTATTTATCAGTTTTAAAAATGAATTCTCCTCTGGTGGGTCACTTTCTGTTTCATTGATAGGATAGTCATTGTTTTGACTTTTCATATAATTTGATTCAATATGACAAATCTAATATACATATTTATTAGGTAACTATTTCAATATCATGTTCTCATGCACTTCATTTCTATTAAACCAATAATTGAATTTTAAATGAGGACATCGAAATTTTATTCTTCCACCCACTGATCAGTTTGAAAATTTATAATCTAAAAATCATTATAGATACTTGGCATATAAAGGTGTGTTTAGAGGTAAATTAATAAAACTTTTATCCATAGATATTTAATTGTAAATCTTCACAGTTTACTTTAAAATATAAAGATATATATGTTTAAACAATCAATTACAATCTATTTTTAACATCACCCAATTTCTTCATTGACCAAGGTGGGGTCTTGACTCAAAAGAAAAAAAATTAACATCAAAATCACTCAATTATACATGAAAAATATAAAAATAAATAAATAAATATTACCCCTTATAACAACACAATTGACTATTGTGGAAGAATATAACTGAGGCAAGGACAGGGCAACAAACATTATGGAGGTGGGGATATTATCCCAACAATGTATGAATAAGACATAATTAGGGGAAATCAATGAAGCAGATAAGAGTACAAGATAGTGGGGAAGGGGTTAGGGATCAAAAACCATTGTGGGTGGTGGTCATCAAGAATTATTTAAGAGGGGAATACATCTCTAGAGAAGACCCATTGGGGGACGTCACCATGGTAAATGTCAAGGGAGGGAGGGTTGGGGGTCAGAATTCATCAACAAGGGTGGGGGGTCGACGTTGAGGGATGGGGGATTGATGAGTAGCGGTTGGTAGAGGGTGGGTCTGTGTTGAGGGAGGGGGAGTTGGTGGGGTTATTAGGGGGAGGTGGGGAGGGGGGTGTTGGTGGGTGGGTGGGGGTCAAGGATTCTAGGATGTTGGGATAGGGGTGGGGTGGGGGAGGGGGAAGGTAAATTAGGTTTTTTCTAAAGTGTTTAGAACATGTTTTATTAAAATAACCAAAAAATATAATTATTAGTAGTGATTTTAGGAAACCACTGCTATATTTTATATAATATAAAAAAATAACTAATAAGTTGAATCTTATAGAACCACTACTAATAAACCACCACTGAGAGAACATTTTTTATTAGTGATTTGCTGAGCTACCTTTACGTGAGGTAACTTATGCGGACCTGGAGTTTTCATGTTTTGTGATGTAGAAGTTTATTGTGATGTAACCGGTCCAGGTTTGTTGTAATGGATTCATTAGAAGGATCTTCGATCGAACACATGTTTGAGGGTTGTTGAAGGATGTTTGAGGGTGTTATTGCTCTAGTTTTAAGTGGCCAAGGTCCCTACTTGTGTAAAGAGAGAGATAGATTGGAAGCTCAAAGAAGGTAGAATCAGAGGGAAATTAAGGGGGGATGATATGATTCAAATAGTGAGAGATTGTTAATGGATTTGATTAGCAATGACATACGTGGATGGTTTCAAGAGTATGGTTTTGGTGGAGAGTATTTAGTTGTGTGAGTTTTGAGGAGGAGGAAAGCAATCGAAATTTCTGGAAGTGTTTTCAACAGGTGAGATCGAGACTTGGTAAGGGGTTCTTGATCTAGATTTGTTTTTGTAGTTGAAATTTTCCAGGGTTTTTTTGTTATTATGTTCTTGTTATTGTACACGTAGGCGTCAGGTTATTCCTTTGATTGTCTATTCTTATTGAATTTCTCTTATATGAAATTTTTTTTGTATGCTGAAATTTATTGTTTTCTTAATAATAAAATATATGGGTGATTTTCTTATCATAGAGTAGGACTAATGTGAATCGAACCACATAAATCATGGTCTTATTTATCTTTTTGAAAATTTTCATCCTCGATGTGGCTTTTTAAGCTTTTGTGTCCATCTCTCTTGCTACTATTTATTTTGTTTCTCTTCTTTCTACGAGGATAATATTTATCTAAGATTCTTGTTGTGTTTTTTCTTGTGTGATTGATTTGTGCCATGTTGCTTCCGACCTTGGAATTATGTGTCTCCTAAGATATCTCTCCATAACATAATTAAATATTTTTATTTTTATATTTATTAATATAATTTTAAATAATTATATTATGTTTTTTGAATTCATTTACAAAATATGTTTATATATATATTTATTTATATATTTAAATATAATTTTATATGTACTTATAAATTTTGAATAATGTATTTATAAAATGAATATTTACTCAAAATACATTTTTGTGTGTGTTTAAAACATGTATATATATATATTTATGTATTAATTCATATTTATATATAAATTTTTTAATATAATAAAATGAATATTTATTATAATTAAATTTATGTGTGTCTCTGTGTGTGTGACACACACACACACAATCTATACATATTTATACATGTAAATCATGTATATCTATATACATGAATATATATATATATTAATATATATTTATTGCAATGTATAAAGATATATACATTTATAAACACTCAACAAGAACACTTACCACTAGCCCGATAAATTTTACTTGCTATATATTGACATATTTATATATATGTTTATATATTTGGAAATATATACATATTTTAATATATTTTTATATATTAACATGTATTATAATATATACATAAATATATATTTGTTTATTAATACACACTAACACGCATATATATTTATATATAAACATTTTTATAGGTATATATATTCATAAATTTTTATAAGGTAAATAAAATGAATAAATTTTCATTTTAAATAAAATGATTGATAAATTTAAATTACCATAGGGTTTATATCTTTAAAAATATATTTTACATATAAATATGATTAAATATATAATTACACAAATAAAATTTTATATGAAAATATGAAAATATAGTTATAAATAACACTACAATATCAAAAATTTCAAAATTTCAAAAATTTAACATCAATATGAATGTAATTCTAGAGAATAAATTCAATCTCCACAAAAACATACTCTTAAATTAAGTTTAAATTATACCCAATGTTTAAAAATTAGGGTACCCCAAATAAAAACTAAATGTTTGAGGTCCTTGGGACTTTTTTTTGAGAAAAAATAGGGACTGAGACCCCCTACCTGTTCTAGAGGGAATATATCTCTTCATAAACTTCTATTTGATATCTCATGGAGCCCAAACAGATACCCAAATGAAATTTTATAGTTGTTTAAAATTAAAGTACTAATTTCAAATTAAGATATAAATTAATTTTTTATTTTTTCCATAAGAAAAAAGTTATTAACTATCTATTACTCAATACTAATAAATCAATTTTCAATGAACATTATTTTTTAATTATTTTTATAATAAATATTTAACATATTAGGTGTGAATACATAATTAGTATTATAGAGATCATATTTAAGAAAATAAATTACATCTATATCAATAAAAAATAAGTTTATATTTTAAAATATAATTTTTTATAACATATAAAAAATTTAGGAGGGGAACCTTTTATCAGTGATAAAAATAAGTTTTTTAGGGATGATAAAGGATATACCTTTATCCACACAAAAAAATTGAAAAAAGGTACCCTTTTATCAGTTATTTTTTAGTAATGAAAAATGGTATTTTTATCGGAACTTTGAGTTGTCACTGTTAAAAGTACCATTTTATCGAAAAACATTAGCATTGTAAAATCATAACACTTATTATAAATGATTCTATAGTAGTGGGAAAATCCAATATAAATTATAATGTTTATTAATGCAAGACTAATGGTGTGAAAGAGGTGGGTTGGTTTAGTTTAAAGATAAATCTCACCCAACCCACATTAGTTAGGTCAAAAAAATTCAATCCACATTTGACACCTTAATAGGAGGTTCTCTAATAAACTTGACATTATGGGTCGGGGGATGTTTAAAGGATGAGATAGTTTGAGTTGAAAAAAAGTTTTAATTATTCATAAAAATACATAAAATATTCAATTTATAAAAAACATCATAATTTCAACACACACACGAATATATTATTATAAATAACATTACAATATGAAAAATGTTTAAATTTCAACACTATGTCATAAATATGAATGTAATTATGGATAATAAATTTCATATTCACAAAAAAATATACTAAGATCCTATTAAATGAAGATTACATTCTATTGAATGTTAAAAATTTATGGTATCCCAACTAAAAACTCAATTTTGGAGGCCTTTCATCCATTTTTCATCAAGAAAAAAATACAGATTGAGACCCCCTCCCTAGACCAAATGGTGTAGATCTATTCTCAAACTTCTATTTGATATCAATTGGAGCCCAAACGGACACCCAAATGAAAATTTGTGGCTGTTTGAAGTTCAAGTATTATTTTTAAATTAATATATTATTTAATATATTATTTTTTTCCTTCAATAAAATGTTATTAAGTGTTAATTAATCCACACTAATAAGTCAATTTTTAATTAATATTAAATTTTAAATATTTTATAGACCTTATTTCACTAACATATTAGATGTAAATACATATTTAGTATTATGTAAATCATATTTAATAAATTATATTTCATCTATATGAATAAAAATAAATTTCTATATTATAATATTATTTTTTTAATGTATAAAAAAAATTAGGATGATCACCTTTTATCACTAATTAAAATAAGTTATTTAGTAAAGATAAAGGGTATACCATTATCAGTGAAAAAACATTAAAAAATTATACCCTTTTATAGGTTATTTTTTAGAAATGATAATGATAACCTTTATCAGATCTTTTAGCTAGTAATGATAAAATTACCCTTCTATCATAACTTTTTATATAATTATTGAAGCATAACACTTAGTATAAACTATTCAGTAGTGTAAAAAATAGAATATAAATCATAACTTTGATGAATGTGTGAGTAAGGGTGTGCAAGAGGTGGGTCAGTTTAATTTAAATATAAATCTCACTAATCCCATATTAGGTGGTTCAAATGAAATTTTAACCTACATTTAACACCGTAATAGGATGTTCCCAAAGAAAAATACAAAATTATGGGTTGGGGTGATTTAAAGGATGAGTTAGTTTGAGTTTTAAAAAATCTACAATTATTCATAAAAATTCATAAAATTTTCATTTCGTCAATTTTTTTTGATTGAAATAGTTTTTTACAATGTCATAACAAAAAATTGGTCAATTTTAAACAATCTTATATTTAAATCTAATGTTGATCGGTTATTTTTCAAGTGGTATGTGTAAGGTGGCTAATCCATACAACAAAACTAGCTCATGTTCGAGTACAACAATGCTAGAATAGTTGGGAAAAGATGGCGCATAGATACCGAGTTGGACTCAAGAAGGGCTTGGTGTGGTGCTCGAAAAAACATTGTTATCCAATATCCTTTTTACCTTAGGGTTTTTGTAGCTACCCACATGGGTCTTGGTTAGGTCATGAGTTTGAGACATGCCAAGTTAATTCATGCATTTTTATGTTGCATGATGTCATTTATAATGTAGTCCTTTCCCCCATAATGATATAAGTATATTTAACTCTAATCATCAAATAAAAAATATCCTTTATGTCCAAAATTAGTTACACTACAACAAAAGAGTCATTTAACAACACTATAATAAGTGTTTATCATCTCTAAAAAATGATGACTACCGTAGTAAAATTAAAATCCCTAGGATTTTATCTATTCTAGAAAAGAATTTATAAATGGGTCCTTTGTCATCACTAAAAAAGGATAATAAATATCCCCATTAACAATGATTTTTTAGAACAGTTAAAGGACCCTTTTTACAGTGCTTTTTATCTCTTTTTAGCGCTGTTAAAGGGTTCCATTAACCGAACTTTTTTTAACACCACCCCACTTTATTAGAGCTTTTCACCCCACCAACACTTTTATCAATGCTCTGTGAATTTCTATCCTCTTGTTTGCCTGCCTGGATTTGAATCTTGCACCTCTAATTTGAGGATGGAAATTCTTAACCACTATACCATGTTGTTTTGTTGTTTGTTTAATGATATTTTTGTTTATTTATATATATAAATATTTACATATGTATTTTTTATACATATATTTATATAATTATTTTTAAATACATTTATGATATATATGTGTGTGTTTGATATATATAAACTTATATTTATTTAAATATATTATATATTATATTAATTAACATATACTATACTATAATATAAATAGATATCTATTTATTAATACACACATATATGTATATATAAACATTATCAATACATTTTTATAATGTAAAAAATGGTTAGTTATTGTTTTAAAGAGATTTTTAGAATATGTATCTATTTACATCTATTGGAATATACATATACATATACATATTTGTTAATTATTGACACACACATGTTTTTATATAAACATTAATGGTAGAGGCATATATATACATATTATTTCATTTTTATAAGATAAATAAAATGGATATTTTTTTACTATAATAAAATGAATAAAAAATATTTATTTTCTATATTTTAAAATACAAGTTTACGTAAATATGATGATATACATATTTATAAAAGTGATTTATTATAAGTAAATATAAGTAAATATACATATATTTAATTATAAATAAATATTTACTGTGAAAAATGATAAAATTGTAAAACCATAATATCATTATGAATGTATCACCATTGAAAAAATTCATTCCCCACTAAAAATAGTAATAATATGCCCTTAATAGAGGTTTAAAATCCATAGAATGTTAAAAAATTGGGGTACCCTGACTAAAAAATAAGTTTTAGAGTTCTTTTGGGCCTTTTTGGGTTAGAAAAATTGCAACCAATATTCCCCTGACTATTAAGGCGCAACTCTATTCGCAAGTTTCGATTTGATATATGGTATAACCTAAACAGACATTGAGATCAAAAGTTATGGACGTTTGAAGTTCAGGTTATGTTTTAAACTTATTTTAGATATTTTGTTAATTTTTCCTTTTTTTTATCTTTAAATTGATATTAGATGAATATTACATGATAATATTTAGCAAATTATTAATTGAAATCATTTTTTAATTATTTTATAATCCATTTTGTCAAATTTCTTATATATTATGTGTAAATACCTATTTGGCCATATCTAAAAGATATTTAAAAAATAAATATTATATTTATATCAATATAAATATATTTATATATTATATGTAATCATTTTTTTGAGAAATACCCTTTATCATCATTTTTAGTGTTATAAAAGAACCCTTTTAAAAGTGCTAAAAAATAAGCGTTGTTAAAGACCCCTTTTAAGAACATTTTTTCTAGCGCTGAAAAAGGTGGTCTTTAACAGTTCTTTAAGCTTTCATTGTTAAGGGTATAACAATGTATGAACCCAGTTTTTAGTAGTTTTTTAAATTTTATAATTAAATTTTAAAATTGATAATATAAAATACTTTCATACAAATTGAGCATGGGTTTGGTAAAATCAACTAATAAAATAATAACCCCACAGTTAGAACAAATCCAAATCTAGGATGGAAAAAATGGACCACCTTATCTGAGTTGATTTTAAGATTTCTAGTGGGTTGAATTAGATTGGGTTATTGGTTTATTCATTTTAAATATTTTTTAAAATTCATGATATTTGACATGTTGTATGCCAGTCACAATCTAAATATTTTATTTTCAAATTAACTCAATTTTTTAATTTTATCCAAAAAATAAAAAAAATTATAATATCTATTATTAATCAAAAAATATCACAAAATTCACTACACGCATCAAAAAATAACTTACAAAAGATAGAACTATAATAATATCTATTATTAATCTCAACCACATCACAACATTTGACACATTTCACACTCTCACACACATCACCAAATTACAATATTTTTTATCAAAATATTTTATTAATCACAAAAACACCACAAAATTATCATTATTCTTCTTTTTTTCCATTTTACATTGACAATAATAATAATTATGATTTTAAATATCTATAATATATATTATTCCAAATTTAATTTCTACTATTTACGATATAATATTTGATTAATGCTGTCAGAAGGAAAAAAATAAAGGAATATTTCCTTTTGTTTTATTTCATGCACAAGTGACTTAATTACCCTACATTATAAATATGGATCCATCCCCTTCAACCTTGCTATCCCTGAAATTCCAAAAAAAAAAACATCCCCAAACTTTCTTAGATGGTGTCCCTGTGTGACCCAACTCTACCTCTATCGTCCCCAGCATCACGTCGTAACTACACTATCCTCACATGAACCCACCCCCAACATCCTTGCTCGATACCAAGTCACTTGATAGTGCACCTCTGTTTTGACCCTAATAATCAATTTCTTCTCCCTCTTCCAGCTCTGACACTCAGCACCATTCCCTTCCAACAGAATTAATATCATCTAGGGTTAGGTATGCCAGCTTTTATTGATTTTCTATAGCTATAACCATTCTGTTGGGATCATAAATGATTGGACCACTGGTGCAGCGATAATAATTAGATGAAATGAAGTGAAAAATTTCAAGAAAAATGGACATCATATGTAATGTAAAAAAACAACCAAAATAAAAGGGGTAAAAACCATGGTCAAATAGAAGGATCACTATGGGTAAAAGTGGGTACACACTCCCTCACTATTATAGGGATAAAACCCTTATAAAAAACTCTCTTGAATATATGGGGAAACCACCTCATAAAATACTTTACAAAACGAACTAATGATGATGAGAAGATCAGTGAAGTTGATGATAGAAACACTGGGAGGGAGCCCTATTTATAGGATGCCACTTCCCTACCTCCTTTTCCTCTATTGGTGGGTTTAGTGGGGTCGGACACTAATCACCCTGTTTCGTAGGTCCTTGAAATGTGATATTCTATATTTAAGATTACTTGTTTCCAGGCGGTTTCCATTAGATTTATTCATTGAATCAGAAACTTCCAATAGTTATTTATCCAAAGAGGACCTACATTCCAAAGGCAGGTGTTCTTTTAAGTTTTAAAATTTACGATACTTAATAACATGCATTGGTCCAGAGGATGGGTGGTCAGACTCATCACACCCTTTTGGGGGGTATTATTGTCTACTTCGAGACTCTCTTTGAAATTAAAATATTTTCACGAGTCCTTATTAATTCATCAAGTATATCATACGTATACCTTGGAATTTAAAATCACTTATTTAACATGTATAAACTTTTTCAAATTATCAGTAGGTATTCAAGGTTTTTAATCAACGGTATCCTCTAATAAACTGATTAGAGGTTTTTTTAATCCTTATTTATGATGATATTGGTTTTTAAGACACTTTTTGGGGAACTTTGGAGTTTATTGTCATCCAGGGAGATGAAGGTTTGTTTTGATCTTGGGATTGTGATCATAAAATGAGCTACCTACATATCCTTGTGAAAGTAATCAGAACACTCATAGTTTGGTGCCACTTAATGGGACACGTCATACCTTTTAAGGTCATGTGATAAGGTTCCCTAAGCAGAAGGTTCTTAGTTACAACTTAGTGTGGGACATATGTTAAAACTGCCCAAGGAACTTAAGAAAGGATATAGGTTTCCAAAATAGGATCAAACCCTATTGGGAGTATGGCCCAAAGAGAACACGGTTGATTTGAAGTGCTAGGTTTGAACCTCATGGAGGATTACTACGTATCCCATATGGATGGGTATCAAAGCCCATGTAGTTCGATAAATCATATATGAGAGTATAATCATCTGAGAAAGATGTGTTTGGGATTAATTCTTGAAAAAGGATGCCTAAATTGGGGGAATTAGGGTTGGATTCCTAAGGAGGATATCCTGTGAGCTCGGGCTTTGAAAGAGCTTCCTACGCATCCTGGTTTAAATATGAATAAGAGTTCTCATAGTTCCTTCAACTGAGTGTTTGTGCACATGTTGTAATAATCACATATCTATAAGCCCACGTGAGTCATGATCGGTGTGAGAAACAAGAGGATGTGAAATATTCAAAAATGACACTTCACACATCGAAATTTTTTCTCCATGCTGTGGGAAGAGGGTGTGTCGACTGTGGAAGAGGGAGAGGTGACGATGGATGAGGGCAGGGCGATGAGACCTCCCTCTATTCTCTTCACATTGTACAAGGGACCAAATGGAAGGAACAAGGGGTGAAGGTGAGGAGCTTAAACTAGGATGCCAGCCCTGAAATTGTCTATGGTAGTGGAGGAAGACTTCTCTTATACTTGAGCGGAATGGAAAGTGTGAAGTGTACCTTCCCTACCAGAAAACTGAGGTCCCGGTTCACCTCTTTGAAAAGGGATAGGCCAGAATCCCACCATCTTCCAAACCGGGAACTTCCCTAAAATTGTTTCTGGGAGAAAAGTCCATATGACTACTGATATACAAACCCACAAGCATCCCATGAATCTTAACCCCATCATGAAACAAATGCGGGAATCCTTTGACTATGGAAATACAAACCCAAATTGGAGACACACTGATGTGCCTTACCCAAAGGTCTAAGCAGTCAGGAGGTTTTGGGGGAGGTTTCAACTTAGCCCATTTTGAATAAGGGAACCAAAGAAAGAGACACCCCACCATGAAAGGCTTCCAAGGGTATTTGAGTTTGCTGCGTTGGTACCTCGCGCAGGTATGCCGCCTAGGTACCTTGAACTGCTCAATCGCGCAGGTATGATGCGCAAATGTACCGCACAGTTGTACTGTGCAGGTATGGTGCGTAGGTACACCACGTAGGTATGAATGGTGACTGAAGAATTTGAATAACATAAAAAACATGCCTATTCCCTTTACTTATCCCTTCTCTCATAGTTGAAAGAACTACCCGAGAAAATTTGAGAGATCTAGGCGAACGAGCTATGTAATGGGAGCTTCAGAGAGTATTTCAAAAATTTTCAGTCCTGAAATGGGGAGCCCGAGGGTCCTATTTATAGGCATGGATGGGTCTGGCTAAATAAACTTGGGTTGTGCAGATATTCCGCGTAGCTCCACCGCGCAGGAGCTCTGCACAGAGACATCCCAAATCCTCTCACGCGTAGTTTGACCACGTAGCCATGTCACATAGCTTGACCACATAGACCTGTCGCGCAACTCGGCTACATATCCCTGTCGTGTAGCTCGACCACGTAACCCTATCACGCAGCTCGGCCATGTAGCCCTATCGCACAGCTCGGCCACGCAGCCCTGTCGCACAGCTCGGCTGCAGTTCTCTTTCACGCAGCTGGGCCAAGTAGTTATTTCACGAAGCTTATGGATATTGGTTGATGTTTCCTTTGAGTGTTTTGAATATCTTTAAGGGGTGTCAAAAATATAAAAAAAGAGGGTCATGTCCTCAGGAATTTTCACGCAGTTATATCACGTAGATATGTCGCGCAGTTATGACGATAGATATGTTGTGTAGGTCTTCTATTGCCTATAAATATGTTTCAACCTTTCATGTTTTTTTCTTCACCTGTGCTTTCCAATGTTTGGAGCTCTCTTTGCATAGCTCGTTCATTAAGCTGCATCGCATTGTGCTCTCGCATAATTCTCTTGAAATTTTTTCAAGGTAGGATTATTTACCCTATAAAACTACCCCAAAAGGACTTCACCGATGGAGTTGTGATGAGATATTTGTTGAAGGAATTACGTGACTAACTTTTTCTAAGTACCTCGTCGAAGGACCTCGTCAAAGGACCTTATCGAAGGACCTTGTCGAAGGACCTTGTCGAAGGACCTTGTCGAATGACCTTGTCGAAGGACCTATGCGACAAGTTTCCTCTGCCAATTTTCTTACATTCTTCTTTAGAATTCTGATCTTTAGTTTTGGTCATTCTTTTGCAGGAAATAATGACTCATTTGATGATCCATACCGAGGAAGCTAAGGCTCGCCAAAGTGAAATGATGAGGATTGTCGGGCCAGGTTACTATGACACAGTTGAGATTACTCTTCTTGGCTATGGATGGGTCTATTTCCATACTAGGATGACTATCCACAAAGTCCTTACATACCTCTATACAGGCATGGACTTTTGCAAGACACCCATTTTCTATCTTTTAAGAAATAGTTTCCAAAGAATTGGTTTATTCAGTATTCCAACTGTAACTGCATGAATATTAGTGCAAGGGGGGTTCCAATACAAGAAGGAACAATCCCTATTAGTTGCATCCTTCATCATAGTGGTTGTGCTCTAGATATGAAAGATCATGTTGTAGAACCAAGACCACATTGTTATGATTCCACTTTCCAATCTTCTCAAACAGATTAATCGAATGGTTGGAAAGGAGATTGGGACCTTCGTTCTGGAGGGGGTGTGAAACCCTAGTGGATGTGGGCATTCTGGGTACATTAGACTTGTGAAGAATTCATAAAATAATTATCACATGTTCAAATTTATGATGCTGTCAAGATGGGGAAAACTCAAGTTTACAAAAATGAAATCATTCCTGAATTACTGATCTGATGGATCCCAAAAACAAACTCATTTCATCTGACACACAACGAAGTTGGTATTAGTCTCTGGGAAATTTACCAAATAGATGGAATTCCTATTCTTGGGGAAATTTATGATGAATTCATCCCGCCTACTTCAACATGGGGTGATGTTACCAGAACACCACCGCTGGCCCATGAATTATTTTAGATAGAGACGAATTTTCCCAAAGATAAGAAAGATATTCATGCTAGAGTGTGGATGGAAGCTTTCTTAGAACCAACTACAGAGAAAGGTCCAACCTGTGGACGTCCTGCTGTTTGTCCTTCTGCCGATAACCGAGGCAGTTTAAGAACATATTGTCCTACACTAGAAAGAGGAGATTACAAGCATTGGGGTTATAAAGTCAAACCTGATATAGATGAAAAAGTACACTTAACCGCCTTCCTTGTTATGTGGATAAGTGTTTATTTTCTTCCAGTTTGTGAATCTGGTGGTGGTGTAAGATCAGGTACTTTTGTAATTTCTGCTAAATTAATATAGGGGAAGTATATTGGGCTAGAAACCCGTGTTTTTTTCAAGAATTTACAATCTCTTGCTGCATTTATACAATGGTAAGGCTCCACTTAGAATTGCGGGGCCATTTCAAGTGTTGTGGGGCTGGACTGTGGAACAATTTTCTTCATACTTAGTATCGAACTTAGTCAGAGTTCCTAATGGTCAATTTAACCCATTTTTATAGACAGTTTTTGGTATTATGCTTATAAGATTGACTCCGGATGAGGTACTAAAGGTATTGAATGTCTTAGGAGAATTAAACTTCTTTCCTTTTAGTAATCCACAAACTGGAGCATTTATTGAAGATGGTAAAGGAGAGTATGAGCTACGATCTTATATGATGACATTTAGGGATGGTGTATAATCAACCAGGATTTATGGGGAAATTATCTGCGAGGCTTATGTGTGCTACATGTTTTCTCGTCAATTCAGGTGTATTAAACAGTCAGACACCTTTCTACCCACAAATGTCAGACATGAGAAGCACCCATTGGTACCCCGACAATTATGGATTCTCACAGCTTTAGTGGTATCCAAACATTCAATTACATTACCTACACCAGATGTGTCAATCGGATTGGAAGTTGGGTATGCCAAAGATTGGGTTTCTTTATATCCTCAAGGGGATCTAGAAAAAGGAGTATATCGAGTGGCAGCTACAAAGACTGTTGTATTTGAAAATCGTGGAAAGAAGTCCAAGTCCAAAGATGATATAAGAATTTAAGAGGTTTCAGAGACCTCAAATCATCTTCATAGGAAGTACACCAGGAAGACCAAGGCTAAAGAAGAAATACCTCCAACACCATGATGATCCAATCACCCCATCAAACAGAGATTCCTATTCTACTTGTCAAATTTTTTGAGGAAGAAAGGTCTGAAGAAGATCTTCAATCGGAAGGTTTCAAACCACTTCCATAGTCAACCATTCCAACATCAAATTATGTGCGAACTTCAGCCATTAATTACTGGGAGAATATAACCCATGATCACAGGGATGCCTGGGCATTTCTTCAAAATGGCATTCGAATACCAGATATTGGTGATATCAAAGAACCTTCTGATTTCAATCCAGAAAATAACATGGCTGAAGTACAAAAGTATATTGAAGATTTAGAGACTTTTATATATGAAAATGATGAACAAATCTCAGCATCTAAATGAGTATCTCATATGCTGGACATAGGAGTCTGCGAAGGGGTAATTATCGACTCTGAGGAGGAGTGGGATATTTATGTCAATACCAAGAATGTATTTCCCTTTTTTCTTACGTCTCAACTCTGTTTTATCATTTCAAATCATTAATCATGATGAAAATGTATCTCTGCACCTTGAATGTAGAGAAGGAAGATCTAGAACGATTCTTGAATCACCTCAGTATAGTCCTGTAGGTTCTCCCATTGGCACAATGAATAATCCTCATAAGTCGCCATAACTTTTTCCAGGAGCAAGAATCATGACCGGGGTAATGGTGAAAGATAATCACCAACCATTACCTCATGTTTCCCCTAATAATATAAGTGTTTCAATCTCTCCATAATCTTTTGAAAAGAAACTCAAAAGAGTAATGAGATTTATTTGAAGCATTCGCCAAATTTGTAAGTATTTATATAATCTTCAGAGCATATAATTTTCTGAAGACATTATGGTAACCATGTTTTATCCTCTTGTAGGATCTACATCTCTTTCCTCTCTCAAGGTATTAAGATATGATTATACACAACTAGAAAAATTAATCCCAGGGGAAACTCAGGTTCATGCTAACATATCTGTACCATCAAAAGATTCAGCTATACTTACTCCTGGCTCTGTTGAGAGAGAGGAAGGCCATGGTAAGATTAAATACATTTCCTAGTTATTTTTTTTCAAAGTATAGTGAAAATAATTAATACTAATATTCCTATTTCTTCAGAAGAAAGGACTGAAGATCCAGGGTAATCTGAAACCAATGCTGAAATTAACCCATCTGATGCTGGAATACCAATTCAAGATTCAGCAGAACAAAATGTCAGCGAAGCCAATTTGGGAATCAACCAACATTTGTTGGATACTATAAATGGTGAGGATGATGTAACATTTCAGGCCATATATACTGAAATGATGGACACCCTTAATCCGAATATTAATATTCCATATTCCATCAATGATTTTGGAGATTTCCATGAGGAATTGCAAGGATGTAAGTTCCTATTCCTATATTTTCCATACATAAATTGTTCTTAAACTTTATTCTTTACATTAAAATTCTTCTTATGTAGCTTTATCTGCAAATAATGTCGCAATGTCTCTTCAAGAATAGGGTGTTCCACTTTATCATTCTATTGGGGTTGAAGAAAAACTTACAGAGGATCTTTCATCAGGAGATGTTTCGGAGCCTTCAAATGTCATATCTGAAAAAATTCAACCCCCTCCTCAAGAAACACCTGCTCAAAACACCATATCTGAAAATTACAGGGGATGAATCCAATCAAGTAGCTGACTTATTGTTGGGTAAATACAATCAGCCATTTGACTCATATATTTTTCCTCCATTTGAAACTAATATTGACCTTGATTTATTATTTAGGGTTATCAGCCCCCAGATCAGAGGGTGAAGCTTCTACCGTCCCAAGAGAAGAAGAACAAAACAATTATTTAAGCAACCTATTTCCAGAGAACATTTTACCTCATGGTAGTGACTCAGATTCAGATTTAGAGATGCAATATGGTCTTGGCATGGCACATAAGAAGACATGGTGGCAGATCTAGAACATAATTGCTGAAAAGCCTTTAGATGAATTATCATCCCATTTTCCAAAATTCCCAGCATTATTATGTGTGTTGGGATTTGGTGGATTCAATTACCAGTCTGTCTACGATTCTATGAAAGAGACTATCTGCCAACGGGAGAAGGAGAATAAAATGTAATAAGATTTTGAAGAGGCTAAATGGCTCATCAATATTAAGGGCTTTCATGCTGGAGTGGTTGAGGCAAAGGAAAATCATAGCATGAAATCACTCAAGATTAGCCAATAAATCAAAGAATCCACAAAGGAGTTATTATCTCTTCAATATCAACTGGATACTGTTCATAACATGCTTGATAAACTGAATCAGACATTAGGAGAAACCCAATTGGAGGTAATAACTGTCATTTCAACAGTTAAGGAAGCACTTTGTCAGTCAGAGGAGGCTGGAGTTGCTGAATTATCTCAACTTCAATAGGCATCTTATGGAGCTTATGATGCATTTCAACAAATGAAAAGTCATGTTGAAATTTTATTTTAAAACATGATAGAGAGGCTCCGATTTGTGGATGGCCCTCCATTTTCACATAAAAGAAATTTTGTTTCCAATCATATACATGCCTTAATTCTTATTATTCTTTCACGATTACAATATGAAAGGTAAATGATGGAAAGGATTCCTTTATGTTAAACAATCATCATTATAATAACAAGAATGTGGTTCTTAAAATTTTATTATTAAGCTGAGTGATTGAAGAATAATAATTTGATTATTTCTAGGGTTACATGGATAAACAAACAAATTTTGTATATTTTGAATTTTCATCGCTCAATATTACATAAATCATACAAAAAATGTATATTTAGTGAGTTGGGACTTGAATTTTGTTCAGAGCTCCCTTTGCGGGTTCTGAGTCTGATGAGTATCAAGTCTTTTGTTACTAGTAGTTTAAATTCTAGCATATTGGACTATAAAGTGCTAATATTTAGGGTCGAATAGATTTCATCATAAATTTTTAATTAGATCCCATACAAAACTTCATGGCTAAGAATTGATTTAAGATTCTTTAAATATTTCCAAGGGGAATTTTTTTTGGGCCATGATTTTTTATGGATACCAAATCTTAATGCCTACATCACCATAATGTGTGACTTTTCCCAGGAACGAAGTTACCATTACTTGA
Source organism: Viscum album (assembly GCA_963277665.1). Classification (NCBI taxonomy): domain Eukaryota; kingdom Viridiplantae; phylum Streptophyta; class Magnoliopsida; order Santalales; family Viscaceae; genus Viscum; species Viscum album. The sequence continues at coordinate 1,561,054,924 of OY728159.1, forward strand.
AAAACCCGTTATGGGGGATAAATTTTGCAGGACCAACTAGGGAATATGCTGCATAGTCAAATAGTGACATCTTTTGACTGAAAGGCCTGTAATGTAGGCAACTTATGAAAGGCCTCCTAACAACACGTGTTTCATATTCAGGAAAAAGAGCTCTTAGATGTTTGACGTTATATTGTTAAAACTCAATGAAAATTTATGGAGATTCAGATTTTCCAAATCATATAGTTTGGTTTATGGAGAAAGGTACCTGGATATGGAAAGGGTATCTCTAATCAAGATATCCAAAGAATCAGAGGAATACAACTTTTACAATGGTTTGACCCAAATGTAAAAGATACAGTGTTTGTAGTTTCAGTTCATACAACTAGGACCAGAAATGGAAATGATATATAACATGTAGTCAAGTGATTTCAAGATTATTTCATAGTGTACCGAGCACATGATGAGGGAAATGTGTAAACCATGGTCTTTAAGACTTTCAGATTGTGAGATAGATAACGAGAGAAGTATACTTGAATGACTGTTTTAAAATACATATTCTTGTATATTTTCATCAAAGATTAAAGGGGACAAAGATACTATAACCAAGAATAAAGTTACCATTACTTGACAACCCCGTTATGGGGCTACATTATGCAGGACCAACTAGGGCATATACTGCATAGTCAAATAGTGGCATTTTTTGACTGACATGACTTTTATGTAGGAAAATTATGCTAGGCCGCCTAAGGGAACATGCTACATAGTCAGGAAAAAGAGCTCTCAGATATTGAAAACCTTGTTACCAGAAACTGTAAGAAAGATTACGAAAATATGAAAGAAAAATTCAATATTAAGAGTGTGAAATATGGAAGGGGGTTATGCCCAATGTATATAAGAGATATTTGAACCAATATTCACCATAAATTTTATGTCCTTTACATAGATCTAAGTCATATGTAAAATGGAGGCTTTCTTTGTTTCTATTGAATGAATATGGTAATGTGCAATTTAATGTCATGCAGTGAGGACATTATACTATGCAGTTTTGAGTCATGCAATGAGGAAATTATACAATGCAGTTTTGAGTCATGCAGTGAGGACATTGATAAACCCATAAGAAATTGAAAACGCCCTATTTATATAAATAATCTATTTACTCAATTCCTAAGCCCATTTGAGCTATGCTCGGTGTGAGAAACAAGGAGCGGTAAGGGTTCCTTTTATAATATAAAGGCGATCCAAGTGAGAAATAGGGGTGTTAAATTTCCATGCAGTTTAGCGTCATGTGGTAAGTATGAGAATGAACCAATATGAAAGAAAAGACACATTGTAACTGGATTAATGGATAAAATATAAATGTGATTATGTGTCTTTCTGGATAAAGAATCAATTCATGCATAGTTCTTAAAACATTTCCTATGTAGATTTGATTCTTATACCAGAAATAAAGGGGGTTTTGTTGTTGTTGTTTTTATCACGGCTGTGCCCAAAATTGGAGATTTATGCATCTTTATATATCTCATTGGAAAGAAAGAAAAAAATGAGAATCAATCCGTACGTAGTTCTTGAAACAATCATTCCTCATGTTTATCAGATTTGGCATGAAAAATGTGGGATTTTAACACATTCTAAGAGAATGTTAAATCTTAAGACATAAAATGGTATACAGACCAAATCTTAAATCTTAAGGAAACACTCTGTATATATCTGATTCATATACAGCAGAAGAAAAGAAAATAAGAGAATTTTTTTATTTTTGTTGGGCCCTGAATTGGAGATTTAGGTGTCTCTACGTATCTCATTGGAAAAAAATGAGAATCAAGCCATATGTAGTTCTTGAAACTTGGTCTTTATGCAGATCTGACTCTGACATTGGAAAGAGAGGGACTCATATACTAATAAAGATTAGTGATGATTTCAACAGTATTTACTCATGGAAAATTATAATATCTTATAGAGAAAACATCTACTGTACAAATGATGTCGTGCAATTTAATGTCATGCAACAAGGAAGAAAATGCTATGAAATTTAACGTCATGAAGCATGGACGCTTATGGTAGTTATGCAGTTTAATGTCTTGCAACTAAAACATGGGAGCTGTGCAATTTTATGTCTTGTAGCAAGGATGTGGTACCGTTCAGTTTAAATTCTTGCAGTGAGGACTAATTATGCAAAACAATACAAAGTATTTCTTCAAAAATCTTGCATTTGTTGGGGCTGTGATGAGCTCTCCATCAATTGAGATTAAAGCATATGCTCCATTTGAATAAACCTTATGTATGGAATAAGGTCCTTCCAAATTTGGCTCATGTTTTGGAGGTTTCTTTCCTTGTATCATTGGAGTTCTAAGGACCAATACCAATTCTCCTTGAAGGAATGAGCAAAGACGAACTTTCTTATTAAAAGCCCGCGCAATTCTGTTCTGATAGACTTCTAGATGATGCAAAGTATGCAATCTTTTCTCATATAATCGTTCAAACTCATTGAACCATTTCTAGGACCTTTCATCTGTAGATAATTGATCATAGATCACAACTCTTAATGAAGGTAATTTCATTTCAATTGGTAAAACCGCTTCAGTTCTATATACCAATGAATAAGGAGTTTCTTGCATGGCAGTACAGATAGTTTTCCGATAAGGCCATAAAGCATTCAAAAGTGTATCAGGCCATGATTTCTTATCTTTATCCACCATCTTTTGGATTATATTTGAAAAGGTTTTATTGAAAGCCACTATCTGTACATTGTCCACCACATGATAGTGAGATGAATGGTTGGATTTGATATTATATTCCTGATATAACTATTTTACTTCAAAAGAACAAAAATTGGTACCATTGTCCATCAAGATAATATGAGGGATGCCAAATCTGGCGATGATATTAGTTTTGAAAAACCTAATGATGTTTTTAGCTCCAACTTCCTTGAGAGGTATTGCCTCAGCCCACTTAGAGATGAAATTAGTAGCAGTAAGAATATACTTAAACTGCTTAGCCGTGGATGGAGGATAAGGCCCTACTATATCCATTCCCCATTTGGAAAATAGACAAGAGTATTTAGATGTATATAGTAACTCTGGGGGTTGATGAATGAAGTTGGATTGCACTTGAAAGGTATGAAATTTCTTTGTGAAGTATGTACAATCTTGTATCATTGAAGGTAAAAAATATCCAAGCCCTTGAATTTGATCAGAGAGTCTGTGCCCAGATTGGTGGGAACCACAATCTCCTGAATGAACTTCTTTTATGACAGTAGCATTTTCTTCTCCATCAATAAATCTGAAGAGAATCCCATCCAATCCCCACTTATAAAGGTTCTTTCAGTGATTTGGACCATCATAAAGAGTAAAATTTGCCGCTCATCACCAGATCTGCTCCTTCTCAACCCTATTTGGTGGAAGTATCCCATTTTGAAGATATTCCATGATGGATGTTCTGCATCCCGTGATATGACCATACGGTTCAGAAATAGGGAAAATTTCATTGATTTCCACCCTCATGGTTTTAACAAAAGGTGAAACCATGCAGCGATAAGCTATGCTGATAACTGTCTCATCCTGATTTGGATCTGCCAAGGCTGTAGCTACATTAGCAAGTGCATTTGCTTGGGAATTTCATGATCATGGGACATAGGACAATGTTTGATCTGAAGTAAATTCAGCTATTAATCCTCTGAAGTAATCACACAACGGTAATAACTCTTCTTTTCTGATAGAGTATTCCCCATTGATTTTTTTGATTACCAATTCTGAATCACCCTTTATCTTTAAATGATCCATTCACACCTGAAGGGACAATTCCAAACCTATGACGAGAGCTTGATATTATGCCTCATTATTGGTACCACCTTACGATAATATAAAAGAATAAGGCAATACTACCTTTTCTAGGGAAATAAAGACTATTCCTAATCCAACCTTGTTGAGTTAGGGATTTTCCAGTCTCTTCCCTGTTGGACTTCTAGAAGCGCCATAAAAATACATTTTCCATGTCTGGGAATTATCTTGAATATAGAAGACCTCTTCATCAGGAAGTTCAATATTAAATGATGTATTTTTCACGGATGAATGCGCAGTAAGGAAATCAGCCAGGGCTTGACCCTTTATTTCCTTTTCAGGCACAAACTGGATTTCAAACTGCTGCAAAATAACTGCCCACCGTGCTAGACGTCTTGTAAGAATAGGAAGACTGAGGATAAATGTGAGTGGGTTATTATGAGATACCAATTGGACCTCATGATGTAGTAGATAATGCCTTAATTTCGGAACTGCAAAGATTAATTTCAGGCAGCATTTTCCAATATTTGAATACCGAGTTTCTGCATCAAGTATAGTGCGACTGAGATAGTAAAGGATGTTTTCACTCCCGAAATCATTCTTTTGGGAGAGGAAGGAACCTAGTGATCACTCTAAATATTTCACATAGAGAATAAGTGGTATTCCTTAAACAAGTGGCATTAATACCGGTGGACTCAAGATATATTTCTTAAGGGTATCAAATGCCTCTTGGCAATCTTCGGTCCATTGGTAGGTAACTCCATTCTTCATTAATCTGGTGAAGGGTAAACATTTTCCTGCCAAATTGGCGATAAAGCACCGAATATTGGCCAAGTTTCCTTGAAGTCCTCTTAATTATTTCAAATTTCTAAGAGGTGTCATTTCATGGATTGATTTTGTTTTCTCAAGATCAACTTTAATACCATGATGGCGTACACCAAAGTCAAGAACTTTTCCTGAGGTTACCCTGAAAGCACATTTCAAGGGGTTCATCTTCAAATTTTGTTGTTGAAGTTTGTTAAATATGATTTCCAGATCGGACAATTGATCAGAATGTTGTCTAGATTTAACCACCAAATCATCCACATAACATTCAACAAATTTCCCTAAAAAGGGTTTGTAGATATGGTGCATGGCATGTTGATACATTTCACCTGCATTCTTCAGGACAAAGGTCATTACCCGAAAAAAAACACACCTTGAGGGGCTCTAAAGGCTGTAAATTCATCATCTTCTTGAGCCATTCAGATTTAATTATATGCAGAATATCCATCCATGAAGGAAAGTGCTTCATAGCTAGATGCTGCATCAATTAAGATTTCTCTGATCAGAACTGGAAAATCATCCATGGGACAATGCCGATTAAGATCTCTGAAGTCAATGCAAACTCTAATTTTTCCATTCTTATTTTTCACAGGGACAATATTAGACATACATTTGAGATATTGAACTTCTCTAAAGAAGTTATACTTGATAAGGTTATCAACTTCAGCTTCAATTTTGGTGGCATAAGTTGGCGTGTTCTTCTTGCTGCTTTCTGGAATCCTCGATGTTCTTCTGGAAAACCCAAATGATGAGTGGAAACATCTGGATCAAGACCCATCATTTCGGTATAATTACAAGCAAATACATCTCGGTATTTCTTTAGAAATGAACCATACATATATTTCTCTTCAATAGTCATGGCTTCACTAATTAAAGTGGGGCGTGGATCTTCTTTTGTACCCAGATTTATTTCTTTGAGTTCATCCACAGTGGTAGAGATACCCTCTTCAAATGCTGGAGGTGCATCCCTAAGAGCTTCCTCTACTTCTTCTATATGTGTTACTTCTTCTGTTTATACTTTCATAGTATATGACGAAGTAGAATTTCCATGGTTAGAGGAGAAGTTAAAATTTGAAAATCTTGAAGAAGAGGATGCCATTTCTGACCCTATTGATGATGAAGGGTCTTTTGGGGTGATAGATAGGAGATGATGGATTGAAAATTGACATCATTGTTTTCCTATGGCACTGCTATAACTTCTTCTGGTTTGGTTGATGAAGTATAGCATTTCTGGAATTCAGTGGGTGAAATGAAGACATCTCCACTTAAGCTTTCATCACTGCTCGGTAAATCAATAATTTCTCTCATGGTGTCTGGCTTGGTTGTCGTAGTTGACATTATGGATGTTTCCATAAGAGTGTTCGGATTTAGGTCTATCCTTTCAATTTGACTGATATAAAACACATAGTCTATACTCACATGTGTGAATGGGTATTTTGGAATCTTTTCCAAACCATTTGGAGCATTAATTTTGGTAACCTCCTTTGACGTTGATTTTTCCGTTCCTTCCATGTGATAGAATTCTGCCACAATGTATTGAGATTCACATGTTTTGAATAGGGATTTATCACCATATAATGTCCCAATTTGAATACTGAAACAATATTTGAGACATTGATGATATGATGAAGGTATGGCCACATGTTGATGTAGCCAAGGTCTTCCAAGAAATATGTTGAAGGCTGTGTCATGACAAACAACTATGAAATCTAAATTAGACACAAGTTCCCGAAACTGAGTTCTGAGTGTAATATCACTCAGAGGTTCTTGTTCATTTTTATCATATCCTTGCAACATCAAAGTAGAAGGATATAAATTAGATTCATTGAGACCGAATCAACGAAGTGTACGAATAGGGATGAGGTTGAATCCTGAACCATTGTCAATGAGAGCTCGTCAGATGTCTATATCATTGAAATTTCCAAATATATACAAAGGTCTGATTTGTCCATGTACAACATCATCTTCATCTTCATCTGTAAAAGATATCACTGCATGGAATTCTACAGGATCATTATCTATATGGTAGACCACAACCACAACAATTTCAGTTTCAAATTCTTGAGGACATAACAAAGCCTCAATAAGCACTTCACAAAGATCTTTTTATAGATTTAAGGAATCTAGAATTTATAACATGGCCGGTACTCGGGTCAAATTTTTTAGGACATCATACTTTTGGTCTAGATATCTACGTTTCCCATCATGAAAATGTGGTTTTGCAGGTGCCTTGGAATTTGATGCTTTGGCAGTAGATGTATCTCATATCGGGGCAGGAATTGGAAACACTCCTGGCTTCGATAGATTAGACTGATTAGGTATATATATTTACTGAGAAGAAGAAGGTGTAACCTCTAACCGTTATTCCAAAATAACTGTGTTAGGACCGAATCTGCCATGTGTGGAAGAGCATTCTTTTTTCTGTTGAGCCCGTTGAAGGTCTTTTCCATGAGTTTCTGCCACATATACAGTTCTGGAAGGGGTAGGATTTAAATAATGACTTCTGAAATATCCACGTCTTTCCCTGTATCCTAGACCTATGTCTCTTCTTCTAACTCCTCTGTTAGATATAGGGAATTTAGATTCATCAATATTGAAACTATCATTGACATAGTGATCCATTAAATGAATCATGTTAATAGAACCAAAGATCAATTTTTCATCTGATGAAGAATCTTCCTGATGAACCGGTTCAGGATATACCATTTGGTGAAAGAGTGCCCGTGCTTTTGAAGAAAATGGTATAAAATTTTCCAATGTCAAAGACTACTTAGGCTTTGACATGAGCTCGCCTTCTTCTAACTGATCTTCTTTCTTCAAATTACGCTGCTTATTTGAGGATTTTCCTTTTGATGAAGGGGGTTTTAATGTGGAAGAAATAACATAAGACACAATTGGTTGATTCAATTGTGTTTGTAAAATGGAATGAGTTCAGTTGATCATTTTCCTGACCATACAATCATCATATTTATATGCATTTTTACTTTTGACTTCATGCCCCTTGCCTTCTTCCTCTGGGTCAGTAGCAGTAACACATGCTACCTGGGATGAAGAACCATTCGGTTTTACCTGTCCAGAGTCCACCATCTTTTGTAGGAGTCCTTTGAAGACAAAACACTCTTGAATGGGATACCCCAACATCTGATGAAATATGAAATAGTTGGGGAGGTATTCATCTCCTTCCTTGTTCAGCCTTTTGGGACTTGGAAACTGAACTAGATTGTTTTCCAAAGCTGAGATGAAGTAACCAATAACTTTTTCATTTTGTAAAGAATAAACTTTTTTCTTTAAATCATCAAACTATTTCTGCCTTTGATCTTTTTGATCATCTTGATGAGGTGGTCATTTTTGTTGACGCTCGAGAGTTGGAGCCCTTCGATACGATGAAGGTTTTGAAGTGGAAGCAGGTACAACTGCTTGTTTAAGTGTAACTGTAGCAGTCTCTGCTTTCCCTATTATCCTTCCAGGAACTGATGGAATTACATGAGTTTTAGCCTTAGTCATTGTAAGAGAGTCTTCTATCTATTGGTATATTTAAGTAAGGTCATGAAACCCTCTTGTGTATTTCATAGGGATCAAAGGTGTGCAGAATTCATCATGCAAGTTTGCCACACAGATTGACAACAATTCTTCTTGAGGGAGTGCTAAAATTAAGGAATATTTCAATCCCTTCCAGTGAACAATGAAATCCGAAACTCTTTCATTATTGCTTTTTTTACAACTGGTAAGATAAAAAACTATCATCTTTGGTAATGTTGAGCTAAATTGAAGAATGAACCATTGACGAAGATCTTCCCACCCAATAATTGACCGAGATTGCAAACTTGTATACCACAAAAAAGAAGGTCCTTGTAATGACTGTACAAAACACATGAGTTTAACTACTTCTTGTTGTTGAGGAGTTCCCATCATAGGATCACAACAAGAAACAAAATGTGTTAAGTGTTGTTCTGGATCTCCCGAACCATTAAAAATTGGGAATATGGTATTCAAAAAATTTAATGGGGGAGGGATTGCATCCACCCATTCAGGGTAAGATCTATTTTCTTGTTGAACTTATGCATGTTTTCCTTCCATAGCTTCCAAACGAGTTGTTAATGTCTCAATGGTAGTCATTAATTTTTTAGAAACATCTAGTTGAGCTTGGACCTGAGTAGGTTCAATAACTGGAGTTTGGACGGGTGTGGCGACCGATACTGCCACTGATGGTAGCATTGCCGGTTGCTGTTGCATATGACTCGTAGGATTGGACCTGTGAGGGTGTACTTGCAAAGGGGGATATTCTTGATCCATCCCAGCAGCTGCAAAAAATTACCTTGATTGATTAACTCCAGCATGCTTAGGAGGAAGACTACCTTGAAGTAGTTCTACATTTAACCTCCTTAATTCCTTCATTTCTTCTTCTTGCTATGCGAACCTTTCCTCTAATGAGAGTGATTGGCCTTCTCTAGAGGTAGGGTGGGATGTAACATGACTTTTACCCTTTTCCTTGGGATGTGCCTTTTTGGATTATGGAAGGGAATTACCCAAAAGAATGTATTGCCCCTAGGAAACCCTCTCTGTTCTTGTACACACACCTCCTTCATTCGTTTCTGGGTGTACAACTTCTTGAACATGAACTTCTTCATCTGATTCCTCTGAGTGAGCCTCATGTTCTAGGGGATTAGTGACAAAGGAATTGATGAGATTTATCAATACATAACGCATTGATGGCATTCTTTCAGTTCTTATACTAGATTGTTTCCCTTTGTGTCTTTTATGATACCTCGTTCTCCTATATAAGGAATTCCTTGGAACTATTTGGAAAAAATTAACCTGAAGCGAATCATTGGATAATTCAGTTATACGATTTCCTTGTGGCTTCTTCCCTAATCAAGAGAAAACTGACTTCGGCTGAGGAGGGGATTGAAAATGTGAAAAATCCCCCATCCTTGTAGTATGGGGTTGTTTTTGTTCTTAATCTTCAAATATTTGAGCATTGTTAAATGAATTCAAGGATAGATTTAGACGATCCACCAGCCTCGCAAGCAGGGTTTATTCTTGAACTGCTATAGCTGAAGTCCATGCAAATGCTCTTCTGATTTTGCAGATTTTGGTTCAAACATTAACTGGGTGCATTATCCGACCATCATTTACACCACCCATTTTAGAGGATCGCTGTGATATTTCAGACATTTTCATCCTCTGACGTCTGACATCCTCTAAATGAGATTCCTGCTCAATATTCTCAGAAGCTTGGTGTAATATAAGCTCAATAAATTCTTTTCCTTAAGCCTGATTCTGATGAGAACTGGTTGGGGCTTGTTCTTGAGTATACATTTTATTACATAAAAAACCTATTGATTGAGGCTAATTGTGGGAAATAGAATTTCATGAAACCAATTTTGGCGGACTTTTATGATTTTGGAGTGCAGTGAAATTAAATGCCCCATATGCACCCCATCATTTGATACGAAAATTAGATAGGGAATCAGAAATTAATTGGCGTAGCCTTTACAGATCATTGAGACTTGCACGCTGAAGGTTTATCTATTTTTTTCAACCCTTGGATGTTGGGAAACTGAAAGAGATTCCTAGTCAATTTGGAGCTACAACCCTTCTATTACCTTTATATGATTTTGATATTTATCATATCGTAAGACTTTGGTTTTCAAATGACGAAGAGTTTTCCATTATTTAAAACGAATGTCATGAATACAATATTCTGTCATCAATTCTGGAATATCTAACTGAGAATTTTCTTAAGGCCAGAACATGACTGGTATTTATCCTTTAGGTAATTGTTTCCTCATGTTCAACACATCTTCATCATCTTCTACTATAGGTTTCTCCACTTGGTCTGACCAAAGTGGATGCTCTGCATTTGAGGATAAATTAATCAAGGGAGTTTCATAGAATGATCATTCCCTTAAGATATCTTTTGGTTGAGATAGTGTTTCAACCATAAATGACAAGTCATTAGACAAAAATATACTTGTGTTTGCAAGTGCCTCAAGATAGGAGGGATTTCCTGTTACTACATTGTCAATTATATAATTGTTTTGACATTGCGAAATACTACTAAGGAGAGTACTTTCGCAGCGAAATCCATCATGGGGAGGATCACCATGGTAGATTACATCAAGAGATAAATCTTCTTTCTCCTTGGTCTTCTGGCCACATGGAGGGTTGTCGTGGCTCCCATCCCGAGATAGGCACTCTAGATTGACTGAATTTTTATGAAGCAAGTTTTCATGATGAAGTGTCTGATGAGAAGCTTCATAAGTACAACTACCACTCCCAAAATTTGGTAATGGGAGGGTAGGATCTTGAGAAGCAACAAATACATGTCTAAGCGTTTCAAGAACTCCAGCATTAAGAGGAGATAAATTACAGATTGACTCTTGATTTTACAATGGTTTTTGGTGAGATTTCTTCTTGGATGTTCTCTTATACTTAGTTGGGGCCACTTTTTGGGAAAAGTGGTTATCATGGGCAGGTATATGTGCTTGTATTGGATTAGTTACCAGAATATACTGGTTACCTCCAATTGGAAGGGGTATATGTTCCCAATCTTGTTGTCCATATGATATCGGGGAGTATGCCCCATGACCCTCCTGGACTAGAACATAGGTGTGTATCTACTCTAGGATGGCATGCTGTTGTGTCATCCCATGTTTGGGGACAAATTTATGTGTATGTTCCCCTAATACTGCTGAAGTAGTTGTTAAAATATCCTAACATGTTTCCAGAATATGGGAAGGGATATGAGTCTACCCTTTCACCATTGACAAGACGTGTTTAATGACTTCAGCGGTCAGAAAGGGAATATATTTCCATTCCGTATATGGAGTAGGTGTATGGTTGCGCCCAAATTTACCCTACGGGTAAAAGCGATCGATGTAGTACATGTAGGGGTCGAGTCCACAGGGACCGAAGAAGTAACCTTGAGACGCTATGATTTGGTGAAGGATGGGCTATGAAGTAGCCAAATTTTGTTTTGATTTTTGATGGTTTAAATAACACTAAGACACCTACGTGAATTCAATTTAATGAAAATGGGTTGATCTAGGATTATGCTCGGGGTGGATTGAATGAATTTTACTTCTTTAAACAATTTTGGTTTTATTAATTCTTGATGAATCCATTCTTCAAAAATAACACTACCTTCATCATTTTCTGGTTTGGTGCTTACTAAACACAATTAATAATCCCCTATACACTTAGAGAACCAAATTCATGATCTCTCCGAGGTATATGGTCATTTAGTAATTGAATTTATTTTTCTCAAACACAGTAAAGATGAAGAGTAGAAATAACTGAAGAATGGATGTCTTAAATTAATTATCCAATTAACAACAATTCGTTCATAAAATAACACTCAATCCAGCCTTCGCATCCTCCTAAGATCAACCCATTAAGGGTTTAGCCCTCCATTGATGATATACTCTCAATGGTGGGCAGAATATGGCTAACATGAATTGGATTGAAGAAATTAAAATCGCGGAAATAACGAGCACTCCTCCGTGTGTGTGAATGAAATTCACACCTATGTGTGAACTAATACACAACAACACAGAGATATCACTGTGATTTGTGATTATAAAGTTTTAATAAATGAAATGGAAAATATATAAGAGAAATAAGTTGATTAAGAACATAAAGATACAAAAAAGAAACTTACATGGAAATGGAAAACATTACAAAGGAAATTTGGAAGCAAAACATTACAATGAAACAAAGCATCCAAGATGATAAGAAAAATTTTCACCCCCATTACCTTCACCACTAGCTCCTTATATAGGCATATTAGGAGCCTTAGGTACATCCCCCAACAATTAATTCACCCCCCAACAATTAATAGAGTCAAATGGAGGGTGAATAATCAAAAGGAAATTGATGTTTCGAATTTGACCCGGAAAACTGTCCAGATTCGTCCACCACATTGACGTGTGAATTAGAAATTGAAGACGGCCGAATCCGGAGGGGCTGTAGAAGACAAATATCTTCATACATCTGTCCTATATGATCTGTAAAAAGTTCAGGAAATTGCGATGAGCCGTTTCGAAGTTATAGTCGAAATGGTGGGACGGATTTTTGAGCATTAATGTCATGTCCACCATTTAAATATCAACTTCAGATCCATTTATCATCATGATAAAATCAGAATTAGCTCTGGAACAGTTGAATAAAATGATCCTCATATTTTTATCTTTCTACTGTATAACTTTGAGCTTCATTGGGCTTGGTTTCTGGGCCCCACATTTGTTTGATGGGGCTTAGGCCCATTATGCTTTTTCCAGCATGTTTCTGCCTTCAGGCGCAAAATTCTCCATCTTCCTTTGTGATTCATCCATCGGACCTAAAAGATAAAATGTTCCAAACAAAGTGATAAATAATATCCCAAAATTTCAAATTAAAATGATGAATATTGTAATTTCCACAAGCAAATTATTGAGTGGGCCCAAATTGACATTTTAAGCATGAATTGCACAATGATGGGAAATGAAGTTCAATTTCTTAATTGGACTAAAATTGATGTTTATGAACTTTTAAAAACATTAATATTAAGAACTTAACAATGAATATTAGCCACTTTCAGTGACTAATCACACCCCCCAACATGAGTTTTTCTAGTCCCGAGCAAAATAAATTACAAATATGAAATCAAAATCCCATTTTCCAAAAACATTTAAATACACATTGCTCACTCAAAAGATATCATACCCAAAAAATTATGGAACCCATAAAAATAATTTAAAACAAGCTAGGTCCATAAGCATATCCCAAGCCCAAGCCCATTCCTTTGTTCAAATTCATTGCCACATTTCATCCAATTCCAATTAAGCATGATAAAGTGTTGTGCATCATAAAAGATATGGGGACCATTTTATTGTTCAAGGGGAAAAAATGGAAGCGCTAGGTGGGAATCACATTAAACCTTAAGATGACTATCCCTTTTCTTTTATTTTTTTATTTTTTAACCACAATTGATATGAAAAGACTAACTCTGGGCAAGACAACTATGGGGTCACGATCCCCAAGTGCCGAACGCCACACATATTGTCAATTTCATGCTCTACAATAGAGATATAAAGCCTAACTCTGGGCAAGACAACTATGGAGTCACGATCCCCAAGTGCCGGACGCCACGCATTTGGACAAAACATTGCTCTATGTTCTCATTTTTTTTGTTTTTTTTGTTTTTTTTGTTTTGTTTTTTTGTTTTTTTTTGGATACTCAAATTAAACTAAAAGTGACCCCAGAACCCTATGCTATAATGAAAGGAACCCAAGAACTCAAATTTACACCCACGATCCAGTAGACGTGCATTGTGGCATTTTTATTAAGAGGATGAAAATGTAAACTTTGAAAAATCACATCGGACAACCGCACTTTCCAAAAACTATGCTCATGAACTTAAACTTGCATTAAAATCAGAATCAATGCATACAAAATTTATTTGATATCCAATTTTAGAGTTTGCAATGTGTGTTTATCATGATTAAGGTTAATGGAATTTTTCTTTTCATGCATGTTTTTATTCAAAAAAAAATCATTTTTTATCCCCCCCCCCAACTTAGAATAACACTGTCCCCAGTGTTTAAAGAAAAGAAAAGCTAGAAGGGGGTAGGAGAGGAGTTCAACGAATAAATTTAAAATGAAAATCATGGAATGAAGTCACCTGGTGGTTGATGATGATAGTGCATGCCATAGTCTCCCTTCAATCCTGGATTTGAGTCTTAGTGGCTTGGATGGTGGTGAATGGATTTTCTTTATGGCTTACGACTTGTCCTTTTATTTTTTTTAAACCTATAAAAACATAAAAATAAAACAAAACAAAATAAACTGATGATACATTGTCTTCTTTATATTTTCTGGGTAAGGTATTACTCAGAGATCAAACTACGTGACACAGATGAATATGGCGCTCCCCTTTCATACCCATCCTTACTCACAAAAGAAGAACAGTTCAACAGTTTATGGTAATTTATTATATGAAAAAGAAAATGATTCAAAATGATTAGAAAACATGAAAACCGTGGGTTGCCTCCCATGCAGTGCTTTTTTTAACGTCGTTAGCTCGACTTGAACCCCCAACTTATCTAATTCCAACTTTCAAAATTTTAATGAACCCATCTTTCTCCACTTCAACAAGATTGAGATTGATTGTTTTTTTGAAATTTGTTTTGTATGAAATCATATTTTCTATAATGATTGGTAAAATCCAAGGAATATCTAAAATGGTTGATCGAGTTGTTTCTATAGTCTTTCCTAAGACACCAAGGATCATTCCTACATTATTGATTTCATGATATGGATGAATGACAACTGAAATTTCTTGTTTATCACCTATGATGGGATTCCTCAGTGGGGAAGTAAGGACATTGATTTTGAGTTCAGGTTGGATAGAACATTTAAACCCAGATAAGGAATTAGAATCAAAATCAATTTCATTTTCAGCATTTCCCAACACAATTGGTTCCATTTGAATTGAAGATTCAACCCCAAAGTTTTCTAGATGAGTTTCATGAATGGGTATGGATTTGATGTTTGTGATTTCTCCTAATGGTTCAATGATTGGTGTTTTTGAAAAATTATCATTGGAGAAATATTCTGGGCATTCAATCCATGAAGAAAAATTTCCCTCTTGTGAATTCATGAAATCAATTTCATCCTGATTTAAACACTCATTAACAATTCCTTGATCTTGTTCAGTTATCTCATATCCAAAGGTTAGTTCTTTTTTCAAATCATGAGAGGTTTTTGGGATAAAATATTCATCTATCAAGGATGAGGAAAGAATATCTTGAGTGGGAACAGGTTCCTCAAAAGTCTTAAAGCTTTGTAGTTCTAATCTGAAAGATGAAACTTCTGAATTCATTTTATCCATTTGTTCACACAATTGTTCAAGAATTTTTTCAGGATTAGGGTTGATATATGATTGTACATCATGGACTTCCTCATTATTTATCTTTTCAATCATTCTTGATAGGTATGGAAATTGATCTTGTAAACGTTCAGCATCCCATTGATTGTACATCTCATCTGTTGTGGTGTATTCAATTAAGGATTGGTCAATGAAATTTTCTATGTGAGGTGATTAAAAATATTGATTTTCCAGATGATTATATCCTTGGTATTTTAATGGCTATTGTTGAAGATAATCCATTGGAGTTTATTGAAAATTGTTTTTGGGATTCATTGGACACACAGGAACAGAAAGGGGAAAATAGAAGAGAAATTTGGGTGAGAATAGAGAATTTGGGGTGAGAAAAGAAGATGAGTGTCTAAGGTACTTACTTGGGTCCCCGGAAACGGCGCCAAAACTTGGTTGCGCCCAAATTTACCCTACGGGTAAAAGCGATCGATGTAGTACATGTAGGGGTCGAGTCCACAGGGACCGAAGAAGTAACCTTGAGATGCTATGATTTGGTGAAGGATGGGCTATGAAGTAGCCAAATTTGGTTTTGATTTTGGATGGTTTAAATAACACTAAGACACCTACGTGAATTCAATTTAATGAAAATGGGTTGATCTAGGATTATGCTCGGGGTGGATTGAATGAATTTTACTTCTTTAAACAATTTTGGTTTTATTAATTCTTGATGAATCCATTCTTCAAAAATAACACTACCTTCATCATTTTCTGGTTTGGTGCTTACTAAACACAATTAATAATCCCCTATACACTTAGAGAACCAAATTCATGATCTCTCCGAGGTATATGGTCATTTAGTAATTGAATTTATTTTTCTCAAACACAGTAAAGACGAAGAGTAGAAATAACTGAAGAATGGATGTCTTAAATTAATTATCCAATTAACAACAATTCGTTCATAAAATAACATTCAATCCAGCCTTCACATCCTCCTAAGATCAACCAATTAAGGGTTTAGCCCTCCATTGATGATATACTCTCAATGGTGGGCAGAAGATGGCTAACAAGAATTGGATTGAAGAAATTAAAACCGCGGAAATAACGAGCACTCCTCCATGTGTGTGAATGAAATTCACACCTATGTGTGAACTAATTCACAACAACACAGAGATATCACTGTTCTTTGTGATTATAAAGTTTTAATAAATGAAATGGAAAATATATAAGAGAAAGAAGTTGATTAAGAACATAAAGATACAAAAAAGAAACTTACATGGAAATGGAAAACATTACAAAGGAAATTTGGAAGCAAAACATTACAATGAAACAAAGCATCCAAGATAATAAGAAAAATTTTCACCCCTATTCCCTTCACCACTAGCTCCTTATATAGGAATATTAGGAGCCTTAGGTACATCCCCCAATAATTAATTCACCCCCCAACAATTAATAGAGTCAAATGGAGGGTGAATAATCAAAAGGAAATTGATGTTTCGAATTTGACCTGGAAAACTGTCCAGATTCGTCCACCACATTGACGTGTGAATTAGAAATTGAAGACGGCCGAATCCGGAGGGGCTGTAGAAGATCAATATCTTCATACATCTGTCCTGTATGAGCTTAAAAACTTTCAGGAAATTTCGCTCAGCCGTTTGGACGTTATAGTCGAAATGGTGGGACGGATTTTTGAGCATTAATGTCATGTCCACCATTTAAATCTCAACTTCAGATCCATTTATCATCATGATAACATCAGAATTAGCTCCGACCACAGTTGAATAAAATGATCCTCATATTTTTATCTTTCTACTGTATAACTTTGAGCTTCATTGGGCTTGGTTTCTGGGCCCCACATTGGTTTGATGGGCCTTAGGCCCATTATGCTTTTCCAGCATGTTTCTGCCTTCAGTCACAAAATTCTCCATCTTCCTTTGTGATTCATCCATCGGACCTAAAAGATAAAATGTTCCAAACAAAGTGATCAATAATATCCCAAAATTACAAATTAAAATGATGAATATTGTAATTTCCACAAGCAAATTATTGAGTGGTCCCAAATTGACATTTTAAGCATGAATTGCACAATGATGGGAAATGAAGATCAATTTCTGAATTGGACTAAAATTGATGTTTATGAACTTTTAAACACATTAATATTAAGAAATTAACAATGAATATTAGCCACTTTCAGTGACTAATCAGTGTATGTGCCTACTCTTGTCCTCCTTTTCCTATCAACAGATATTGAAAGTACTTATTTATAGGCGCAGAGAGTTGAGTATGCTCCAGATTTTTCATCGGATCTTTCCGAGTGACTTCTCAGGGTGCTACCAAATGAGACTGTTGGTAGGCTTGATGAACATTGACAGGTGTATGTGCCTGTTGGATATTCTCCATCAAATATGGTTGACAAGATTCCTTTAATACTGGTAGATGAGACTGCTGATAGAATTGGTGATTGTAATCAGGTGTATGTTCTTGCTTACCGGTTTCCACCATATTAGATTGATGAACTTCTTTGGTTGTAGTCAGACGAGCTTGATAACTTGCTATTGAATTATAAACAGGTGTATGAGCCTGCCTATATTACTCCACCGGAATTGTCTGGTGGGATTGGTGTGTTACTGCCAGGCGAGTCTTCTGAGTTGTGAAATCAGGACGGATGAGTTTATATGACCGCTCGTTGTTTTACATCAAGTTAGATAGATGGATTTTTCTGGGGGAGGTAGAGGTGAGATCCTAATTCCTGTTAACTGGATGTCATCCCTGGAGGTTTGTCTTGAATGCCCAATTCTGAGAGACCTGGGCCAAATGTCAAGAGGCAACATCCCCATAATGTTGGGGATATACTACCCCATGATTCTGGAAGTTATTGCTAGTGGGAGTCCTCAAGATGGACTCCTGTATTCTTGAAGTGAGGACTTCAGTGACCTCTTGATCTACCTACCTATAGTATGCGAAAGATTTATTATTGTGTTCCTAGGATAAAGACCCAAAATGGTTGGAAACATTGGTTGGAACCATTTTCTTCTTGATCATTGTTCATTGTTTTCCAGATGATTGAGGATTATTGTTGACCTGGAGGGCCTGTCAAGTAGCCTCCAAAGTCGGAATTGTACCGTGTTTGCGATATTCTTTTATCATCACATTGGATACCCAATGTTGAAGATGCTGGGTTGGTGATAACGTCCTTCCCGTGGAAGGAGATCCAACTTGGGTAGCAATCGGGAAGTTCACAGATGTTTTCCTTGAGAAATCCAGTCTTTGTATTGAAAGTAATTCTGTAGAAAACTGAGAACAACAACAAATTATTTTAATGTGACATCTTGTCAGATAGATAAATGCATGATTAATTTCATTGTCTATCCTTCCTTTATCAATTTATAGGGGCCTAACATATGGGTAACATTATTAACTTGGTTAAAGATTCATGTTAGGTTCACCATTTTTGTTTCATAGGTCATTGAAACATGATATTCTAGATTTAAGAATACTTGATTCCAGGCATTTTCCATTGGATTTATTCATGGAACCAGAAACATAAAAAAGTTATTTATCCAAAGAGGACCTGATTTCCAAAGTCATGCGTTCATTTAAGTTTTAAACTTTATGATACTTAAGAACATGCATTGGTTGAGAGGATGGGAGGTCAGACTCATCACAACCTTTTATGGGGAATTATTGTCTACTCCGGGACTCTCTTTGAAATTAAAATATTTTCATGTATCCTTATTAATTCACCAAGTATATCTTAAGTATCCCTTGGAATTTAAAATCACTTATTTAAAATGTATAAATTTTTAGAATTATCACTATGTATTCTAGGTTTTCCATCAATGGTATCCTCTAATATACTGATTAAAGAATCTTTTAATAACTATTTATGATGATACTAGTTTTTAATCCACTTAGTGGGGAAATATGGAGTTTATTTTTATCCAGGGAGATGAAGGTTTGTTTTGATCTTGGGATCAGGCTCATAAAATGAGTTACCTACATATCCTTGTGAAAGGAATCATAACCCTCGAAGTTCAAGGCCACTTAATGGGACACATCATACCTTTTAAGGTCATGTGATAAGGAACCCTAAGTGAAAGGTGCTTAGTTACAACTTAGTGTCGGACTTATGTTAAAACAACCCAATGAACTTTGGAAATGATATAGGTTTCCAAAATAGGATCAAACCCTATTGGGATTATGGCCTAAAGAGAACTGGGTTGATTGGAAGTGTTGGGTTTTAACCTCAAGGAGGCTTCCTACGTATCCCATATGGATGGGAATCAAAGCCCACATAGTTTGATAAATCTCATAGGAGAGTATAGTACTCTAAGAAAGATGAGTTTGGGCTTACTTCCTGAAAAAGGATGCCTAAATTAGGGGAATTATGGTTGGATTCATAAAGAGGATATCCAGTGAGCTCAGGCTCTGAAAGAGCTTCCTACATATCTCGGTTTGAATAAGAATTAGAGTTCTCGTAGTTCCTTAAAATGAGTGTTTGTGAACATGTTGTAATCATCACATATCTCTAAACCCATGTGAGTCATGCTCAGTGTGAGAAACAAGAGGATGTGAAAGATTCAACAATGACACTTCACACTTCCGAAAATTTTCTTCCATGCTGATGGAAGAGGGTGCATCGACCGTGGAAGAGGGAGAGGCGACGGTGGATGAGGGCGGGGAGATGAGACCTCCCTTTGTTCTCTTCACTTTGGAAAATGGTCTAAATGGAAGGAAGAAGGGGTGAAGGTGAGGGGCTTATACGAGGGTGGCTGCCATGAAATTGGTTCTGGTAGGGGAGGGAGACTTCACCTATACTTGCACGGAATGGAAAGTGTAATGTGTACCTTCCCTACTGGAGAACTTTGGTCCCGGGTCACCTCTTTAAAAATGGAGAGGCCAAAATCCCAGCATCTTCCAAACCCGAAACTACCCATCATTGTTTTTGGGAGAAAAGCCCATGCGACTGCGGTCATAAAAACCCATAAGAATCCCATGAATCATAACACCATTGTGAAAAAAATGTGGGAAACCTCTGACTGTGGAAATACAAACCCAAATTAGAGACACACTGATGTGACTTACCCAAAGGTCTGAGGAGTTTGGAGGTTTTGGGGGAGGTTTCAACATAGCCCCTTTTAAATATGGGAACCAAAGAAAGAGATACCCCGCCATGAAATTCTTCAAAGGGTATTTGAGTTTGTCGCATAGGTACCTCACGCCGGTATTCCATGTAAGTACCCCGCTCTGCTCAATCGTGCAGGTATGGAACACAAATGTACCACACAGTTGTAATGTGTAGGTATGGTGTGAAGTTACACTGTGTAGGTATGAATGATGAATAAAGAATTTAATAAACAAAAAAAACATGCATATTCCCTTTAATTATCCCTACTGTTGGAGTTGAGAGAACTACCTGAGAAAATTTGAGAGATTTAGGAAAAAGAGCTACGCAATGGGAGATTTAGAGAGTCTTTCAAGAATTTTCAGTCCTGAAATGGGGAGCCCAATGGTCCTATTTATAGACACAGATGTGCCTAGCTGAATAAACTTCGGTTGCACAGATATGCCGCGTAGCTCCACCATGTAGCTGCTCCATGCAGAGGCATCCAAAATCATCTCATGCATAGTTTGGCTGTGTAACCGTATCGTGAAGCTCGACCTCGTAGCCCTATCGCGTAGCTCGGCTGCGTAGCCCTATCACACAGCTCGGTCGCGAAGCCCTGTCACACAGCTCAGCCGCAGATCTCTTTCGCACAGCGGGGCTGAGCAGTTCTTTTGTGAAGCTTCTGGATATTGGTTGATGTTTCCTTTGAACTTTTTTAATCTCTTTAAGGGGTGTCAACACACCCAACCACCTTCCTCCCTCCCTTGAAAAAATGTTGTGCAGGGGGGGAAACCATCATCTGTGTAAAAAATCCTTATACCTATGATTATCCCAATTGGATATTGATTCAGAACCAATCTGATATCCACACATCCATTCTATCTGCCAAACTAAATTGCTCATATCTTTGTAAGGACACTTGAGTTTATACACCATCTGGACTAGTCAAATTCAATCTCCTTCATTAGTAAATCTTATATATTTTCTTTAGTGTGAATTTTTAGTACGTCCAAACTTATTTCCTCTACCGCATCTCAGAAAAAGTGATACTTTACCCAAATATGATTCTTCATGGAATGAAAATATGTATTATTTGTAAGGTTCAAGGTGCTCTAATTATCACAAAATAATGGAATATACCCATATATATTCCCAAGATCCTCTAATAACTTTCTCATCCAAATCACCTCTTTGTAAGTGTCATGACCTACCTTCACCAAAATGAGGGGAGGGACAGAAAACAGCCAGAACCTTCCTTATTCAATTTTAAGGAGAGATAATGACCCTTGAGTCCCACCTTCAATAGGCCCTAGGGTGGATACTACCATCAAGGGTATATAATCACACGTAATATGGAAGGCATTAACCATTTTATAGAAAAATATTGGGAGATAAGATGGTAAACACCCAAAAAACTCCAAATACATAAATTAAAAGTAAATCCAAAAGCCCTTCTTCCACATGTATGTTCAAAATAAAATTCTAAAAATTACAAGAAAACAATAGAGGAAAGTACCAAAATAATGGAAAGTAGAAACGATTACTATCCCGATGCCCAAGCTATAATAACCACACACGATCCTTGAAGTCCTCTTGGAAACCAGGAAGTAGTTTTATATACATAGGGTGAGTATACAGGTATACTCAGTAGCGAAAAACAAATGCTCTCATGAACAAGTGGGGAGGCATTCTAATTCCTCGTGACAAATAGAGATAGCCAAAACACCAAGCATGGGAAACTATCCACCCAGACTCACCAAGACACACTCCTCAAATAAGGTAAGTCAGGTAAAGTAATAGTTATAGCACATCGATATTTGGGTACCCCACACCACTTTACCACTAGTTATTTAAGATATGGTACATATCAGACCTCCAACACCATTTTCACTGCAGTCATACTATCACCCCAACAACAAAATTATGGGCCCCCACAACAATTCATCCCACCTGCAGATACCTAGGCCACCACAACCACACATCCTTCCCGCAGACACCTGAGCCACCACAACCACACATAACCACACCAGTAGAAACCTGGGCCAGAACAACCACCTCCAAGCTTGAAGACACTTGGGACTCATCCCAAAGACTCTTGGGAAACAAACCTGCCCGCACACACCGGGGCCATCCGCCACAACTTACCCTTCTTGAAGAATCTTTGGCTATAATGGAACTCAGACCATCACGGCCTACTCGAAGATTCTTGGGCTACCTGGGAGAGGGAGAAAAAAGAATCTAATAAACAGCCACTCATAATAACATTGGGAGAAAAACTCCGTACCCCATGAAATGGGGGTGTTCGACATTAAGTGATCAACTTGGGTGGGGTGCGAATAAGAAACAAAAGAACTAAATTCATACGTATAGGGAAAGAAGCATTCATCCCATCCTAGGGGTCCTAAAACCAGCTCATACACAAACACGCTTGTTACTATTCATACATGCACAAATGCACAACAACCATAACTTGAGAACCACCCCTTATTCTTATCATGTTTAAGTGATTTTATTAGAAAATAATTCTACATTAACAAGAAACTAACAGGAACATACACAAGTCAAAACAACTCTAAAGGATAAAACAACCAAACAAAAATTTAAGCATCCACACCTGATTCTCTTGTAATGTCACAAAAACAAAAGGGATCCAGGAGATCCCTAAAAGTACTGGAACCAATCCAATCCCCATCATACAGGTACAAATCCACAAGCCAACAAATAAACAATGGGAGATCCCATCCCCATCCACATCACCCAAAATTAGCAACCAGACACACAAAGAAGTTTCTAGATTTGTCCACACCATTAATTAGGTTCCTTTATGAGTTTGGTTAACTAGGTTGATCACACAAAGATTATTATTCATTGGGAATCCATTTTAACAAACAAATTTATGTGATTAAATGGTTTCTATGTTACATCCATTTAATCATATGTTTATACAGAGAAAAAAGGTTCATTAGTTCACAATAAATGACCAACAATGGTCACTATTTTTAGTGGGAATAAGCCGATACAATTCATAACATATAAGTGAAGATGAAAGAGTACATAAACATCACCATTAATCACACCACTTAATTCATTAAAGTCCATTTATTGTCTTTTTTAAGATTTTGTTTCATCCATGCCTAGTTGAAACATTATCATACCCTCCCTGCATGATACAAAGTAAAGTGAGACGAATGAAAACCTTACTTGGATGATCAAGGATCGATGTTTTCTCCTCTCAACAAGAACTGGGGATGCCCAACTTGTAGAAGAAGGACTCCAAGGGTGAGTAGGAAAAGATATGTAATGGGTGTTTGATTCCTCTTCAGGAGATGGAATACAAAATCAACAAGGAAAGAAAAGATACCATGGAATAAGAAGATCTCAGGTGATAAAAATAGAATCCTAGAGTTACAAGATATGAAATCTTTGACCGCAAAAAAGTTGGATCCTAGTTCCACCACGAGGTTGGGTGGTAACACATGATGTAATTAATTTTTATTTAATAATTATCCTGGAATATGGTGTAGGTAGCAACTGTGAGTTAAAAAACTTATTTTAAATAGAGAAAACCACGTAACATGGGCGAATCTGGAAAGCATGTGGAATGGTGTGACACTGAGAAAAAGGTCACAGGTTTTGATAAGGAAGAGTCTCCCAACTCTTGGGTGTTCAAATAATATTTTAATGTCATTAAATGAAATTGAAAAGGGGTATTAAAACATTTTTATGTCAAAAGATACGTTATGGGGGCAGAATGGAAAAACTCAAAACTAGAATGAAAAAAAAAGAAAAGAAAAGGGGGGAGACACGGTGCCACCATAATGGTGCCACTGTAACAGTGCCCACTGGTTCGGTGAGACACCATCAGCCATGCCACCATCATAGTGACACCTTCATGGATCCACCATCATGGTGCCATCGTGACTTGTTCCACCATGATTGGTGCCACCATTTTTGTGGAACTATTTGGTGGGACTGAGTTTTTGGAAAACTACGTAATAATCCACTGATGGGCCCCAAGACACCCCATACACTAGAAATTTGGAAAACTAATGGACCAGGAGGGTCTATCCCATTACATAAGATACCTCTCAAACTATTACCATCCTCTAGAATCCAATAATGAACCTGAAGAAAAGAGAGGGGTCTGAACAACCACCTTGAATGATACCTCTGAAGGACAAAACCACCATAGAGTTGTTTGAAAGCTAGAACAAACCTTGAAACCCAAAAGTATCTCCCTTAACCATATTCCAAACAACTATATAAACACTATGTAACCACACAAACAAAAAAGTCAAACCATCCAGATACATGGTTAGGGAGTTCCTTGTTCCATGTCAAGATACTATCTACTTTGGGCAGCACTGACTCGCCCATATGGGTTTAATCACATACACTTTAAAGCATCTTGATTTGGGATTAGGTTCTCGCCTACCCATAGTTAGGAATTTTTACACACACAGTTATAGAACAAGGGAAACAACTCATCTCATGGTTAACAAGGTCAAGCATTACATCACAGTAAAGTACAAAACAATACAAAAAAAACTCAAAACTGCTCTAGGTACTGGGCACGTATTTATGCCTCCCGTTCCCAGGTACTCTTCTTGATGAAACCATGCATCCATAACACATGAACCAAGGGAATAGTTCATCCACTAAGCACCATCTCCTCAAGATCCTCGATCCTCACCAATCACTCCACGAATGTCGCATAGTCCTTGATATACAGATCTCCCCAATCGAGGATGTGAGAATCGTTGTGTAGATAACAATGGATCTGAGACACATGGAAGATTTCATAAACCTTATGTAGCAGCTGTGGTAGCACTAGCTAATAAGAAACTTCGCTGACCTGCCGCAACACCTCGAAGGGTCCGACGAACCTAGGAGAAAGCTTACTCCCCTTACCGAAACTTCATTTCCCACTCTAAGGGGACAATTTAAAGAACATGTGGTCCCCAACCTCTAACTACAAGGGTATCCTCCAATGGTCAGCATACAAATTCTTCCGGACCTGATCCACCTTCATCATCTCTCATATAAGACGAACCTTCTCCGATGTGCTCTGCACCACCTTCCGGCCAAGAACACCTACTTCCCCAACCTCTATCTAGCACATGGGTAAATTCCATGGTCTTACATACAAGAATTCAAATGGAACCATGTCAATGGTAGAGTGATAAATATTGTTGAAGGAAAGCTCTACCAGTGGAAAGTGTCACACCCATGATGCTACGAAGTCCAAAACACATTCCCACAACATGTACTACAATGTCTGGATGGTCCTCTTTTTCTTCCCATCTGTCTGAGGGTGGAAATTAGTGATAAGACATAGATGGGTTCCAAAAGAACGCTATAATAACCTCTAGATCTGGGAAGTAAACCATGTATCCCGATCTGAGACTATATACATTGAAACTCTATGCACCCCCACCACCTCATCTATGTATCACCATGTTAATTCATCCACTACACTCGACTCCCTGATCGCTAGGAAGTGAGCTGACTTTGTCATCTGGTGGAATACTACCCAAATAGAATCACATTCTCCTTGAACCATGGGTATTCCTATGAGTAAATCCATTTATATGTCATACTACTTATACTTGGGGACATCTAAAGGTTGAAAAAAACCTCCCAGGACACAGTGTTTAGCCTTTATCTGCTGACACATGAGGAACTTTGCCACAAACTTTGTCACTACCTGATTCAGCCTGGGCTACCAAAACATACCTCTCAAGTCTCATTACATCTTGGAAAATCCTAGGTGTTCCTCCAGGGGTGAGTTATGGAACTCAATAAGAAACTTATCACATATAGTCTCAAGGATAAACAACTTCCCGTGGAAAAGCATCTAATTCTGACCATCTTCCGACCATCCTTCTGGAGCTTTTCCTGGCTAACGCAATCGCGCTTCACTTCAGCCTCTATGTTACCCAACTAAGACTCCTCCATGTACTATGCTAAGGAATAATGCACTGTTTTCTAGAACAGACAAAATCTACCATCCTCCAAGTTTTCATCAACCCACTGAGACTCCTCCACCTACTATGCCAAGGAATACTGCACTGTCATCTAGAACAGACAACCTCTACCATCCTCCAAGTTTTCATCCATGTGTAAGGAAACCAACTCCTCCACCGCCTTCCAAGTATCTACTGATTCTCTAACTGCATCCTTCTATGACATCCTTATCAAGGAATCAGCCACCATGTTCCCCTTTCCTAAGGTTTAGAAAATCTTGATGTCATATACCTGAAGAAACTTCATTCACCTCCACCATCGAAAGTTCCGGTCCCACTGGGAGAAGATTTACCTCAAGCTCTTGTGGTCTGTGAAGACCAATAAGTATTCCCCAATGAGGTAATGCCGCCAAAAATTCAGCGTGAACAAAACCACTAAAATCACCATATCATGGGTGGCATAGTTATAATCATGGGGATGAAACTACCTAGACCCATAAGAGATCACTCCCGACTACTACATCAACACACACCCCAATCCTAGGCCTGAAGAATCACCGAACACTTCAAACGTTACCCCTTCCTTTGGAAACCTCAAAACTATGAAACTGACCAGCTTCACATTTATATAACTGAAGGCTAACTGGAACTACTCACTCCAAATGAACGCATGGTCTTTATTGGTCAAGGCTGTCAACAATGCTGAAACTCGAGAGAAGTCTCTGGTAGTATCATGCCAAACCCAAGAAACTACAAATCTATGCCACATTATTGGGTTCTTCCCAAGAAACAACTACTTCAACCTTCGATGGGTCTACTATTATTCCCTTATGGGACACCACATGTCCAAGAATGTGAACCTCTTATGTTCAAAACATGCACTTGGACAACTTCCTATAGAATTGGTGCTGTTAGAGGACCTCTAAAACCATCCTCATATGCTTGGTGTGATCCTACTATGATCTTGAGTAGATCATGATTTTTTCAATAAACAAAACTAAAAATCAGTCTAGATATTCCTGGAAGATGGATTTCATGATCCCCATGAACATGGATGGTTCGATCATAACACCAAACGACATGACCACGAACTCAATGTGCCCATATCAGCACCTAAATGCAGTCTTCAAGATGTCACCCTCCTTCACCCACAACTGGTGATATCCCGACCAAAGGTCGATCTTAGAGAACCAACTTTCTCCCTTAAACTGGTTAAAAAGGTCTTCGATCTTTAGAAGGGGGTAACAGTTGTTGAACGTCACCTAATTATGCCTTCGGTAGTCTATATAGAGTCTAAGGCCACCATCTGCCTTCTTTGTGAAGAAGACTAGAGCACCCCATGGTGACACGCTCGGTTGGATAAAACCCTTCTTCATCAGGTCATCAGCTGGTATCTACAACTCCCACAACTCAAAAGATGCCATCTGATAGGGATCCATCGAAATCGAACAGGCACCGGGTTGCAAGTCTATCCCGAACTCAACATCATGTCAAGAGGGTAGAGACACCAACTCTATAGGGATGAAGTCTAGGAACTCACTAACAAACCCTGAGACTTCCACTATCTCTGTATCTACCGACACCACTAACAGCTCAACTAAAAAGTAAAGTAGGGGATCTACTCACTGGCTAACCTTCTAGCAACCCCGTTCGCCAACAGAAACTATGCGCTGACCTCCCACATCTGAGAACACGGCCCTTCTTTTGAAGTATTTTATAAGGAAATACACATAGAACAACCATTTGATGCCTAAATTGACATCATATGGCTGCATATTTAGAAAAAGGAGGTCCCCACTATACTGATGTGGCCCCAACACCAGTCTATATCCCTGACAAACATAGTACAAGCTAGTCTCACCTCAGACCGACGTACTCAATACTAGGGCCATGGGAAGTCTCTCGGCGTCGAGGCCCAGAGCATGGGCTTGAATGGGAGCAATAAATGAGTGAAAAACTCTCGAATCAAACAAGACACAAGAAAGATTACTAAACAAGTTGATCATACCTTGAACGACCCCAGGACCTGCTGGAACTGCTACCTCTGTGGTATGAAACTTACGATGCCCAGTTCCTCCGCCCCTCAGCTATCTACCACCTCCCTGACCACGCACTGGACGACGTCCCTAAGGATATCCCTAAGGGCGTCCTCCTCCTGCAACATTTGCTCTCAGAGGAGTGGGAGTTCGCTGTCCCTACTGCGGCTACTGAAAAGGCCTGGAAACAGCTACTGGTGAGGTGGGAACTGAACTATCCCACCTCCACTATAATGCACTCAGTCCAGAAACTGATTCCAAAGGTTACCACGGCTGAAAAAGATGAATAATCTTGGTCATGGTCTTATAAAGAAATGGTGAGGACCGGGAGATCGAAACTAGAACTGCTGGGGCATTCTCCCTACCATCGAAACCTCAAAGGCCCTAAAGCCGGAGGCCTGATGCTGACAACCTTCCTCTTTGATGAGATTAACTAGATCACCTCTTGTGGCACACATCCCAGCATGTGAATCCTCTCCATCACTTTAGCCTTCTTTTGAACCTCTAGGTATGTTGGTAGAGTGAAGGGAGTAACAACATACTAAAGAGAAGGTCCGAGTGCCTCCTCTAAACATCTCACCTAAGACTCCTCATCCGGAAAAAGGTTTGGAGAGAAATGGAGGAGGTCCTTGAACTTGATCCCCAAATCCCACACCATCATACTCCCTTAATAGAGGGAGATATTATCTTGACTCTTATCACTCTTGATCATGGAAGAATGGAATTATTCATGGAACTCCTTCTCGAAGGCAGTGCACAAAACCTCAGCTTCCCCCTTCTATTTGAGGTAGAGCATCCACCACTGAAGCACCACTCCCTGCATTTGGCTCATATCCAAAGGAACCCAGTACTCAACTGGATCCAGGATCATGCTAAAAGATATCACCAACTCCTCGAGCCAGTTTTCGATATCCAATTTCAAGATGTTTTCCTCGTACTTCCTGAGGGTCTTCCACTGAGAGGACCAAAGCATCTTCTGCCACTAGTCTTCTTCCTCCTCTTGATTGGCACTCCACTAATCAGCCAGATCGGCCTCCTAGGCTTTGATCCCCCACACTAATCATGGACGTTGTCTGGGTTCCATAGTTTTAAGGTTAATAAAAAATTCTTAAGCCCGAGTAGTGTAGAATATTTCTTTTAATTTTTTCTTAAACTTTTTATTCATTTTAAATTCCCAAAACACCTAGAACACATAAGAACACAAGTAATTATGATGTATGTACCTTTCCCAAGGTCTCTACCCTACAATCAGTGTATCCTCACCTGGTCGTCCGGTAGGCTGAGCGTCCTTTCATCACATCATGGGGGGTCCTAAAATCCCATTTCGTAGCCAATATTCTCTGGCCTACTTCACACACCAAGATTTCATAACAATGTTTCCATACCCCCCCATGTAATCCTCAATGTTACTAACTACGAAATCCATCATATCTCTCAACCATCACCATTGATACCATTCTTTCATGACCCTCATTCACCAAGATGAGGGGAGAGACATCAAACTACCAGACCCTTCCTTCTTCAAGTTAATGTAGATATAATGACCCCTGAGTCCCACCTTCAATAGGCCCCGGGGTGAAAAATAGCACCAAGGGTATAGGATCACACATAATGTGGAAGGAATTAACCTTTTAATAAAAAAATATAAGGATAAAAGACGATAAAAACTCAAAAAAATTCAAATACAGAAAGTAAAAATAATCCAAAAACCCTTCTTCTACATGCATGTTCAAAATAAAGTGCTAAAAAGTACAAGAAAACTCCAATGGGAAGTACCAAAAGAAATGAAAGAAGCAACATGGACTCTCTTGATACCCAAGCTAGTATGGTCCAACATAGCCATTGAAGTCCTCCTGGAAACTTGAAAGAAGTTTTATATATGTAGGGTGAGTATATAGGTATACTCAGTAGGGATAACCAAAAGATCTCGCCTAAAATTGGGGAGGAATTATAATGCGTTGTGAGAAATAGAGATAGACAAAAGACCTAGAAAGGGAAACTATCCACCAAGCCTCACCAAGGCAAACTCCCCAATTTAAAAAAGTCATCTTAAGTAATAGTTATATCATATCGATATTTGGGTACCCTGCATCGCTTTCCTACTGGTTGTTGAAGACATACCACGCATCAGACCTCCCCCGCTGATTTCACTACAGTCCCAATGCCACCCCAACAACAACCATATAGGAAACCAAAACCATAAATCCCACCTACAGACACCTGGTCCACCACAAACATATGTAACCACACCCACTGACACCTGGTCTAAAATAACAACTATCACGCCTGAAGACACTTGGGCCTCATCCCAAAGACACTTGGGATAAAAACCTGCCTGTACACACCTGTTCCATCATCCAAAACATACCCTGCCCAATGAATCTTGGGCTATAATAGACCTCAGGCTATCACAACCTTCCCGAAGAGTCTTGAGAAACCCAGGAGAGGGGGCAGAAAGGGGGTAATAACCAGCCACACATTAGAATGTTGGAAAAAAAACACCCTCCCCCATGATATGGGGGTGTTCGGCATGAAGTGATCAACTTTGGTGAGGTTCAAATATGAAACACAAGAAATAAATTTATACATATAGGTAAAAAAGCACTCATCCCATACTAGGGGTCTTGAAACTAGAAAGTACCCAAACACCATTGTTACTATTCATTCATGCACAAATTCACAACATCCACAACCGCTGCACCACCACTTGTTCTTATCATGTTCAAGTGATTTAATTAGAAAATAATTCCCCACTACTAGAAAACTAACATTCATATCCAGAATTCAAAACAACTATGAAGGAAAAAACATCCAGACAAAAATTTAAGCATTCACACCTGATTCTCTTTTAAAGTCACAAAAACAAAATGGATATGTGAGATCCCTCAAAGTGTTGGAACCAAACCAAGACCCAACATATGAGAATGAATACATAAGAAAGGAGCTGAACAATGGGAGATCCCATCCCCATCCACATCACGCCACAAGCAGCAACCACACACACAAAGAAGTTTCTATATTTTTTCCACACTATTCATTAGGTTCCTTTCTGCATTTGGTTAACCGAGGTGATCACACAAGGATTATTATTCATTGGGCATCCATTTTATCAACAAAATTTACATGATTAACTATTTTCCATGTTACATCCATTCAATAACATGTTTATACAGAGAAACGAAGGTTCATTAGTGGGAAATAAAGGACCACCAAATATCACTATTTTTAGTGGGCATAAGCCCATACAATTCACAACATATAAGATAAGATGAAAGAGTATAGAATCATCACCATCAATCACACCCCTTCATTCATTAAAGTCTATTTATTATCTTTGTTACCATTTGGTTTCATCCATTCCCCGAGGAAACATTATCATACCCACCCCGCATGATACACAGTAAAGATAGACGAAGGAAAACTGTACTTGGATGACTAAAGATTGGCGTTTCCTCCTCATACCAAGAACTAGGGATGCCTGACTTGCAGAAGAAGGACTAAAGTGGTGATAAGTAAATGATTAGACATGGTCACTCGATTACTCTTTGGGAGAGGTACTCCAAACTCACCAATTATAGAAAAGAGGCCAGGGAAGAATAAGTTCTCGAGTGATAAAAGTCTGATCCTAGAGTTACATGATATGAAATCTCGGACTACTAAAAAGGAGGATCATGGTTCCACCATGCAGTTGGGTGGTTATACGTGATGTCATTAATTGTTATTTAATAATTATCCTAGAATATGGTGGAGGTAAAAGTTGTGAGTTAACAAATATCTTTTAAACAGATAAGACAACATAATAATGGCGAATCTGAAAAGAATGGGGAAATGTGTGACACTGAGAAAAAGGACACACGTTTTGGTAAAGAAGAGTCTCCTGAATATTGGGGGTTTAAATCATCTTTTAATATCTTTAAATGGATTTGAAAAGGGGTATTAAAAAAATTTTACGTCAAAAGATATGTTATGAGGGAGGACTGGAAAAACTCGAAACTAGACAGGAAGAAAAAAGAAAAGCAAAAGGGTGGGAGACACGGTGCCACCATAAAAGTGCCCCCAATTTTGTGAGACACTATAAATAGTGCCACCATCATGGTGCCACCATCATGGTTCCACCATCACAGTTCCACCTTCATGACGCCACCTTCACAACACCACTGTCACAGTGCCACCATGACCGGTGCCACCGTTTTGGTGGAACCGTTTGGTGGGACTGAGTTTTTTGGAAAACTCCTTAATAATCCACTGATGGGCCCCCAAATACCCCATACACCATAAATTTGGAAAATTAATGTACAAGGAGGGTTTGGGCCATTAAATTATGCCTATATATCTTCCATGTACTTTACCTCTATTGTGGATAATGAAACAACTGACTATAACATTGAAATTCATCTCACATCTCCTCCTGCAAGAGTAAACACATAACAAGTAGTGGATTTAATTTTATCAAAATCACCTACAAAATTTGAATCAAAATATCCTATGATATGAAAATATGATCCTCTATAACATAATGTAGCATATGAGGTCTCCTTGATGTATATCAGGATCCTATTCACTATGCTCCAATTCTTCCATCATAGATTCTCAATGTACCGACTAACTGCTCCCACACCATGTGCAATTTTTGGTTTAGTATAGACCATAGTGAACATTAGAATTCCCATTGCTGATGTATACAATACTTGATACTTCTACATCCTATCTTCTTAACAGTTATTAATCATCATAGAGGATAAACTGAAATTAATGTGAAGTGGGGTGGAGATTGGAT
Organism: Viscum album; assembly: GCA_963277665.1. Classification (NCBI taxonomy): domain Eukaryota; kingdom Viridiplantae; phylum Streptophyta; class Magnoliopsida; order Santalales; family Viscaceae; genus Viscum; species Viscum album. The sequence continues at coordinate 1,561,088,251 of OY728159.1, forward strand.
TTAAGCCTTTCATGTGGTATAATTTCAATAATTTCAATAATTAATTATTATATGATAGCCAAATGTTCCCATTATTTCTATCTCAGTAAATCTGTATCCCAAGAATCTTGTTTTCTGGTCCCAATTCATTCATATCAAACTCCCTTGAAAATAGTGCCTTCATCTCCTAGATCTAATCATTTATGGGTACTGAAACCAACCTATCGTCAACGTACAATAGAATAATGATGAAATCATTACGATCTGAACCCCTGAAATATTCACAAGGATCTGAATGAATTATATTGTATCTAAGGATCATGATACATGAATAAAATCTCTTTTATCAACACCTCAGCTCCTGTTTGAGACCGTACAAATATTTTTTCAACCTATAAACAAAGATATCTTTTTCTTATTATGAAAAACCTTCTGATTGGAGCATATATTTTTATCCATCCTGATCTCAATGGAGAAAATCAGTCTTCCCATCCAGCTATTTTATATGTAAATTTTATGTAGCCCACATTGCCAAAAATATTCAAACAATCATCAGTCTAACAAGAGGAGATAATGTTTCATTGAAATCAATACCTTCATTCTGAGAATATCCTTTGACTACCAGTCCTGCATGGTATCTTTCCACCTGGTCCTTTGCATCATACGTGATCTTAAAGACCCATTTGTTGTCAATGTATTTCCTTACATGAGGTAATGGAACAAGATCCCAAATCTTGTTCTTGTGTAGGGATTCAAGTTCCTCCTGCATCACCATCATCCATGAGGATACATATGGACTCTGGGTAACCATCACAAAATAAGATTGATCTCCACCCTACTTCAATAAAAAGTACACAATATTTCTCTTAGTGACATAGTCTATGTTCCATGCTATTTCTCTTTTCTCCCGGGTTAACCATTGTGGTCCAGACTCAACCCACACTTGCCATTTTTTCTATGGTAATGACTCATAGGAAACTAGTTCTTCTATAGATTTTCCTCCACCTTGACTATTGTAGTTTATGTATTCTCATTCTTCATGTCTTGATCAGTTTTCATTTTCAAAATGTCTTCTTCAAAAATGACATCTCTAATGATGATAAGTTTACAGGTAGTGGGGTCCCACAAATGATACCCCTTCACACTGTTATCATACCCCAAAAAGTTTAATTTCCTAGATCATGAATCCAACATTGATCTTTCTGGTTAAATAAACAATGCATATACAAGACCTGAAAAAGTATGCAACTTAGAATAGTCAATGGGATTACCAATCTACATCTCTATTTGTGTATTCAGATCAATAACCAATGAAAGAGACTATTGATCACATAATAGATGATATTAACTACTTATGCCTAAAATGTTTTGGAATTTCATGCATTCTTTAATATCAACCTTGTTATATCGAATAAGGTTCTATTCATCTACTCTACCACTCTATTCTGCAGAGAAGTGTATGCCACCAGGAACTGTCTTTTGATTCTTTCATTTTTACAAAATGTATCAAAATCACCACTTCTATATTATCCACCACTATTAGTCCTTAGACACTTGATCCACTTTCTATATTCATGATCATTTGGTGCATTGAATTTTTAAAGACATTAAAAACACCTACGTTACAATTGATTGGGTACACCCAACATCTCCTTGAATAATCATCAATGAATGATACAAAGTACCTCTCTCTTCCCAGGGAAATAAATGGTGCTTTCAAAATAGAGGAATGAATCAACTCTAAGATCTCTTTGATTCTCACTCTTAACATCTCGAACTTTAACCCAAGTTTTATTCTCAAAAAACAATGCTCAAAAAATTGTAAGGATACCCTTGCCAGCCCAAAAGAACTTCCAATCCTGAAGAATCTTCAAGAATCATTCTGACATATGTCCAAGTTTTTATTCCATAATGTTGTCAATTATTCTATTGAGGTAGTTGATGTGACAAATATCTCCCCCTCATTGTATATTTTACCCATAATCACATACAAGTTCATTGATATCTTTTCTGCCTTCATCACTATAAGAACTCACTTCACAATGATTGTCACACCATTATTAGTATGAGTCTTTCATCCGATGTCATCAAATTTTCCCAATTAAATTATATTCTTCTTCAATACCTTCATATAGCATGATCCTTAGAGGTTTCAAATAATATCATCATGATTCTTCAGTTTGATGGTACAAACTCCAACAATAATTAGGGTATGTTCATTCCCCATGTACACAATTTCTTATGGGATGGTTTAATACTAGTCAAACCATTCTCATCGAGATGTCATGTTCCATGTTTCTCTTGAGTCTATTATCCATGCGTTATTGAGATGAGGTTTTCTTCCAGAAGTCATTGTCACTTTACTAACTATTATATATTTTCATTTACTTTTACATATATCAATTCACTTTTTACACAAGGCATTGTCATTATTTACCTTATTCATTCTCGCTAACATAAACAGTAAAAATATAAGATTTAAAAATGAATAGACATTTAATAAACACTCTCTGGCAGTGACTAAGGTTTTTCAGAAAAAACCATAGTATAAAATATGAAATTCCCTTATACTCACAGTAAGTATTAGTTTTTATCATTAGTATCTCTCTCTATCAGGTCAGATGTGAAAATATTTGATCTATGATTTGAATAGAACAGATCAGTATATAGATCCAGATAGACTAACACATGGCATGAATAACTACACATCATGTAACAACTATACAAAATGTATAGTTCCTAGTCTCTCACAGCCAATAACAAGGGGTGCCCCGACGTGTTGAGTATTGGATACACAACATTATGTCTATGAATCCATGAAAACTCCAAATTCACATGAAATGTATGTTGAAAAATATTTCATGGGACTGAAAGTCATCCATAATATGAAACAATCCCAATATCCTTGGTTTATGAAATGGACACGAGCAGAAGACAATACGAGCCACGTAAAATAGTACATGTCACGTAATCTGCTATAAACAATGTTCTATTTTTTATGGATTGAATCATTAAATATATAATTAAACTTGTGTTCTTCGTGGCATTCATTTTACAATACACACCTTGTAATATTACTTATAAATATATATTGAATTAATTTTTATGTTAAAACATTGAATGAGAACACATAATTTACTCCAAGTACATGTATCTTCTTCATTAGTTTCAAATGAAATTAATTTTTTTAAATTATGGAATATGGCAATTTAGGGTGTACGGATAGAATTTAGATAAATTGAATAAATTGGATTAATTTGTGGTGTTTTATCTTAAATCAAGATTGAATATATGTAATTGATAACTACATTACAAATTTGTACTCATTGCTTCTTATATGAATGATCATGAGATTAGACCATACATGTGTGTGTGATTGGTTCCATTTAATTTATTATAGTAAAATTAAAATTGATGGATTGTCTGTTATACCATCCTCTATATTATGAAAGGGAATGATTTCTCATAGATTCTTTTGTGTAAACCACATTTTATATAATCCATTAGATCCTCTCACCTACGTATGAGTAAAACATCTAATGTGAAGATAGATATCCTAGGATATTGGATGCAGTATGAGTCCTAGAGCTGAGGAAAAAGAAATAAAGATGGATCAAAGTATTCAAGTTAGAATACCAAAACATGAACCAAGGTATAGTTCAAGGTGTTTTCCCTTAGGATTGAGGGTTAGTTTATCATCCACTAGAAAAACAATCTAGTTGAAAATCTCATGATCACGAAACTTATATTTTATTTTTTTCAGTTTGATGGTTAATTATTTATGTTTATTGATGTTTCATGATCACCTAATAAATTAATTAACACACATGCAAGATGGAATGAAATAAAAATAACTTTTGAGGAAATGTTTTATTGAACATGGTTAATCACTTAAGTAAAATCCACTTTATATTAACAATGCATGTGATAAGATAAAATGAGATAACATTCCTAAGGATAAAAATCCCCCAACTAAAATATTAATTTGGTATATAATTCCACTACTTATGTTTGAATTAACCTTATAGTTTAAAGTGCTTGACCAACACAAGTTGGAGATCTTTCAGTTATCATGAAACTTTTAACTTGGTGTTTTGGGTTCACATAACTTGGTTTACATCAAGGCTTAACAATCCAAGTAGGAAATAAAAAATAGGGAAGGGTTGAGGAAATATTTAACCAGGATTTAAATATTGGAGAGTCCACTCAATAGACCAAGTAAGTACATGTTAACACAATTTGAAAGTTAAACCTACCTAAAACCCTTTAAATTATATTATAGGTCAAATTATGGATTATAGGATAGGGAATATAGATCCTTGAAAATAGAATATATAAGGAATAAGATATCTTGAAACTAATGGTGATAGATATTATATTTTAAAGAAATAGTGGGAGATTAATTGAATTTAATTTAAATTTATTAGTTTTTTTATAATCATACAATGACTTATTATATGCTATTATTTTTTAGAAATGGAAAATCACATGACTTCAGCAATATCAATGTGATCTATAATAGATAAGGATAACCTTATCACTAGTTTGAATTTATAAGAATTGTATAGGCGCTTATACACTATACTACACCACGAATGGAAATTATACATTCTAAAAACCCCACTTTTTGAGTCTCTTTCTAAATAGGATAGTGAGGAATAATAATCTCTTTATTATAATCATGTGGATTATTCCACGTATGTCCAATGTTTCATGTTATCCTCCATGTTTAATGATCTTATAAATAAATATGAGAATATGAATGCATATAGAATTTTTTCTCACCCTTGATATATCTATCATGAAAATCCGAGATCAGAGATATATGAGATATCCAATACACTATCCATGTGAAATATTTGAGATCCAATTCCAGGTAGGTCTCATGTAGTCATGATGATTGGATATACAGAATGCTTATACATCTTGGGGTTTAAAATCCATGATTATTTTCACATAGATCTCAATATATCCTTACTACCAAAAAACCTCCCTAATTTTATTGTAAATTATAAGTAATATAGGTTTTTCACACTTGATGTCTTTATAAACCTAGTTAATCAGAGTAAGAAGTTTTGAAAGTGTCATGTAGGGACACTCGAAGAGAAATTTCTCCTTGACAATGATGTATGTGGAATTTTCAGGTGTGTTTTTTATTAAATGTAATCTTTTTATATTGATATGTTGGGTATCATATACTACATGTGGTGCTGAAATCTGTATCCAAATAGTAGCACCATTTATATTTTGAAACGTATCCTGAGGATTGGTGGATATAAGGGATACCAATAGAGCAAGGATTTATTCTCTATCCATTAGATACAACCAACTCACATTTCCAACATGATTTCTTTTAGATTCAAAGATTTTTTTATGTGTCTAGTGTTACCAATAACATTACTTTTGTTTCTTTTTTAGACAAGGTTGGATTTTTTTGGCTTTGTAAAAAAGAGTTGAAACCTTTATAAGGATAACATAGGTTATATTATGAGACAATTAAATAAAAGTGTTTATATATTGAATTATGAAAACCAAATATCGGATATTGATAAGGGAAAAAATACGTGGTTCTCATATAACACCCAATTATGGTATCATAGTCTTGTTCAAGTAAATGAGAATCATTTGAAAAATATATATCAATATGTTTATTTAAACTATTTTGAGCATGAACCACTTGGACACTAACTATATTGTTTACAAAGTAAGATGACTAAACTATAGTAATTGTGGGTTTCCTATACCCAACTAAACAATACTTTTCAAAAAACATATCATGGGTATAGTGATTTATACAAGGTTCACACCTACCATAATAGTGTATATATTTATATGTAAAATATTTAAATAGAAATTTCCAAAGATTATTTTTAATATCACAAAGGTTATTGAAGTTCCCAAGCTATAATGATAACCTCAAGATAATATGTCATTAATCATAAATGTATGTGCTATGGTCTAGATGCATCATACTAACTGGACACAGTAGATGTCTCACTATCAGGTGTTGGTGCTCATAATCATTGAGACCTCTTCTCATGAAGTTATCACATGTCTTTCTATAGTATGTGAGATCTTGAGGAAAAACCAACCAATAGAAGAACCACATGTTTTGGGTGTATTTGGATGTTTTTATCTATAGACATGTTTATTGGTCTAAAAACTTGAGATCATTATCAATGTGTTCCATTTAATTGTGTACTTTGATGTAAGGGAAAAAATATATGATAATGAAGTCTTGGTGAGGTTGCTTTTATTGGGTGCATCATTGGTGGAATGAATTTTGTTGAATGATCAAGATAATATTTGTTGCTTCTGATTTGAGAAAGTAATATCTTAGGCCTAGTAAATTAGGATGGTAGAAACATCATAAATTATAGGCCAAAGTTATCAGTGGTAAGTTCTTATAGTTATATCAACAAATAATAAAGCAAGAAAGGAAGATGAAACATGTGTGGGTCATGCTTTTTGAGATATCTTGAGACAAATATATTATTTTATGCAGTGTGTTTTCATAGGAAAGGTTGTAATTTTTATCACTTTTATTTACCTCTTTAGGGGTCTTGATGGGTTTCTAGACTCTGATCTTGTTCTATGAATACTATTCGATACTATCAACATAAGGGTCTAGAGGGTCATACGTAATAGCTAATTCAAAATTCTGATATATTTTGGTGAATAGGAATATTAGACATTGTGGGCCCCACCATTGTGTCTGAGATTTATCAAAGTAAGTAATCACTAATGAATAAATAAATTCATTATTATTTGAGTATAGAATAATTGGGTTGAATTTATTTTTTAAAATTATTTATAAGGTATTAAGTGAATATGTCAAAAAATATAATATGAATGAATATTATTTTAATATTCAAGGGTTTTTTAATATTAGCAGGAATTTCGAGTCAAGTTAATGAGTCATATTTTATCACATAACATATTTATTATATTAAAAGTAGGTGATACAATATAAATGACTTTAGTGACATAGTTTATTTCTCATAACGTGTCATTTATTGTTTATTTAGTGGATGTTGGATAAACGAGGGTTGGGGAACCGTTTCTAGGTATTTTTGACATCAACAATATAAATATAAGAGGATCTCATTTTTGTTAAAATTTCCATTATAATGAAATGAGATCCTGCCTATCCTCTAACTTTTAGATAGATAGAGAGAGAAAGAAATTCTCTCTCCATGTGACCGATCCAAGAATTCATTTTATGGATCAAAGGGATGAGATTGAGGTGATCATCGTGATGCCAAATGATTCTTTGAAGCTTCTCTATAGCACCTGAAATTTGATGAATGGTGAGAATATGGATTCTTGGAGGGTGTGTGGGAGATCTAGAGGGATTCAAATTTGGATTTTTTGACCAATGATCACTTACGACTTGATGTAGTTGAACAGACCATCTAATCGATAAATATATTATTTTATTTATTTTTATGCTTGTGAAATTCACACAAGAACATCAGACATTTACTAGAACCTAGATCACTAGAGACGATGTATTTTCATCGCTCCGATAATTATTTTTTTAAATCCCCAACTAGTTGGCTTCTGTTTCATGCCCTGATACCAAAAATACGTATCATTGCTATCATGTAAATTTTCTGAACAAAAAAAATTAATTTTTAATAAATTAAATAGCTGGTTTAAATTCGGTCCCAACAGAACACACTAAACATCAATATGATTTTGGAAAACTATGGTTTTACAATATGATATTTTTTTATACGGATCAAGTGAATTTTGACGGGTGTATTTTTTTAGAAACAAATTTTGTGTGTGTTATTTTACAAGAATCATGCGGTGTAAGAATTTTCAGATTAATCCAAACACCAGATAGAAATACAGTGCCTTATAGAGCTATAACATATGACATGTTTAATTTCCACATGTTTGTGTAAATTATAATTATATAATAATATAATTAAATTATTAGTGGGGTATTTGGGTGGTGGGATTCAAAAAAGAAACAAAAGAGAAAATTTGATACCTATGGTAGGGCTGTAGAAAAATACACACAATAGATATGAAACAAAAATAAATCAGGTACCCTTTTTTTAAAAAAAAATATTACATATAAGATATTAGAAATAATAATTAAAAAAATAATGGGTGTCATTGTTCTTCTTCTCTACAGACGGGCCACCCCCTATTGAGGTATCCATCTTGCCATTGGACCACGTCTCCTCTTCACACATCGGCTTCCCCATGGGTGTCCAAACCTCCCGTAGTCCCACTCAAGTAGTTCCACACCAAACTCGGTCATACCCTCTGTGTGGTCATCACCACATGAACAAGATCCCGCAGTGGTTATTGTTTCCCACATGCCACCCCCCCACTCACATCAAACCCTACCATCGAGATCCATGCTTCATCACTGAGTCCCTCACCCCACATGCCTCTTAGTCCCTCCACCACTGTATGGTCACTCCTTGAGAACTTCCATCAATAGAGAACCCTAGTGTCATCACCCGAATCCCATTATCTAACATAGCACCACCAGCAACCCCCGCCGAGGTATCCTTAATTATCCGGTGAACCCGCATGTTTTTTGCTGGTATTTTATTTCCCAACCCACCCCAAAACAGACTTAGGTGGATCTTCCTGACCCATAATGGGTCAAGACAGGCCGCCCTGGGCTAGGATAGCATTGCGCAGGGTCTGCCTAGCCTATAACGAGTATACATGGGGTCAGCCTGACATACATTTGCCGTAGGGGGGATTTTGGGGTCTAGGAAAATTTTATATAATAAAAAATTAATTTAATTTTTGGAATAAAAATTCAAATAATAGCGAGTCCAAATAAGAATAAATTATTTTGATAAACTATTTGAATTTAAATAATTAATTTAATTTATTTGAATTTCCTCAGACTTGAATCTATTGCATTAGTTTTTTTATTATGCTTGACTTTTATCCATTGACCAATCTTGAGCATTGACTGGCCATATATGTATGTTTTTATTTTATTTAAATAATTATTTAATTTACTGTTAATAGTATAATTAATTATTTAAAAAATAAAGTCTATGCATCATCAATATTTCTCATTTAATATGTATAAGTGTCTGCACACCCAAATAAAGGTGAGTTATCTATATTTTTCACACTCATGACCCTTAATTCTTTGTAGGAGTAGTTTTGTACTATGAAGTGGATGGTGTAAGATGCAAGAAATGCCAGGTCAAGGTGAAATCATAATGAGAAGTGGATCCACTGGATGGGGGATGATCTGCATCATGAGTCAAGACATGACTCAAGTATGATACCCTAGGTCATGATTGATCCATTATGTTTAAATGGATCAAAAATATTAGATTCTCCAGACCAATTTGGTAATTATTTATTTTTTGTATTTGTTTATTATTTTATGCATTTTCAAGGAAACTGGAAACAAAAAATTAATAAATAGAGAGAATGCATAAAGAAGAGACGAATGTATTCTATTATGGAATGTTCAATTGTGAGAACGATAACACTGTATAAACATATCAATAGATAAATAGTACATTCATTGAAGAAATATTAACAACACACATAGAAATATCAAGTTTCAAATTCCTTCCATCATTATAATTTGAACAAAACCAGGTTTACAGGGTTCTCATCAACCATAGTTGAGGGTGTCTTCTACTACCAAGGAGTTCTTATTAGACTGATGGGTTGACATAACTGAAGTTGGAAGAAAAAGAGTATCCAATGCAACCTTGTTGAAACATTAGAGTTAAGCATTGCGTAAATCATTTTTATGTTTTTAGAAGTTGAGACATCACTGAACTGATCAAGGATCCACGAGTTAATGCAGCTTTCCAGTTAATTTATTATCTAGAAACTCCACAAGTAGTGTCATAGATAAATATTTTATATTATAATTATATGTTTCAAGGATCCTTTCCACTAGAATACTCAAGAAACAAAGTACTTGAATTCTAGAATATAGGGTTTCTAGAGTTTGATAAAATAGTGGGAGATGTATAATGATTCAAATAATCAGTAAGGTCAAATCGATAATCAGGATACAAAAAGTTCTCCTCTTGGGGGGGGGGGGTTATTACTACCTCCAAATGCATTAGTAGTGGTTATGAGTAACCAATTATAATGGGGAAAATCTATCATGTAATATGGATTTTTGGTGAAGCATAGGTAAAATGAGAGTGAAAATATCAGTGCTTAAATCAGAGTGGGATTAAACCCCACTAATTTCACCCTAAATTTACCTAAAATAGATTGATTATAGGAAGTTTTAAATGTATGAATTGTGCTTCAAACATGAGTCTACGAGCGATCCCCCTCCAACCGCCCCTAAATTTTTCACTTTTTTACTTTTTTTCAACTCACCCACCTTCTATCCCCACAGATCACCCCACCTTTGTGCGGGAAAACCTGGACCACCACCTAAAAACTCCAAATTTGTCTGTGGGGGTACCCACCGAGCACCGTTGGACAACCCACCTTGTCTAACACCATGATTCCCCACCCCACCTTTTTCTGAGACAACCTGTAAACACCTCATTAGAACCATACTTAGTCCATGAGGTGAACCCTGAGCACACCCACCCAATGTGCCTTTCCCCCCATGCGTGTCGGCGCATGCTCCACACCACTGACACCTTCAAAGTACGAGTAGCATAAAAATCCACTCCACGGGGTTTCAAACCTGGGTTTCCCAGTTTGGAAGGATGCTTCAATACCACTCATCTAGACCTATTTTTATTTATTATATACATTATGTATGTTTTATTTAGATACATAAATATATGAATATATATACATGTGTGTTTACTGAAATATATATAACATAATATAGTAATGTATATATATATGTATATTAAATAAATATAAATAAATATATATACATATATAAATAATTATATTTACTCATATAAATATATATTTATAAATAGATTTGAATTTTTATGCCTGTGTGTGTATTTATGTATTTATATAATATATATATAATATAATTATAATATATATATTGATGTAATTAATTTCATATACATATACATATATATATGTGTGTGTGTGTGTAATAATAATAATATTATTAATTAATTAATAATAATAATAATATTTATTACACCTATTTTTTAAACTATAAAAATTATATCTTGGTTTTATAAATATTATAAATTTATTTTATGATTAATATTATACATATATTATATTAAATACATTTATATAATATATTTATTTGTGTAATTATATACATTTCTATTATATCTTGTACACACATATATACACACATAGAAAATTAAATACATTCATATAACTGGAAATATATAATATAATTAAAAAATATATATATTTACTAAATTAATTTAAAATAAATATAATATAAGACAATATATATAAATTTATATATAATTAAATATATTTATTATAATATATAGAATTTAATTATAATATATATATATATTTCTATATTATAAATATTTTTATACATAGTATAATATAAATTTATTTTTTATATAAATATAAAATACAAATGTATTTAATATAATATATACATAATATAAATCATAATATATACATATTTAATAAATGTATAGTATTCATAAAACCAAATATAATTTTTATATATTTGAATAAATATAATTATAATTACATTTATAATATGTATACCAATATTTATATATGTATACATTTTTTATAAGAATAAGTATTTATTTAAAGTATTTATATAATGTCTATATTTCTATATTTTTAGACTGAATTTAAATAAATTCATATAATGTGTTTATAACACACACACAAACACAAACATGTGTTCATAAACCAGTATATTATAAAATTTGAATTTTCCAAGAATAATAAAAAAATTATAGGGTTTAAAAACGCCTCTAATCTAATAGATTTACATTGGATGGGGTTAAACCCCCCCTCTAATATAAGGGATTAGAAGCGGTCCACGAAACACCTCTAATTTCATCAATTAGAGGGGGTCCGAAACCCCCAATAATGTCATATATTGGAGGGGGTTCAAAATCCCCTCTAATCAAACAGATTATCAGCAGCTCAGTAACCCCCTCTAATTCCTTAAATTATAGGGAGTTTGAACCCCCCTATAATGTCATAAATTAGAATGAGTTCAAATCCCCATCTAATTTATGAGTTTAGAGGGGGTTTAAAACCCCCTATAATTTAATAATTTAGTGGGGCCTATGAACCCCAACTATTTCATTTAAAAAAATTCCAGAGCATATATATAGCGCCTCTAAAATCCAATATAATATATAGTGCTGATAATTATTATATTAGTGGACATTTTGAATTTGAATATCCCAAAGGCCTTGAAGTTTTTATTTATTTTTAGATAATCCCCTATTTTAAATAGATTTTTAGGGAACCCTTATATAACTTTTATGCCCAGCAGCACAAGGCCTAATACGTGGATCAAAGGCTCAATGACCCGAAACACTGGAAATGACCCTCCCGAGCAACTACTTCAATGCTGGAGCCTAGATCCCCACCTCACTTGGATAATTAGCTAACATTTCTTCGTGTAGAGCTGCACGGTGCCTGGTACCGATGGTGGTTGTCATACCATCCCATTCTTCCAATCCGATTAGCTTTATTGGTGTCTGATACTGCACTGATTCCACTTCTAGAGACTAGTCCCATTTGGGAATATCTCATTCCTATATCCCAGAAGAATAGTAGACCAAAATCCTTTGATGTCCCAATGTCCATGCTACATCAAAATGTCTAGAGACTGCACCCCTACCTACATCATGCCTGCGTCAATTCCTTCCTGTTCCAACCCCACATCATCCTAGGTCTTTTTGATTCTAAACAGGATCCTTTAATACTCGATTACAAGCTCATTGGTAGTGGAAATATTTTACATAACTGCCTCTAAAATCCAACCAAATATTATAAAAATAATAAAAAAATTATATTGGGTTGTAATCCCCCTACAAATTCGATATTTAGTGGGGGTTGTTTATAACCTCCTATAATTTAGATATAAAATTAATTTATATGGGGTTTATCATAACCCCCTTTAAAAACTGTCACTAATATGTTTTTTTTATTGTGATAATATAATTAATCTGCTTGATTTTGTTTTTGTATTAAATAATACTAAATAACACAATTAAACTGCGATAATCATTGATAAATAATGTTTCCAATATTACATGAGTTTCCAAAGAGTATTTCATGTGATTGAACAGTGTACAACAATATTAGTAATTCAAGGTACTCATGTCCCTAATACTAATTAAGCCACTTCAGAAAGAGAGGGCATAAAAAATGATTATAGGAGACTCATGTATGATGCGTATGATGGTTATTTCATAATTATATCATCAATGTTCGTTGTTAGTTGTGGATACTAAATCAAGAAATGGATGGTATTACATCTAGTCTCATCTCTGAGAAGGTTTCATGGAGAAAGTGAAGCGAGATGTGAATGAGAGATAAATGATCTAGTTATCTGTAAATATGCAAGGCATGTAACAATTTTTCAAGACATCCCATTATTACATATTTTTCACATAGTTACTCTATTTTATTTGAAATTAGAAATAAAATATTACGGATAAAATGATTTATTAAAATTTTTTAATGTTCATCGAGAAACAAAAAGTTAAATAATGTTTAATATTTAAATATTATGGTGAATTTGTTGAAAGGAAAAGTGAAAAGGCCAATGAAAAGTGTAGTTCCAAATGTACATTCACAAAAACCTTCAAATAAAAGAGTTTTGGTATTGTATAAGAGGTTATTATATTTTCACATAATAAAATAAATCCATGTAAGATTAAATTTAATGAACTGAATCACAAAAGAAAGTAGGGACTTCTTATTCAAGTATATTCACCAATTGTCTGAAATATTTATGTAATAGTTTTTGGGTATTGAATAGAATATTCATATAACATATATTTATTTGAATTCAGTAACCAAGTAAGTATAGAAACATTACAAGAAGTAAGGTGTGTTCTCCAAGAGGCTAAGAAAGGGTGGTTCCTAAGCCAGCGGTGAGAAGTACACAACTTCTATTTTACAAGATTAATGATACTAGTTGAAATTTTGTTAATTACCAAATAAAAATTTATCTCACATGTGCTTTGAAAATATTGAGACATTATTACAGTTCTATAATTTCTATTTTTAGGTGTTTAGTACTCAACAAATAGTTTAGTAATATATGAATCATACACAATACATGATGAATATAAAATGTAATACTTATATACCCATTCATGGAATGATTTTCATGAAAAACTAAGTAGTTTTAAAGGATATACCCGATATGTTTTTATAATAGTTGGAGTTAAATACCTTAATTATTATAAACACACTTATGTCCATAGTTTTGGAAAAATAAACCTTTATAAATAAAGGTATGCCACAATGCTTTTAGAATTTTTTCAGCTAGAGAGCACAGACTATTCCAATGGTAAACTAGCGGTAAATATTGTTCATAATAATCACTTATGTTTTTACTAAGAAATGTGAAAGTAAAGTATGGTATTTGTATGGTCATAATATTTGAGTTTCTTTGGGTAGGTGTACAAATGAATATCTTGGCCAAACATTAATCGATCAATATAATGTAGCATGGAGTAATTCCTAAACAAACGTTACTATATCCAAATCACAACTATGATAATAATAAGGAGGGTCGATGATGAGTGTTAACTATCAACATTGATAAAAAAATGTAGCATGGAATAGTTCCCAAACACAAATTTCTATATACACATCAGATTCATGATCTATATAAAAGGATTATCAATGTTAAATTTTTTATCCTTTATAGAAACATCCATTATTTTCAAAACATGCATTGAAAATAATAAATTTATACCATAATAACAAGTTAAGTATCCTAAAAAATTGTTATAATATGACATATTGTATGATGGAAATCCATTATGTCAGAAGATCATGTGCTTAGATGAAAAGTGTTTGCTAAGGATATAAACATTATATGCATCAACCAAAACATAGTGGGAATCTAAAGTAATTATCCAAAAAGTTTCATAATATATTATAGAAATACCTTTGATAGAGAATATTTTGTCAAGTGATACACTAAATTTATATAAAAGGGTGCACATATCTACATGATATAGTTGGAGAAATATTGACTTGGATTTAGTTAATGACAAAGATTCACACATGGTTAACATAGGAATGAGTTCCACAAGAGGTGTGGAAGATAATATTCATGCGACACATACTACTTAGGATGTATAAAACCATTGTAATTGTTTTGTATTCATCATGGATAGTGATATATTATTAATTGAGAATAATAAATCCTATATGTAAGTTGTATATGGTAATCAACTAAAATTTAAAATATCATTTAAAATTCAAAAATAGATTCCATATATAAAAGTACATGAGGCTTATTATTTTGAATTTTGTGGTGGGTATTCAAGTGACACTATATATGGATGGTAATAGAGTGGTACTAACAAGGCTTGATTGGTAATACCAAATCATTATGTCTAAATAAATCAGAATTTTAGTTGTCATAATGACATTTTATTATCATTTGACTGAGCATTAGATGTTAAAATCACCAATCATGAAAGGTGTCTATACGAAGCAACCATGAAGGGATGTTGACATAATAGAATGACAATAAGGGGTGCATGTTACTGAAATCCAGTTTTGGATTAATGTAAGGAATAAGATATTAGAAAATTCATTTGAAATTATTATTTTTCTATATGTCTACAAGAGTATAGTGGGAGCTCTATGGTTTTCCAAGTGAAATATTTTTGGTATCATAGGGAAAACACTATTGGTATTATAGTTAGTCAAGACAAGAAAGATAATATCTCCAGAGATTGGATTGAACTAGAAACTGTAAGGGGATTTCATATACTGAGGGAAATCTAATGGTTTCATAGACTAAGTTAACGGTACATATTCTAACAAGGTATTGAAGAAAATACATGTTGAAACTATTTGAGAGATAATTGATTCCAGAGTCACATAGTATAAATCTCTCTATAAAGGAATGCATGTTCATAATAGGAGATTATAATTGTGAGTTGAATTCTATACGCTTATATGATGGATCAATCATGTATGACAATATATTTACTAGAAATGATATTTCCAACATATACTTTATGGTGGAAAAATATCAGTTACATGTTGGATATCTCCAAGGGATATAGTCAAAACTATCCAATATCACTTTAAGAAGTAAAAAGGATATGTACATTGTATATGGAGAATAATGGATACTAGTTTTTAAGGGACACAAACTCATATTCCTTAGATCAATTTGATTTGCTATCGTAGTTAGGCTATGTTAATAAGCAAGACAAGCTCATTCTAGATAGGGGTATCCATATCAACAAATACCGCTTGTGCAAAAAATAATTTTTCATGCTATTTTTTTCTTTTTAATGTCATTTAGTATGAGAAATTATTATCATAGATTTGTAAATAAGTTTTTAACATTAGTTAGTAAAAATATATATTGTAAATAGATTTTTTTGTTTAAGTTTTTATGCTGGTTATCACATAACCAATGTGAAAAAGCCTCTAATTATTGATTTCTTAGGTTTGTTCTCTGATAACCTATATGAAAAAGTTCTTAATATTATCTCTTTCACATCAGTTTTAAAATAACTGATAAGAAAACACAATTAATGTAGTCTTTTTAACAACAATTAGTTTATAACTGTCATGAAAGATCATTTTCCACATCGATTTTTTAGAAAACCTACATGATAAAAAGTTATCGATCATTTTTTGAATTGGTAATTTAATAACCAATGATATTTTTTTATAAATCTATATTAATTCTTACCCTTCTAGGCACACAATAGTAGAACACCTACACAAAAAATTGAAAAATACACCATTAGAAAAACAACAACACAAACACTTACAATTTGAATATTCTAGTTTACAATATATATTAAAAATGAACTAAAATTAAAGGAAACCTATGAAATGATTCACCCATTCAATTTTTAAATAGATCATCTATTTTCTTGTATAAGGCCTAGGGTTATAAAATATTCACAAATTGAAAATATATTTTTAATAAAACAAATGAAATTTTAAGGAAATTTTTATAAATAAATCTAACCTTTTGGAACATCGTAACTGCCCCAATTGAAATTTTTGTATACATAAATATTAATACATAATACCCATATTCCATTACTCTTTATTTTTTATGAAAATGGTTTTTAAAATAATGTTTCAACTAAAAATAAAATTTTCATGTAATATATCCAAAATGTTGTAAATGTAAATGAAAATTCACCTTGTCTTTTACATATATGATATTCATGCTCTTATTTAATATGGTATCTATAAATAAATTCCATGACCTATTTAAAAATAATTCGAATAAAATAAATTTAAATGTCATTATAATATAAAAAAGTACTAAAATATTCAAACTTACTTATTCAATAAATTCAGAAAATATTCTCACACTTCACTATGGATAGAGCCTAGCTAGTAAAGTGTATTCTATTTTGGACGAAAAAAATCAAACATCCAATGGAAAATGATATATAAGAAAATTTAATATATGTGATTATTATGTTAAGAGATATATGAAAATTTGTGACATATATGTATCATACTCTTGATGATAAGGAAAGATCCTCTACTGAATAATTGCATTCTTTTGAAATCGTTAAGAAATATAAAATATTATTTTTGCATCATTAATTTTCCTAACTATAGGTGAAATAAATTACGGGTCTATAAATACATATAATTCCATCTTTTCATGATAATTAAACTTTTTAAAAAGATACATAAAATAGACAAAATATAAGTACAAATTATCAATAAATTTAATACATGGAAAGATTTTTTAATTGACTTACATAGAAAAAACATCCATTGTGTTGATGCCCACCTGATCTCAAGTTACAAGCCCCATGATATCATTTTTCAAAGTTCCAAAGTTATTTCATAACAAAAAATTCTAGCTTCCATTGGAACCTCATAAACATCCAACAAAAAATTTGAATATGATGACAATCAATCAAGACTAGTAGAAGTTGTATCTGAATTCATAACACTTTTTATTTGTTGTTATCTATTAAATATTTATTTACCTTTAAATTATTACTATAAAAAATATATAAATATATTAACATTAAGATGATAAATCAAATTTAACAGACAAATGAAATAAAATATATAATATACACATGCCCCTATGGTAATTTTTCGAAGAAGTCGAGATAGAAAAACTAAAAAATGGATGATAAATTGGCCAACTATACTCACCTCATATATAGATAATGGTATTCTTGTTGATATATATATATATATATATATATATATAATATCTTATACTATTACCCAATTATGTTTTATCTCTATTTATTGATGATGAATGATATCCCTAGTATAATATATCATTCTATATGCTCCATTAGGATGTTGAGGATCATCAAAATATAACTCACACTACCTTGGAAGCTAGGGATGAGGGAGTGTAGTATTATGATAAGAATTAGTGGTGTATATAGGTAGAGGTGTATAAGTAGGATAAGTAGAAGTGTGATCTACTAATGGAGGTGGAGGATTGAGATTAGTAGTCTAAAAATGTCTGTAAACTTTTACTGTACCGAATCTCTAATCCATTCTCCCATCATCACATGAATATCCTAAACATTAGCTTAAAAAGATTTTATTTTATTTTTATAAACATAAAACATTGAATAATTTTAAAAATGACGAAACACTTTTTTAATGATACACCTTCCTGGTATCCTCATACACTACTTGGGTGTTTAGGATTTCCCAATTCTGTAGCTAAAATATCCTTCTTACCCTTAACTATAAATACCCCATTGTGTGCTCTAATCCTTAAGAAAATCTTGTATAAAATATTTGAAAAAAACACATAATGAATCACAATATATAAAGAATTGATTTAACTTGAGTAAATAAAGTAATCGTCTACAATCCTCTCAGTTATGACCCTTTACTCTTCTGTAAGAAATTTTATTTTTTTATCATCTGATCCCTCTTCCATTTTTTATGTCTAATGATAGGGGAAGGAGGTTCAAACTCTGTGGTTCTTGAAGACTTAGATCTTAGGTTTTGAAATTATTCATCAATAATTTTTTTTTCAATAATATATACCCTCCTCGAGATAATGTATGAGGGAATAAGTTTCTATATTGGATCTCCGGATGAGATTTTCTTGATTGTCGTAAATTAAGAATAAATAAAACATTAATATGTTTATTAATATAATAAAAAACGTCTAAAAGGTATGATTTCAGTTTAAAATGTATCTCTTTGTCTAATTTTAACATATTTATTCCATATATCTTCATCCATAAATGGATATATAACACATGGATTATGATGTTGTCTATGCCCAAAAATTAAAACTGATGTGAGGGTTGATTTAAAATACCTCCATATTTTAGTAGTAAATGATATACACTTTTTACTGACTCCTCCAATACGAGGTATATCATATTTTATATTATAAGATTGGGTAAACATATATTACTCTAACAATTTCAAGATATATTGAATAATAATAAAAGAGCTTACCAAAACAGAATCCCACAAGTGAGATGTTGTTAGTTTTTCAATACTTTTCCAATCATAAATCAAAATACTAACTATTATTTTAGCCTACACTATTCTAAAAGTCATGAATTGTTTTGAATTTGGACCTTTTAGAATATAATTATAATCAAAGTATACTAGTATCCTCTATTCCTAGATATGGGAAACTAATAATTTTGGTAAAGGTGTGCTTCCACATTTACCAACCCTCAAATTCTTTTTCCCTCATGGAAGTAGATGTTTCTTGTAAATAAGGATGAGGAAGCTCATCGATAAGAGCATGTGTGCATTCTTCCCTAGAGGTATGTGTAGAATCTCATATAGATGTTTATGGTTGATCAAATGATTGACCTGTCATTATCCTATAAATCAATTCAATATAAAATTAGAATAAAAATATACAAATCCAACTATTATATACATATGTAAATGAAAAATGAAAAAATATAAAACCAAAAGTAAACTAAACTTAGCACAGTTTTATTCATATTTTTAATAGTTAACTAAAATAATAACAACATTAATGAGATATTAAATGACATAAATGAGTGAAAAAATATATCCAAAAATGGTGTGTGGATAGTAAAAATACTCCAACATATAACACCCTTTGGTCCACCAAAAATAACATTCAATGAATATATGAAAAATGATCTAATTAAAAGTAAAATAACCTGATTTTTTTTAATTCATATTTTTTAGAGTAGTTAACTAAAATTATAAAAACATTAATGGGATATGAAAAGACGTTACATAATGGAAAAAAAATCCCAAAATGGATTGTAATAGTAAAAATGATCCAACATAATAAATATTTGTTTACTCTAAGAAAATATTCTTTTTGAATATGCTATTTTATACAATATTTTTGTTTTTATTGAATATATTATTTTTATTTTTATTTTAAAAAATTAATTAATATATAAGTTACCTAAGGGTAAACATGATAAACAAAAAAAAATTAAAACAAAAAACAATTTAACTTGTTAGTTATAATACATCTTTCAATCAAAAAAATAACATTAAAAAAAATAAAATTTTATAAATTTTTAAAAAGTAAACCAGAAATAAATATATGTTAACTATAATATAAGGAATATACTAAATGATTTTTTTCCAAAATTCCTTCATCATGATTTTTCCATAGGTAAGAAACCATGTCTTTGATGTGATCATCAATATTATCTATTAATACTTCCATGGAACTAGGGATCTCATATAAATCATCTTCCTTTTCAAGTATAACATCTCCAAAATACTATTTTTATCCTCATAAAACAATATAACATTTAATATTGAATTGATCAAGAACATAAAAACTTTATTTTTCAAGTGTTTCCATGATAAAAGGATCAATATTCTTTTCCAATCTATTTAGATCAACTAGTGGCTTTCCAAATTCACCATGTCTGAAACTATTTATACTGATAAACCATTTGTAGATAAACACTAGAACATGAAATATAATGTAATAAAACTCCCATATTTCTTAAATTACTCCATAATATTGACTTCATGTAATGAATTAATTTTTTTCTTTGGCACATTTAAAATAAATTGTTTCTAAAAACACCAATACACTACAATTCTGAACGACACTTCAATTGTCCTGATATTTCATATTAAATGTATATCTATTAATGTCTTACCCATACTATGTTATCAAATTTAAAATTTTGTCACCCACTAACCATATCAATGTTTCCTAATCATCTTCTCCACCAAGAAAAGTCTCTTTAAACCATGGAAAAAAGTTTTTTTCCCTCATTCAAAATAAACACATCTTTCTTCTTGGGATAACATTGTTTCATCACATTAATATTAAATGTTATACATGGCTAATCATTCATCTATGTTATTAAATATTTATAAATATAAATTATTTATCTATTCACCTATTAACAATTTAAGTTTCAAGTCATATACCCCCTTTTCCCCATTATTTACTCATTCATGGAATGATATAGGAAAACCGATGTTCTCTACTGTAGAAAATTATCGTTTTAAAAACCCTATAACCTCCTAATAAATATACTTATCAATAATGGAGGCTTTAGGTCAATTTTGGATTATTAACATACTCCTTCAATATATTCATATAAATTTCAAAAAGATACATCCAACAAAAATATATATTCCCATAATGCTTTATTTCTCAAACCAAATGAACAAGTAAATGCACCATGATATCAAAAAAATATGGAGTAAAATACAATTCCAATTACAAATTTATTGAAACCTCTTAATTATCAAATTTTTTCAAAGAATTCATATCAATAACCTTATTAGAAAATGAATTGAGAGAAATAACACACCTTCAATTCCATTATTCTAACATGGATGGTCAATATTTTATGTGACACAACTGGTAGGAGATATTGCATCATGATGTGATAATCATGATATTTAATATCTGTCAACTTCAAATCCTTTAAATATTTTTTTACATTTTAATAATAAACAAACAACACTTTTATATCACGAAGATACTGAAAAACCCAATTTTCTCCCCCTTGGATAATGTATTACAACCTGATGGTAGGAATGTTCACATTCCAATTGGAGAGGGAGCTGACTCCAAAAGTATTCCCATTAAGAGTAAATCCAATATCCCATTCAACCCATCTTTAATATTTCCTTTAATATCTAAAAATGTTCCAATCAAACTATAATAATTATTATTCTCCACATGTATGAAATCAATTTTATGTCTGACCACTTGATATCTCCAATATGGTAGCTCAAAAAATAATGACCATTTATTGAAAATATTTCAATCATTACATGATTTTTGTGTGTTTCTAAATCCCACATCATTGTTTTCACCATCTCAAAATATAGGTTGGTGGACAATATTTTTGGGGAAATATCAAATTCTTATGAGCTGTTGAATTCATTTTTCAATCATCGATAAGAGTGATCCATAGAAAAATAATTTCGATGATCCATGTATATTTTTTTTCTCTCAAGTTTCATTTGACAAAATGAAATCTCTTTTTTACAAATTGGACCAGATTTAAACCCCTTAACACTATATCTAGTTAAATTTCCATTTGAAGGGAATTCATTTATAGTGAACATAATCATTTCATGCTATTGAAAATATTCCATTTTATAATAATCATACACCCTAATACATTCCTCCCATAAAAGATTCAAATAATTAATTAATGGTGACAAGAAAACATCAATATCATTTTCGAATTGTTTTGCTCCAATGATCATTAAACTCAACATGAAATATTTTCTCTTCATACAAAATTCAGGAGAAATGTTTTAAATTACAAATAAAATAGGCCATAAAATATGTGTATTACTAAGGATTTGATATAGACTCGTTCCAACCACACACATTCCACATATGATATTTCTAATGTCATTTCGTAGTGTTGGAAACTATTGACAAATTTTCTTCCACTTTTGACAAACAGATAGATGCCGTATTTTTCAATCACATATTTTCTCATCTACATGCCATTTTAAACTTTTTTAATCATTTTAATTTTAAAATAAATGTTTCAAATGAGGAATTATATATAGATACCAAAATTCCTTGGTAAATTTCTATATAACTACTAAATCATCATGTGATTTTATATTCTACTTATACGGTGATGTCCCACATTTAGGACACCATAATAGAAATTCTTATTCCTTCCCATATAGCACATAGTTATTTAGAAAGATATGAATTTTCTTATACTCTAATCCCATCGATCTTGATATTTACTTCACTATATAATGTGAATTTGTAATATATTTTTCACTTGGAAGAATGTATTTCAAAAATAATTGAAACAATGTAAAACTCTTATCAATCCATCCATTTTCACCTTTAAGTTAATAAATATTATCAAAATTTATCAAACCATAAATTCCATACAACCTATATACAATGGTTTTCAGAATCACCATATAGATGCTCAATTTTTGGTAATTTTTCAATTTCCTCTATCTCAATATCATGAATAATTTATTCAATTTGGTCAGAATTATCATCATGAAAAGCATCATCATCAATAGATCATAATTTCTACCCAGTTACACCATGACAAATACAAAGATTGTAACTCCGAATAAATACATGAAAAAATATGATATTTGATCTCTCTATATTTCAACCCCTTCATATTTAAACATTTCAATCATGGACGGAATAACATGTCATTTTTGGGAACTCTTCATTTTATTAAATTTTAAAAAAAATCAACACCTTCCACATATTCATCACTTATTTGAAGTGAATTAATACGATTTCAAATCATTATTATCAATAACACATATCAAAAAAATAACATGTTAAAAGAATATAGTGTTGATAAAATTGAGTTAGAGGGTTAAATATTATATTATTTCAATGTTAATTAAGAAGACACACTTATGGTATTATTCATTAGTAAAATGATTTTATGATTTTCAATGATAGTGAATATTATGTTAATAAGGTTAAAAACATTTGAGATAAAATTAAATTTTAATTAGAATGATTATACAATAAAATAGAAAATAATGGAAATAAATTTATATCACTATAGTGTAAAAGAGTGTCTTATTGGAAAATAAAAAATAAACAAAATCTATATAAGAGGGACTGCATATCTAGAATTCTCATGTGAATATTTCATCGAATTGAATGTAAAAAAATTTAACAATAATATTGGATAATTAGTGACTAGAATGAAGTTATTGATGATAAGAGATTAAGTACATACTTATTTTAAAAGTTCATAGAAGTTACCCATATCCAAACTAGATTTTTATAAATCAAAACACTAAGAGATGAGAAGATAATACATTTTATAAGAAATCATCCATGGACTAGAAAAATGAGAGGATGAATAATGTTTGAGGCTTAAATGAGAGATGATAAGATCTATATTTCAATGTGAAATTATTTGGATGATGAAAATTAAGGGTGTATGAAGATGGTAATGTGATATTGGAGTCTATCGGATCAGACAAAAGTGGTTTAGGGATTCCGTTCCATTGAATGGAAAAAAGAGAGGAGGGAAAATGATAGAGGCTTAATTGAGAGAGAAGAAGTTATATCATCGAACATGAAATGATGATGAGAAAAAACATTATGCTTTATGACATTAGTACTATGATATTGGAGTCCACCGAATCAAAGAAATGAGGGTTAGGGATTATTCAAGAGAGAAATGAAAGTGTTTTAGTGAGAACAAAAGGAAATGAAATGAGTCCACCTGATGATTCATAAAATTTTAAATAGTATATAACATCCTTTATTTTATAATCGATGTTATAACGAAGCTTATTTTGTCGTTTATCATTAAACTAAAGTGATAAACAAACTATTCTTCAACGATTTCTAGTTAACCGACATAGAAAATAAAAAAATAACTTTCATATGATTATTATATAACTGATTCGAAAAAGAAATTTTCATGGATTTATTACATCAATTATATAATAATATATGTGAAAATAAATTTTCATGGATTTATCTTGTAGTAAATATAGTAACTGATGTGAGAAATCAATTATCATGGATTTTTTCACATCAATTATAGATAAATGACTTGAAAATAGATAGATGATAAAGAGTTTTAGTACAAGTGAGAATATATTGATGATTATAAGAAATTTAAATAAGAATTGTAAAATATGAAATGATTTATGTCAGTTCTTGGAATAACACCTAATACATAGAGTTTTATCATAATGATAATTATTTTACTAGTACTAGCAATATGTCATGTTTAGACAGTGGAAAAAAATGGATATTCTTAGGGATATAATCTCTTGAGAAATCTTAATCAATGTGGAAAAGTCATAGATAGTAGAATATCCACACAATAGATATGTGGCAGACTCATCAACAAAATCGATGACTCAAAAAAGAATGATTTTAATCATGCGAGAGGTAACAAGGATAGTTAGCATGTTTTCTCTAGTACAAGAGGGAGTGTTGTAATGGTGTATTACTGATACCCAACAAAAAAATACTTTTCAATTACCATATCAAAAATATATTGATTTATACATGAAGTAAAATTACCATAAAAATGTATATATTTCCTTGTCCACTATTTAAATGGTATTGTCCATATATTATTTATTTTATCAAAAGGTTATAGAAGTTCTTAGGCTATAATGAGAACCTTAAGATACTATGAAATTAATACCAAATATATGTTCTTTGGTCTAGATACATCATACTAACTAGAAATACTAGATTTATGACTGTCAGGTGTTGGAGGCTCATAAGCATTGAGACTTATTCTCATAAATTTCACACTCAGTGATCTCTAATAGATGATATAATGAGGAAAACCCCACCAATAGGAACACTGAACGTTTTGGATGTCATTGGATATTTCTATAGGCAGACATGTGTATTGGTCTCCTGACTTGAGAAAATTATCAATTTGTGTCATTTGATAACATGATTTGATACATGGGAAAAACCATAATAATGAAGCTATGGTGAGGTAGATTTTTTTAGGTAAGTCATTGGTGGTATGAAATTGGTTGAATGATCAAGATATAAATTTTCACTTCAGATTCAATGAAGTAATATCTCAGGACTAATTGATCTGGATGGTAGTCCCTTTGTAAATCTTAGTCCAAGTTAATTAGTGGAAAGTTCATATAGTTAAATCAACAAATAATAATGAAATAAAGGATATGATTAAATATGTGTGGAACCTAATTTATGTGATATCGCAAGAAAAAGAGATTATATTACACAATGTTTGTTTTTAGGAAAGGTTATCATTTATATGGCATTTTCTCATCTCTTTAGAGGCCTTGATGGGTTTGTATACTTAGTTATTGGTCTGGGAATACTATTCACTACTATCAAGATAAGGTCCTAGAGGTTCAAACATAATAACACATTCATAATTCTGCCCTATTCTAGTGATTAGGAATTTTGGATGTGGTGGTCCCCATCCATGGTCTAAGAGTTTTCCAAGAAATCGATCAACAACGAATAAATAAATTCATTATTATTCGAGTATGGAAAATTGGTTTTAATTTATTTATTATAAGTATTCAAAAGGCAATAAGTTAATACATGGAAAAATATTATATGAACAAATATTATTTTAATATTAAAGGTTATTTTAATATTAGAGGGAATTTCAAATCAAGTTAATGACTTAGGGTTTATCACATAATATATTCATTATATTAAAAGGAGTTCATAAGATATAAATGATGTAAATGATCCAGTTAGTTCATCATAGTGTGTCATTTATTGTTCATTTAGCAACATTGGATATATGGTGGTTGGGGAATCCTTACCAGTTATTTTGGGAATACACTATATAAATAGAACATGAGCACATTTTTGTTGCACTATTCATTCCAACTAAATGATATCTTTTCTCTCCTCTGACATTCTAGAAATAGAAGTTCTCTCTCTAAGTGACCGATCCATGAAATCCTTCAACAAATTTGAGGGATGTGATCGATGTTATTGTTGCAATGCAGAAGGATTCATCAGAGCTCCCCTCTAGCATCCAAAATTTGAAGAATAATGAGTGCATGGATTCTTGGATTGCGTAAGGATGATCTAGATGGGTTAAAATTTAGATCCTTTGAGCAATAATCATTAGTGAATTTCTCAAGTTAAATGCACCACTGAACTGAACGAGGTACTTGTTTATTTATTCTTGTGATTATTAAATTCATGTGAGATCCTTGTAATTTTACCGAGGCTCAGATCAGCAGTTGTGATATAATTCCCTCACCCCAGTGATGAATTTTTTTAAATCACCCGACCACTAGCTTCAACTGTACCCCCTAATTCTAATAAAAACCACCATTTGGTTCTTAAAGTTAAAGGGCCACATAACATTTAGAATTAGTGCACTTATATGTGTTCAGAACTTTCCAAGTAAAATCTAGAGGTAAATTATCATAATTTATGACTTTTATGAAAAACATGAGAATATATGGTAATTTATACATGATGAGGTACACGTCTGACTCCTTTGATAAATTCAAGGATTTCAAGAATGAAGTTGAGAATCATCTTGATGTGAAGATAAAGAAACTTTGATCGAATTAAGGTGGATAATATCGAACCAAGAGTTCATCAACATTTTATGGGAGTATAAGATTTTATCTCAACTCACTCCATCTTATAAACCATAGTGTAATAGTGTTAGTGAAAGGAGTAAATTTACCTTGATAGACATGGTAAGGTCGATGATGTGTCATGTAAGCTTCCCGTTATCCTTTTGGGGATATGCATTTCACATTGTGGAAGAATTAATAAGATAAATATAACCTAAAGAAGAAAATGGTATTATCTTTGAGTTATGGAGTGGAAAAATGTAATTCCCCAACCCTAGTTCCCCAGACTTAGTTCATTATTACATAACAGTGGAATGATACAAGGAAATCATATCCCGAAAGACCGACCAGTTTAGTAGCCTCGGAAGCACTAGATACATTCGTAAGTTTTACATTACATTATAAAATGAAAAACTACAACAACATTATCTCCATAGACCACAATCAAATCCCTTAGACTATCAATGTAGGTCAGTCATAATATACTTCTTCACATCCTAGAAAAAATAAAACATATAAAGGGGTGAGCTCATATGCTCGGTAAGGATAACAATATAGAGGAAACATTCATAAATAAGCATAAATATTTAAGGCTATGTATAAGAATAAAAAAATCCTTTTAAACTTGAATTTCATTATAATATGAAAAATATAAATCAAAATAATTTCATTTACTTATTCACATGGATATTCTACTAGTTGAATAATCACATGAAATATTAATAACCAATTTCATAATGATGGAATGCATAATGCCAGACTTCATAACCACATTGTCAAGGCCTTGTGCTAATACTAAAAATAATATTTTTTCAAGGCCTTAATCTAAGACACTATTTTGACTCATGAAACATACTTATGCATTAAGGATATATAGCGGGCTCTATCTGTCACTTACTAAGTCCAATGCATTCCTCATATGAAAATGTTTAAACATAACATAAATATTCATATTAAAACTAGTATACGAAATGTTAATACTTTAACCATAAAACATAAATGGTATAAAAATAACACATCCATAGTCAAACATATCAAAAAACCTTCAATAAAATATCGAATATTGCTATCATAGTAAATCAACTTCAAACAAGTGTAAAATCCATCAAATGACGTTGACATAGATGAAATCGAAACTATTATAGAGAAATATCTCTTTCTTTTTTTGAAATCATTTAAAAGTCACATAATTATAAAATAAAACATTTATTTTTAAAATATTTTTATAATATTGTAAGGGAATCTTCGATGATTTTATAATGGAAAAAAAATATCTGCACATGCTGTATAAGTTAAAAAAAACATTCTTACCTTAATTTTATTGAAAAGGTCATAAAGTACTTTGCTTGGAAAAGGACAGAAAGATTCATTTCAAAACATATAACATCAAATAAGGGTATAAATGAATTTAACCAATTGTATATTAAAAATTAATTTTTTTTAAATACATTTGTAAGAAACATGGATGTGGATGATAATGATGTCCCAATAGATAATTACATATAAACAACCTTGGATAATAATGAGATTGTGAAATTAACCCTTACCTTGTAATTTTCCTTATTCGATGGTATGTTAACCTCATGTATAATATTAAAATAATTGTTATTAAATTATATAAGAACAATATACATAAATATGATATCATATATGATCTTTTAATATTTCTTTGTTAATAATATTTTAGTATTATCATCGTTTCAGGTGTTAACTAATTCATTTTCCTTTATATGTTTTGTCACATAAGACATGTTTGTTATGGATAGGATGTATTTGATTCATATCCATAATGATATTACGTTCTTAATAACTATTTTTAATTATCAAATAAAAATTATTCTTGAATGGCTATGATGGGAAAATGAATCTCATCGCGTTCGTGGAGACGGTAATCCATATGTAGACATGAGCGACAATATCATTATATTGAAGGATAAATAGTATTTAATTGGATGGTATAACACATATAAAGAATCATTAATATTATATATTTATTATTTACATCAGTTATACTCATTATTATATCCATCAAAAAAATGAAGTGTTTGAATAACAAACTACACCACGACGTGGAGACGGTAATCCGTACGTACGCACGTATGGTGACTTTGTCATTTATAGGATGGATAGAATAATGAATATGGTTGTAAAATTTTTATAATAACATCAAAGTATATATTATATAATGGAGTTATTCTTTTAGAATGGAAATAACAAAGAATGAGGAAGTGGAAGAAGAAAAGAACTTTAAAGAGGTGATGAAGTATTTACCTCTTCTTCAGGTTATTCCTTTTGATGTGATCAAAAGGGATCCCCAGGTTGGATTTCTAACTAAAGGAAGGACTCTATGATTAAGGGAGGAAATCTGAGAGGATATTTGGGTAGGGGTCGGCCGAGCCAAATGGCTTTGAAGGTCTGACATTGAGAGAAGGGGAAGTTTCCTTTTATAAGGGGGGTGAGGAACACCTTACGAAAAGATTGAAATATTATTTTATAATAAACTCATTTTAGGTTTCTAAAGGCTACAAAATGATTTATTTCGAGGATAATGTGGGGGTGGGTTGAAAACCACACAACAAATTGGTGTTAGATAGTTTTGGGTCACTATATTAACCTTATCTTTTAGATTTAACTCTTAGTTAAATAGTTTTACATTTACCATGTCTCTTTGCATTTTTATATTATATGGTTTATAAACTTACTATAAACATCCAAGAGAACCTCAAGTGTTTAATTAATGACATATATAATATTATTTAATCCCTTTATCTGAACCATAGATTTTTAGGAATAGAATATCAATTAATAATATAATATTTGTTTTAAAAACTCTTTTATGTCAATTTTGACACTATTTGGTATTTTGTTTTTTTAATTCATAACAGTATTATTACTTCAAAAAAAATTCCTTTAATCCACCTTAAAATGTCGTATTAACCTATAAAATCAGTTTAATTCATTTAAAGTCTCGGATTAGATTTATTTGGATATTTATAATATCAATTATTTTAATCTTTCATTAATAAGATAATTACAACATCATCATTGTGTCATAAATAAACTTAATTATTTAATGTCTAAAAATTATAAATAAAATACCATTATGTATTAAATATTTTTAGATTTTTAATGAATATTGATAGTCTAATTTATCTTTTGTATAACCCTATAATAAAAATGTTTTAGTTATTAAACTTTGAATTTAACACTTTTAACTCTTCTTTAAATTAAATAATAATAAATGTCCTAATCAAATCCAAGTGGACATAAATGATAATAATTTATTCCTAAGGTTTTTTTGGTCGATATTCACTTATCCAGTAGAATTAGGACATGTGTTAGGGTAAAAATAATATCATTTTTACCTTTAATTTCCATATTTACTTTCAACCATGGTAAATAAAAGTCAAAAGTTACTATTCACCAAAAATTATTTTCATCTTATTGAACCACATTTTACTTACTGATATAATCCATGTATCTCAAATTTTTGAAATACAATTCACAGAAGCGGTAAAATTAAGTTTTATGCAAATTTTCAAATACTCATAGGAGGTGGGTAAAAGATGGTAAAAAGTTCAATAAAATTTTATATATCTAAACTTATTATAAAATGAATCCAATGAATTACACTGAACGTATATAGGTATTATGTGTCTATTTTTTTTACCTAATATTAATTTATATAAAATAACTAATTATTTAAATAAAAATTTGGTTTTAACCAATAACGTAGTGTTTTTCACTATTCATCAAAAATTGAATGTTTTCACAAAAATACAAGAAATTCACCCTAAGCTAATTTTGATATTTCGAATCCAAAAATGAAGTCCATTTTGAGAGATAAAAATTATAAAATTTTAAAAAGTGAGTATTACTATTCATAACGGCTAGTTTGATTGGTCGTGGTGTGTTAGAGTCTCGAAATTGCATACAACGCAAGCTATTGACTTATTCAAAGGGAAACATACAGTGGAAGCTTGGTGTGTTACAAAAAAACCATTTTTGACACATGTTCATTCATGGGGAGAAATGAATTTGTTAAAGCCAACTCAAGCGACAAACTAGAACCCCAGGGAAATTAATGTATCTTTATAGGTTATCCTAAGGAAATAGTGGTATGTTATATTTATAACCCTTAACATAATAGATTAATAATCATAAGATATTTCATATTTTTTGAGATGGAGAACGACCTCATGGAGGATAGTGGGAGTAATATTCACTTCGATGAAGTTGATGCTAAAGATACACAAGAGTTTGTATAAGAAGAAATTCCATAGGTCCCCATGGAAGAATTTGTTCATGAAACAAATGTACATTGTAGAAGAATTAAACAGGTAAGAGAACAATATAGATATGGTTTTTTAATCACAAATGATAGTGACTCATTATTTGTTGACAATGATGATCCAAGCTTATAAAAGGAGAGTTTAGAAAGATTAAAAGCTACAAGATAGAAGGAAGCCATGAGTTATGAGATGTATTACATGTATCAAAAAAATGTTTGCGTTATGATCGATCCACAAGTTGATGTAAAGACGACCTATGGTAAATGGGTATTCAAGAGTAAACTAGACCTGGAAGGTAAGGTAGTTACCTATAAAGGATGACCAGTGGATAAAGGATTTAGATAATTTCAAGGCATTGACTATAATGGAAGCTTCTCTCCAGTTTCCATGATCAAATCCATCAATTTTTTTCATAAGAGATTACCATGACTATGAGATTTGGAAAATTGATGAAAAAATTTATTTCCTTAATGGTATCCTTCAGGAGGATGGGTATATGACAAAAATAGAAGGGTTTGTGACTCCAAAAAATCCCAAAAGGGTATAAAAGGTCAAGATATCTATTTATGTATTAAACCATGAATCCAATTCATGAAACATAGCTTGATGATGAAATAAAATAATTTGGTTTCATTAATAATTAATTTGATCCATGTTTTTACAAATATTATAGTGGGAGTGGAGTTGTTTTCATAGTATTATATGTTTATGACACATTACTCATTAGAAATGAGATCAGGAACTTCCAAGAGGTCAAGGGATGGTAATGAATGTGTCTATCCATAATGGACATGGGTGAAGTAGCCTACATTATACAGATTAATATCAAGCATGATGGATCCAAGATATTTCCTAGAATAAGGAAAAGTATATACATTGACTATATACTGAAGATGTTTAGTATGAAACAATCCAACATGGGATTATTCCCAATGTCATATGATATACATCTTTCTAAGAAAATGTATCCTCAAAGACAAAATTAAAGATAGAGAATGAGTAAGATCTCATACTATTCTATGATAGGTTCTATCATGTATGTCATGTTATATATGATGCTTGATGTTGCCTTTGATTTTATCGTGGTAGGCACATTTCAAGTTGATTGAGGTGAATAGTATTGGACTACTATTAAGGCTATCCATAAGTATCTAAGGTGAACTAAGGACATGTTCTTGGTATATGGAGAAGATAAAGAGGTAGTAATTAGGTGTTCTACATATGTAAGAGTTCAAAAATATCAGAATGATATGAAGATGTGGTTAGGATATGTGTTTTTTCTAAATAGAGAAGCTGTGAACTGGATGATTTCAATGAAATTAGTTTTCACCAATTCAATAAAATATTCCATGTATTCTATTACTTCTCATGTATCCAAGGAATGTAACAACCCAAACATTCATTAATGAAAATACTCTTGATTTAATTCAATGTCTTATTATGAATATATAAAACTTATGAACTTCATTGGTTTTATGTTTTTGAATTTTAAAATACCGTTAGGCATTGTGACCGTTTCTAATAAATCCATTAAACAATGGTCACATGGTTAGTATAAATATCGATTTTTAACAAATCCAATTTAATCAAAGAAAGGAATTGATGACCTCATCCAGTAGAATTTATCCATACGAAGCCCAATTTTTAGAGCTCAGAAAGGAGTTGGAATCATTGATCTTCACTCTTGACCAAGACCAAGACAAGCTTCAACACTTTGATCTCGAGTGGAACAACCTATAGGATAAGTGGATGTTGATAGAGATTACAACCCGCATGATGTTATCCGAGCCACCCCAAGAATCGGTCACCATGTCACACCTTACCCTTCAGTATTACGAGGGTGTTATAATGGGTTATGTAACAAGACCCTAGCACTATGATTATGTATATTATTTTTTTGTAGAGAGAATATAAATTCATTTTATTATTCTTACATTGTAAATAGTTTTTAAAGAAAAAATAGTATTTTTAGTTAATATTCAATTAAGAAATCTATTTTGATGAATTAATAGATTATTTAACTAAATGATATTTTAATGAAAAATTATTACTAAATTACTTTTTATTAAATATAAATGATCATATAATTTTTATGAATACAATTTAAATTTTTATTATGGGTTGAAAGACGTTTTTGTCAAAACGCATGATTTTTTGATAAATGTCGGATTTTATTTTAAAAGTAAAAATTCACATATTTAGAAAATTATATAGATAAAATTAAGATTATTCTTGGAATAAGGATGTTGAAATTATCCAATGGTGAATTTTTCATAATTTTCTGAGATAATCGAGTTTTTGGGTAAAAATTCAGTACCATTTAAATATATAATGTGTATTATGACATCAGAATGACCCAATAGTGATGTAATAAAATTATATAAACATTATTTTCTGAAAATATATGTTTTACCATTAATATAATGTGATTTTGGGTTTGTTTGATTTATTTTTCAAAACAGTAGTGGACCCTCCAAGAGTTATAAAACATTTTAACTTTTAAAATTGATTTCTTTGAGAGTGTGACTCACCTCCACATAAGAAAGATTAATATTTTAAGAATTTATCCCATTTGGATTATAAAATAATGTTTTCCAATCCCCTTTGGAAAAAATCATGGGCAAAAACCATGGTCTAGTTTGTGGTTTTTATTAGTTTAATGTGTGGTGTCCCAAACCTAAATAATAAATAAATCCCTCTCTTTTCATATATAAACCCACCAAAGATCCCACTTTTTCTTAACTCAAATCATTTGGAGCTCGATCATCCTCTGCCATATTCTCTCTATAATCCCCCCAAGGTGCCCTATGGTCCCAAGAATACTCTCTAAAGCCTCTCCCAAGACTTTGCGATCACACTTCCATGCAAGGGATTCATCCCTTTCTTATTTTTATCCAAGTTTCTTTAGATTGTAATACCCTTTTTATTTTAATTAAAAATGGTGGGGTATGATTTTTAAACTCCCTTATATTAACCTCCCTATGTTTGAAATTTTGATATACCTCTTTGTATCTCATTAATGCCTTCCATGTACACATGTTAGCATGCTGAAATTCTATAAGGAATTTCTCTCTTCACATTCACATTCAAGAAATTGTTTTGTATTATGAATCTAATTTCCATTAATTTTTTTGGGAAATGTATCTATATGACTCCCATACTATCCATTTAATGTACATATTATGAGACACCCATTTCTCTATCATAAACCATTTTTATGAATTATTATGTCACACCGTTACGCTGCCGAAATTGCACCACGATTTTTATCAAGACAAAATCATTGTGCAGTGAATACCATGCCCATTTCTCTATTAAGGGTATTCAACTTTATGAATATTTACATATTTATTATAGTTTTTCATGTATTAATACCACATTCATTTATCATGGAATAATTTATGATGTTTAATGAAACCATGTTGTATGATCCATGTGGCACACTTATGCATGAAATGAAATGTTTAAAAATGGTGATCCCTGATAGCGCTCTAATGCAATGGGTAAAGATTAGTATCATGATAATTCAAGTGAAATGAGGGTTTAATCATGCTAATTCATGTTCAATGAGGGTTTACTCATTCTCCATTTGAAATGATCCTTGGCTCTTGCTAATATCATGTTAAGTGTTGTTGCCACATTTCCAAGTTATAATAATCATGCTATATCATGCCTTTATGTTCATGTTTATCTTAAGCTCCATTGATATGATTATTGCATAAAATGTATTGTATTGTTCATGTTATTCTCTATTTACTCATTTATTGGGTTTTATATATCACCATTTTCTTATGCATTTCCTCAGGTTATCCCATGCAATGATAAGTACGAGGTAATGTAGTGGTCATGTAAAGAAAGTTTTAAATAAAGATGTTGTGTTTCCTGTTTTAAATCGTTATGTAATGTTATTAAGCACCAAAGATAGTAGACCTCTTGATCTACTATGTTTTATCATGTGAAGATTTTATGTAATAAATCATGTTTAAGTGTGTAAAAAAAGTAGGGTTATTATAGTTTGTATCAGAGGATAGGTTTAGTTATTTTTGGGATTAGGATTAAAAAACCCAAATGAATCCTTAAAGATAAGAATAAGTATAATAAAAAACATCCATAAATTTTGGTGAGTATTGATTATGTGGTTTATCAAAAAATAAATCCCTATCTGGATACAAACAGGTAGAGGCGGCTCTGGCACATATGTACTGAGGAGTAAATAATCTGACAAGGACTTTTAGGCTTGACCCAGGGTATCCTGGTACACAACAACGAGCCTTGCTGAACTCTTGGTTACAACAATTTTGGGGGATATTATTTAGTAAATTCAAAATTTTATTATGAACCATTGTTAAGGGAATAAAAAAATGCCCCCCAGAATAAATGTTGGGATGTAGATCATGGATAATATAGATTGAATCCTACACATTCATAAGTTAAGGAAATAAAAGTTATTTATAAGTCATCAATTTTTGTCTTTGGATTACCCTTTATATGTTACCCCTAACATTCCTTTTATTCCAGCCAATTTCCGGTAATAGGAGGGCTCAGGATAAAAACCGATGTGAAGATCAATGTGATGACTATCTCAATGAGATTCCCAATCCAATGGGAGTGATAATCGCAAACTTTATCATAATACAATCTTAGTTAACTCAATATTTGAATAGAAACTTGGCTCAAGAAAATGTTAACCCCCCCCCCCCCCCCAAGAAAGAAAAAGTTGTAATCGAGAGCTTCCTAAGACAAAGGCCTCATACTTTTAATGGATCATATGATCCCTCAGTATTTGAACAATGGATTAACTCCATTGAAAAGATCTTCTCCATCCTTCAATGTTCCAAACAAGAGAAGGTTCTTCTGTCTGCTTATCGTTTGAAGGGTAAATCCAATCAATGGTGGACATTGATCAAAAATAAAAAGCCTGAGGAGGATATCAAGGCATTGGAATGGAAGTATTTACGGAGAATTTTTTTCGATAAATATTTTCCTCACACCCTCTAAATTAATATAGAAAGGGACTTCCTTTACCTCAAGAAAAAAGATGACGAATCCATCAGAGCATACGAGGAAAACTTCACAAGGTTTGAACGATACACATCCAACTTCATTGTTACCCCTGAATGAAAGGTTGACCACTTTTTTGGTGGGATGAAAGCTAATATATGGAAAGACCTGGGGATCTGTGACTTTGATAGGTATGATAAAATTTTCAGATGTTCCCTCATGGTCGAAATAGAGATCAGAGAATCTCTAGGGTATCATCAAAAAAAGAAGCGTAAGGTGGACTTCAATTCCAGTGGTCCGATGGATAAATCCAATGGTGATAAAAAAATATAGCACCCCACTTGCCAATTGTGTGGAAATAAGAACCCCAGAAATTGCCTAAAGGGGACGAGGAAATGCTTTAGGTGTGTAATGGAAGGGCACCAAGCCATGAACTACTGACAAGAAAAACCAGCAGCTGCGACAGAGAAGAGGAACACTCCATTTGACCCTTAACATGTTGTTCATTGATTCAACTGCAAGGAATTAGGGAATCTTGCAAATCAGTGCCTTAATCTAAGGGTTTTCAGAGTAAACCAACAACCTCCAAGGCAGAAAGGGTGAGATTTTTCTGTTACTCCTGCTGAAGTGAACCCCGACAATGAAGTGGTGATATGTATGCTAGTTATTCATTCAAGAATAGTGAACACACTTTTTGATTCTGATTCTACACATTATTTTATATCCCTAAAGTTTAGTTGAACAATCCCCACACCACTAAAAATCATGGAAGTAAAGATATCAGTGAGTACAAAAAATGGGAAAATCATTGCATCCCATGAATATAACTCCTCCTATATCATAATTTATGGATTGAACTTCTTGGAAAACCTAGTCATACTCCCTTTGGTGGAATTTGATGAAATTGTTGGCATGGATTGGATTTCCTTATACATATCCAACATAAATTTCCATGAGAGGGAAATCACTCTCCATATGGAGAATCAACCCTTGATTCTATAAAAGTGCTAGGAGGAATATGACTCTTCTTTAGCACCATCATCTCAAAGGTGGATATTACTGACCTATGATCACGCGTATCTGGATTAGATGATTGAGTCTAAATAAGAAACCATCCTTGAATACATGCCTATTGTGAGGGAATTTGGTGAAGTTTTTCCCGAGCAAATGCCTGCTCTTCATCCTAGAAAATATATTGAATTATCAATTGACCATGAACCTGGGGCATTGCCAATATCCAAGACTATTTATGGAATGTCTATTGTGGATCTTGAGGTGATGAAGAAGAAACTATAGAATAATCTAGATAAAGGGTTTATATGCCCAAGTGCTTCACAATGGGGTGCACCAGTCCTCTTCGTCAAGGAGAAGGATTGGTCAATGTGCCTTTGCATTGATTATCATGAGCTCAACAAAATAACGATAAAGAACAAGTATCCTCTTCCATGAATTAATTAATTGTTCAATCAGATATGTGGAGCACAATATTTCTCCAAGGTGAATTTGTGGTCGGGATATTACCAAGTAAGGGTAAAGAAGGAGGATATCCCCAATACTACTTTTCATACAAAATACGAGCACTATGAATTCATAGTAATGCCTTTTGGACTCACTAATTCTCCGGAAATCTCCATGGAATTGATGAATAGAGTCTTTAGATATTACCTCACCAAATTTGTGGTAGTCTTTATAGAAAATATTTTAATATACTCCCAAACCAAGGAGGAGTATGAGGAGCATCTATGAACTGTACTACAGACCTTGTGGAAGGATAATCTCTATGAAAATTACAACAAGTGTCAGTTTTTTCTGGAGTAGGTCTCATTATTGGGACATATCATCACATGCAATGTGATATCTATGGATCCCTCCAAGACTGCTGCAATTGAGGGATGGATGAGGCCAACATTGGTAACGGATATCCGAAGGTTTATGGGGTTTGCTGGATATAATCGCTGATTTGTGAGAAATTTATCATGATTCTCCAACCCTATTTCCAAGCTAACTCTTAAGGGAGTAAAGTTTTCTTACAGAGATGAATGCGAAGAGATCTTCAAGGAGTTGAAAAGGAGTCTTATCACTACACCAGTACTCACACTCCCAATACGTGGATAACTCTTTGGGGTGTACAATGATGCTTCAAAGAGGGGGTTTAGGTTGTTTACTAATGAAAAATGATAAAGTGATAGCCTATGACTCAAGGAAGCTTAAAATACATGAGCAAAACTATCCCATGCATGATCTGGATTTGGCGATTATGATATTTGGGTTGAAAAT
Organism: Viscum album; assembly: GCA_963277665.1. NCBI lineage: Eukaryota > Viridiplantae > Streptophyta > Magnoliopsida > Santalales > Viscaceae > Viscum > Viscum album. The sequence continues at coordinate 1,561,127,409 of OY728159.1, forward strand.
CTAGTGGAATTATCTCTAAGGGGTGAATTGTGAGATATATAATGATCACAAGAGCCTAAAATATATTTTCACACAAAAAGAGATTGATATTCACCAACAAAAATGGATAGATATAATCAAGGATTATGAAATATCAATCTTCTACCATCCCAGTAAGGCAAACAAGGTGGCAGATGCTCTAAGTAGAAATAATCTTGATCTTTATCAATGATGAAAATTGATAAGTATTAAATCTTCTTAGATTTGAAGAGTATGACCATGGTAATTATTAAAGTAGAAAAATCATAAATCCTTTCTGAAATGATTTCTTAACCATCCCTCAGGGAGAAATAATGGGTGCTCAAAGAAAAGATGTCGAAATTTTGAAAAGGGTGGAAGCTATCATAAATAGTAAATCCTCAGAGTTTGTGGTTGACAAGGATGGAATTGTGAGATTTGGTTCAAGATTATATGTACCATCCTATCCAATGAAAAATAAGAAACTTTTGAATAACTCACAGAGCTCAACCTTCTCTATTTACCCCGGGAGCACAAAGATGTATCGAGATCTCTGAGAAAGCTTTTAGTGGGACAATATGAAAAGGAAGATTCCTAAATATACATAAAAGTTCCTAGTATGTCATCAAGTGATGGATGAGAGGAAAAATACTAAGGGGATGATTCCAACACAACCCATACCAACATGGAAGTGGGAAAAAATTACCATGGACTTTGTCACTACAATTACAAGGACATGAAGAGGAAACAATGCTATATTGGTCATTTTGGATCATCTTACGAAGATAACTCACTTTATTACGATTCAAGAGGACTTCTCATTGGATAAAATTTCACATTTTTACATCATATAAGTGGTAAGGTTTCATGGATTACTACTATATATTATATCTGATCATGATACGAGATTCACCTGGATGTTCCAGAAAAGTCTCCCACAAACTATAAGCACTGAATTGCACTTCAGTACGGCCTATCATCATCAAACTGATGGCCAATATGAGAAAACTATTCAGACACTAAAAAATATGTTAAGATCATATTCTATGGACTTTAAAGGAGGATGGGACCAACATATTCCACTGGTTGAATTCTCTTATAATAATAGTTTCCACTCAAGAATCCAAATGGCTCCATATTAATTCCTTTATGGGAAAATGTGTAGAACATCGACGTGTTGGGATGAAGTCAGTGAGGGTAATCTTTTAGGACCTAAAATGTTTGATAAAATGGTGGAGAATGTGAAAACCATTTAGCATAATATCATGGAAGCCCAAATTTGACAGATGATTTAAGCAGATAACCGTCAACGAGACCTTGAGTTCTAAGTTGGAGACATGGTATTTCTACACATATATCCGTGGAAGAAGGTCGTGAGGTTTTTAATGAAAGGGAAGTTATGTACTAGTTACATCGAACCCTTCGATATTCTTGATCGTGTTGGGGCTGTGGCCTATCGACTAGAACTTCCACCTACCGTGGCCAAAGTACATGATGTATTTCATGTATCCCTCTCAAGGATGTATGTAACAGACCATTCACATGTATTCTCTTTATAGTTAGTACAATTAGAGGATGATATTTATTATGAGGAGTATCCAGTGAAGATCTTGGATCATAGAGATAAAGTTCTACGTAACAATACTACCTACCTAGTCAAGGTACTATGGTGAAAACATAAGTACAAATAGGAAATATGGGAACTGGAGGAGGGAATGAAGGAAAATTACCCTCACCTTTTGTGTATTAGGATGTAAAATGAATTTTTTTGGGTGAAATTTCATAAGGGGGGAAGATTTTAATGACCAAAACATTCATTACTGAATTTTTTCCTTAATCTAATTAATGGTTTTTTTACAGATATATAAAAATTATACACTTCCTTGGTTTTATGTTTTTGAATTTTAAATTACCATTATGCATTGTGACCATTGCTAATATACTCGTTAAACAATGATCACATGATTAGTATAAATATAGGGCTTTAACAAATCCAATTTACTTAGAAAAAGGATGCGATGACCTCATCCAGTCGAATTGATACATACGAAGCCCATTTTTCAGAGCTCAGAAAAGGGATGGATTCATTGGTATTCACTCTTGACCAAGCCCAAGATGAGATTAAACACATTAATCTCAAGTAGAACTAGCTACGGGAGAGGTGGAAGTTGATAGAGATTACCACATGAGCGATGTTATCCGAGCCACCCTAAGAATCTGTCACTATCGCACACCTTACCCTTTGGACTTGTGAGGGTGTTATAAGAAGATATGTAACAAGAACCTATCACTATGATTATTGACATTATCTTTTGATATACAATATACATTAATTTTATTATTTTTACATTCTAAATAGTTTTTAATGAAAAAGTAGTATTTTTAGTTAATATTCAATTAATAAATATATTTTGATGAATTAATAGATTTTTGAATTAAATATTATTTTAATTAAATATTATTACTAAATTACTTTTTATTAAATATAAATGATCATATAATTTTTCTAAATATAATTTTAATTTTTATTATGGTTTGAAAGCTGTTTTTTTTAAAACCCATGATTTTTTTTTAAAATGTCAGTTTTTATTTTAAAAGTTAAAATTCAAATATTTAAAAAATTATTTAGAAAAAATGAATATTTTTTTTTGGAATCATGACGTTGAAATTATCTAATGGTGAATTTATCATAATTTTTTGAGACAGTCGATTTTTTGGTAAAAATTAAGTACCGTTTAAAAATATAATGTGTTTTATGACATCATAATGACCCAATAGTGATGTAATAAAATAATATAAACATTATTTTAGGTAAATATATATTTTACCATTAAAATAATATGATTTAGTGTTTTTTTGATTTATTTTAAAAAACTTTAGTGGACCCTCCAAGAGTTATAAAACATTTTAACTTTTTGAATTGATTTCCTTGAGAGTGTGACTCAACTCTATATAAGCAAGCCTAATATTTTAAGAAGTTAGGCCATTTTACTTATAAAATAATGTTTTCCACTTCCATTTTGAAAAACCCATGGGCAAAAACCATGTTCTAGTTTTTGGTTTTGATTAGTTTAATGTGTGGTGTCCCAATCATAAATAATAAAGAATTCCCTCTCTTTTCCTATATAAACCCACACAAGATCCCACTTCCTCTTCACTCAAAGACTTTCATTCTCAAAAAATCTATTACCTACCCTATCTAGAATCCTACCAAGTCTCCCCAATATTCCATGAAGCTTCTCTCAATCCTCTCTCAATCCTTTGGGATCACACTTCCAAGTAAGGGATTCCTACTTTTCTTATTTTTATCCAAGTTTATTTATATTGTAATACCCTTTTTATTTCAACTAAAAATGTTTGGGTATCATTTCTCACCTACCTTATATTCCCCTACCTATGTTTTAAATTGTTAGAGACATCTTTATATCTCATTAATTCCTTCTTTGTACACCCATTATCATGCTGAAATTCTGTAAGGAATTTCTCTCTTCTCATTCACATTTAAGAAATTGTTTTGTATTATGAATCTTATTTAAATTACATTTTTTGGGACATGTATCTATAAGAACCCTTATGGTATATTTCATTTAGATATTACGAGACACCCCTTTCTATCTCATCAACCATTTTTATGAATTCTTTTGTCACACCGTTATGCTGCTGAAATTGCACCATGATTTTTCTCATGCCAAAGTCATTGTGTAGGAAATACCCTTCCCATTTCTCTATCAAGGGTATTCAACTTTATGATTATTAAATTATTGATTATATAGTTTCATATATTAAATTCACATTCCTTTATCATGTAATAAATAATGATGTTTAATAAAACCATGTTATACGATCCATGTTGAACACTTATGCATGAATTGAAATGTTTAAGAAGGGTATTCAACTTTACTCATTATAATTCACGTTTAATGAGGGTTTACTCATGATCAATATGCAATGAGCCTTGTCTCATGTTAATACCATGTTAATTATTGTTGCCACATTTCCATTTTTATGATAATCATGCTATATCATGACTTTATGTTCATGTTTCTATTATTCTCTATTGATATGACTATTTCCTAACATGTATTGTATTATTCATGTTATGAATTTTTTACTCCCTTATTGGTCTTAATAGATTCCCCTTTTCTTATGCATGTCCTCAGGTTATACCATGCAATGCGAAGTACGAGGGAATGTAGTGGTCATGTAAAGGAAGTTTTCAATAAAGATGTTGTGTTTCATGTTTTAAGTCATTATGTAATTTTCCTAATCCCGAAAGACACTATACCTCAATATATTCTATGTTTTATCGAGTGAAAATTTTATGTAATAAATCATGTTTATGTGTGTAATAAAAATCACGGTTCTTATAAGGAATCATTTTGAATTCGCTACTTTTTATAAGAGCTTGAGGTGGTACCTAACACTCAAGATGCCATCAGAGTTTACTATGAAGACACTGTAGTGGTGTCTCTCTCCATATTTTTGAGGTTACACTAATATAAAAAGAACATACATCAAAATTTTCATCTCGAGGGATATATAAAAATATTTAATATGTTGTCTTCTCCTCCTCTCTTAATCCATCGAGAGAATATCAAGTGATCTTCCTCTTCTGAGAAGAATTATGTTATGATCAACCAAGAATATAAAAAGTGGTCAAGATCATCCATTATAGCACTTGATGATCCTAATATGAAATTCCAATATTTTGGTGCACATGTGGATCATCACTATAGGGATTATGTACTTGGATCCTATAGCACAATGACGATATGATGAGATATGGTCAATTGATTCATCAATGAAGAGATAATTTCATGATGAGGTAATTGTATATCTATTCAGAAATTAATATTAAATTACATGTGAATATCTTCATCCTCTAGTTATGGTGTTTCTTTAGTCATATAATTTAGGTTTTTCCCTCGACATGATTCTTTTAGTCACATTTATCAATGATTACTCATGAATTAAGACAAAAATTCTTGTTAACGATTCCCCCAATGGCACTCTATTTGTATCTGAAACATACAATGAGAAGTGATGCGACTCACTTGACAAGACATAATAAAAATCGATGGGAAAACCAATGAGATACAAAAAATTCTCCTATAAAACATTCCATAGAGCCTTGGCTCCATGGAAATTTAGAATCACATGTGAAGGGGATTCAATTTTATGGAGACAGAAGGAGAAAAAAAGGTAATTAGTGGAGGATGTTTGAATAATATCTCTCTCTTGTAATGGATCCCAAAAAAATCTTCCAACACAAAATCATAATCTTAAGTGGGACTTCCAACTTCTAGAGGTCCAAATAAATATTTATATTTTTATATGTACATGTATGTATATATAAATACACGCATATTTAATCAATAATTTTGATAAAAATTCATAGTGTGAATTTCTGATTATGATCGGATATTTCAACAAGAAATTAAATTTTAAATTAAAATTACAACAATTCCATTAAATATATTAATTAAAAATTTATACTATTTTTTTTTATTTTCCATTCAAAATATGAAGAGAAAATTTATTTTTACATGAAACCATCCAAAAGAAAAATTAAACTTTCTATACAGAAACCACAAATTTTTTTAAATTATCAGTTAAAATACATACATATATAAAAATTTTATAAGATTATATTACAATTTTATATTTGTAAATTTTCAATGAAAATTGAAACTGATAGAAATTTATCCTAATAAATTTTGATTAAAAAATTTCATTATATATTTATACAATAATTTTTTTCTGCTTACGTACATTGGAAATTATTAGTTCATACATCCATCCAAACAAGTAAATTTATATGGAAATTTTAACAATAAAATCTTATTGAAAATATCTATTGGAAAATTCCATAGTCTCCATTTATTTTTTTTATTGAAAAAAAAATTTACAGTCATCAATTTAAATTTATACTCAAAATATTACTTCTAATTAAAAATATAATAATGAATATATAAATTTTCAGTGAAAGTATTATGTCCAAAATTAATATAAGTATATATATACAAAGTCTTCTCACCATGAGAGATTTTTTATCTACTCTATGAGTCTTTATAAAGGGGTTTACCTAGATTCACCAACATTTTGGGGGATTTTTTATCATTATTTGGTTGAGATTGTCTGTTTCATCTCATTAACATTGAGATCTCAGTGTAGTCCTTCGATTTCCCGAATTCATCCACCTTTTTTCCTTCACATGGCTTTTGGGGAAAATATATTGATCTCTAATATTTTCCACATTTTTTAAAAAATTGTTTGTTGGGGGTTTTCAAATTTATCCATTTTTTTGAATAATTTACTTTTTAGGATTTTAATCCATTTCCTTTATCCATTTTTATGTTTTATTTATTATACTAGTTCATTTTAGCAAATCACAGTGGATTTGATTTTTTTTATCTTTGGATTTTGACCAACATAGATTGTTTTTGATATTTTATGTTAAAAACCCCACATATAACAATGAGTCTATAATGATGGAATTTTAGAGGGATTAAAATCCCTCTTATAGTTTATTGTCTCCAATCATGGAGCTCAATGTTTTGCTTTATTAAAGTCTTATTTTATGAGACTATGGTGGAATTCAAGGACATGGAGAGAATTAAAGGGAATGTTTTCAAAATGATTTCTCTATTGTAAAGTAATTACATGTAGGGTCCCTAGAATAATGTGGAGAATAAAATATGATATTTCATTAAATAGTTTATCCCATAACCACATCACAATTTTTTTTTGGTAATTCAAAGGTGTTGGTTGGTTTTATTCTAGTATTTATGGATAGATTAGAATATTATACAAATTGAAGACATGGAATATCATTAAAAAGAATCTAGTGGAGTGTCAAGGTACATCGTTATTAGGGGGAAAAATTAACAAAATCACAATTACTTATGAAAAAGGAGGTCTGGGTAGGAGCCTCTCATCAATGATGTATTTATAGGATTATCTTAATGAATCAAATGATATAGTTCTTGGATTTTATGGTAACTATTTACTTGGATTAGAGTTAGGTAAATATAAATTTGGTTTCATAGTGGCATGAAAATTATGTTTTTTTAGAAAAGATTAACATTATTCAACATCATAGAGTCTCCAATTTGGCACCAGTGTGTTTAGACCGTGGTCCTCTTTTCTGTACTAGAATTTCTTAAAATTCACTGCCATGGTGTTGAAATCCTATAAATGTGATAATATGTGGGCAAAAGACATTGAGTGTGATGATGTTATCTATTCCACCTAGATGTAATTTTATATACCAATAGAGTATAAGCTAGGTTTGGTTATGGATATTATTAAGTAATAGAGCAAATACATGTTTTGGAATAATCATGTGAAGATTTCTAAGACTTTTAAGTAGCTTGAGACTTGTTTCTCCTCAATAGTAAGTGATCATTACCTGGGTAGAATCCATCCTCTTGAAAATAATATTGATATCCTTATGAGAAATAAGGAATATTATTGAAAAATAAAATCAAGGGATGTACACGTATATTAATGGGATTATAACATAGTTTTTATCTATCAAAGAGATCAATCTGGGCATCATAAGAACTTGATTTTAATTTTTTCTGAGCTAGTCAATATAATGGATAATGTGGTCAGTTTACAACAGTATATTCTTTGGTTTTTTTGAAAACCATTGTAGTAAAGAGGGGTGATCTTAAAATATTCTAGAATGCATTGAGCCTTTTATTACTAAGACCATGAATGTGGCACTATACTATATTATACATTGTGATGAGGAGAAAACAACTTTGAACCATATTAATTCTTTGAAATATTCGAGACATCATAGTCTCCATTCACTGTTTTTTAAATGATATTCACACATTGTGGGGAAATATTTTTCACTATTGATGATTGATCTTTATGAGGGAAAATCATATATCTATATTATTAATGAAACTATTATCACCATTATTCTTAAAGTTAAACATCCTTATTTTTTAAGGATTTCATACCTATGAGTCTTTTTAATTTTATTTATAAAATTTTGAATCCTTGATAGTTGTCTTGGTCGTTTTTTCCCGAGATTGGTTATCGAGGAGAAAAAAACCCTTGTAGTGAATAGGCTGAATACTGAAAATGAAATCATTGCAAATGATGTGTTAAATACTAAGAATAAGTGGCCTCTTTCTATGATGGAAACTATGGCTACTAAACATGACATTTTGAAGGAATACATTGGGGTTGAATATGAAGGTTTTCGGTCATAGCAGAAGTGGGAATACCCATTCCCAACAATGGTTCATTCATTAAATCATTCATATTTATCCTTATAACTAAATTATATAGAGACTTTAGAATAATTGAGATAAAATAATCACATATAATTTATAATCAATTTCAATCATGATAAGAAATTACCCCTTATTGAAATTATTTCTTCATTGATGATTCAGTTGAGACATCTTGTAATACCATTATTGTATTATATTAATTAAAAGTATATTCCCTCTAGTAGTGATCCACATGTGTTCCATGAACATATGATCATAACAGTAGAATTATATAGGTTCTAGCATAGATTATTTTTGTGCTTATGTCTATTTTCATTGATCAGGAAGAGAATACTTTGAGGTTAGAAGAGACTAATTTTTCTCTCTCTAGGCTCAAGTTCGTAATAGTGGAGGATCAATCCCTATTTTATAAGCATTCTAGAAGATGCGATCTTTATGGTTTGAGAGGATTCAATATAGAAATAATTGTGCAAAATTATGTCTAGGCTTGTGTATGGTTATAAAAGGATATAACCAATTGTTTATAGACCCAAGGCAAGAGAAAAAATAATTTCACACGATTCATTATTCTCCTAATCAATAGTGACCCCCATGTCTTGGGAATAATCATATTATTATTATTTACTTCTGAAAAAAACTCACAGTTAAATAAATTACGATTCTTTAATAAATAAATTAATATTTTCAGAAACAATATTTAATATATCTTTTCTCATTAGACCATTAATCTCGGTTCACCAGACCTCTTTAATATTTATCAGTTCTGAACAATATCTATTTATTTAAATAATTGAATAGCACCATGTTGTTTATCGATAAATAAATAAATATTATATTCACTAAAATAGAGAATAAATATTTATTAAATTTCCTCAAAACAAAATAAATAAATAAATTGTCACGACCCGTCCGCGGGGCCCGTGCCGTGACTACCCCAAGCCCGCCTTCCATAGGCCAGGGGCTGGCGACTAGCACCAAAGGCATAAATACCGATATCTGGGAAGGCATTGCCTTTATAAAAGTAAACAAAACACCATAGAGTACAAGCAGAAGTAAAACACTAAGTACAAAAGAAAGTGTTGAAAAGTAAATGGGCCAGAATACAAACCCAAGAGAAAGTACAGCTAAAACTGAAAAAAAGTACAACAGAAAAAGACAACAGCTGGAATAACAGAAGAGGATCCTGGGTCGTCCTCCTTGGATCCTACCTGACGGGTAGTTACAGATGGCGCAGCTCCGGGATCATCCACCATGGATCCTACCTGAAGGGTAGGTACAGATAGCCTCCACAACGCTCTCTCCCGCCAACCTCCTCCGGGTGTCATCACGTCGTGAAGTCCACCTCCGGATACTGACTCGTTGTGTGGTCCACCTCCGGGTACTGACTCATCGTGTGGTCCACCTCCGGGTACAGTCTAGTCCTTGAACACTCGGCCTCCGTCAGCACTGCCCGTTGTCTGCAACCAACACAACAAGGTGTGGGCATAGCCCGTGCAGGGGTGAGTATAATGATACTCAGTAGGGACCCATAGACCCTCAAGGTCTCACTAAAACCAAAAAGGATAACCACAAAGAAGATCTCAAAAAATGACCTCTACTTAGGTATATGCCCATACATATACCTAAGTTATCAAGTAACCCATCTCAATCATGAGGAAAACACAAAGGTCAAAGATTCAGCTCAACCCGGATTTTCATTATCCAAACCGCAACTACTAAAGAGCCCCGTGTCTGGAGTGTACAGTGGTCCTGTCACGACTCTGAGGTACTACTCACTAACCTTAGACTGCTAAGGTACTCCTCCTGTCGTGTACCGCGTGCCATCCACCCAAACACAGTAGTGCTTCCCGCCGGGGTATGCCACCCAAACACAGTAGTGCACACCCCCTAATAGCCTACAGAGGTACTCTCCGGACGAGTACTGCGGGTCTGCACTATCACACAAGTAGTGCTCCATCCACCATGGGTCTGCACCCAAAAAAAGTAGTGCTCCATCCACTGGGCTAGTCGACTCACTCCAAGTCGAGTCGGTCAAGCAGTCGTCAGGTCTCAGTTGGCTACACAGTCTCCGTACTCCACACGCTCGCATCTGGAAGGGTCCGCTCCACGAGCTACAGGTCGATACTCCATGTATCTCAAATTTCCAAAAAAATGTATTTTAAAGGACCGCCTCGTCATAGGGGTCTTAATGAAACAGACGGACCATCAATCGGACGTCCAGTCTGTGAGTTACTAGACTTTTCGTCCCAGGGGCCCTGTTGGTTTCGTGAGCGAACCAATCGGGCTTTATCTCAACTGTACCCTGAACTCTCATAGGGTATTCTCATAGGGACCATTTCTCAACGTGATCACCAACGCCACTGACGGTTCATCAAACGGACGTCCGGTGTGAAAGTTATCAGCTTTTCCGTTCTAGGGGCCTGATTGGATTCGTGTGCAATCCAACCCGACCACTATATAACTACATCCAAACCTCATGCGAAGTATGTCAAAAGTTCCGTCTCATCAAGAGGAATTCAACGGGAAAGCCGGCGCGTCAATCGGATGCCCGATCTGTGTGTTATTGGCTTTTTCGTTCCAGGGGCCCGGTTGGTTTCGTTAGCAAACCAACCCGACCGCACTCCGACGACGTCCAAACCTCGAGAGGAGTAATCCAAATGTTCCGTCTCATCAAGAGGAACCCAACAAAGTCAACGACACGTCAATCAGACGTCTGGAGCTCAAGATATAAGCATTTCTGCTCCGAGGGCCCGGTTGGTTTCGTATCCGAACCAACCCGGCCGAACCCCAGGTTCTCCGAAACCTTGAGTGTAATATATCAAAACGACTGTCTCGATCCAAGGATCGCTTCACAACCGACGGTGCATCGATCGGAGGTCCGTAACCCATGTTATGGGCAAAAGACCGAAAGAGCTCTGGAAGTGGGGGTTTCGGGCCCCGGCCGACCCGGCCCAAGACCCCCCGGGTCGGCCTGAACCGGGTCTGGCCCGCTTGGGCGAGGCCCAGCCCGGCTGGCGCGGCCCGGCCTGGTGGTCCGGTCTGGCCGCGTGGTGCGCCGGCGCCCCGACCATGAGGCTCGGCCGAGCGTTGAGACGCGGGGGGGGGGGGGGGCACTGCCCCCCGCTTGCTCTGCTAACCGCGGCCCCGCGTGGGGAGGCCCCTGGCCACCGGACGTGGCCGAGCGCTGCGTCCCGCCTCTCCGGCCCCGCACGGTCGCGGGACCAGTGGCCTGCCGCCACGGCTTCAGCCGTGACGGCCCTCCCCGGCGGCGCATCGGGCACCACCGCCTCCGGTCACCAGCGCCGCCGTGCCAGCGAAGCACGCTGGAAGTATTTTCCGCGGACCACCAAACGCGCTCCGGTGGTCCATTTTTCTCGCCGCATTCGCCAATGGTCCTCCCGGGACCCGACCTTCACTGCGGAGGCATCAAAATTACCTTGCGGCCTTGTTTGTCGCCCCCCGTCAATCCACGCTCAATGTCTAACCAGTTGACTCTTCTAATCGGCTCTGTGGCCCCAACTCCGCCCGCGGTTTCGTTCGGCCTCAACGGTGCGGCACGACGGCGCCACGCTTCTTCGCCGCATTCTTTCTCGTGTCCGCGCGGTGACGTTTCACCGTACGACCTTTGTTCGTGCAGCAACAAATCAAAACAACAAAGGGGGAGGAGAGTCGGCCATGTTCGTGGGGTCTGACCTCCTCCCGTTAAGTTGGTATCAAGCGGCACAAAAGACGAAGAACAACAAGGATTTTTCACGAAGAAAAGAAAACAACCCAAATCGTTTTTCCCATAATTTAATATTCCCAACCTGCAAAAGAAATCATTTGCGGATCAACTTGTGGATGAGTTGATCCCAGTTCTTTGTTTTAAAAGGAAGGAACCACGGGAATATAGACTTACACAAAAAAGAATTAACCCCTACCTCAATGTTTTCGTCGAACGAGAGTTCATCGCGGAATAAGAGGATTATCGCCGAAGAGAAGGATCGTCGCTGATGAAAGTGTCACGAAAGTAATGTCGTTGGCGTCACGGTATACAGCATCGCGTAGTCGATCATGGAGGATTCAACATTCTTGTAGACCTTCGTCGGAGGTCGGCGTGCTTCGCATTCTTCACGTTCTTCACGTTCTTTGCGTTCTTCGTCGAAGAAGAAGAATTTCAATCCCCTTGGCCTTTCTCCCAAAATCCTCTCAACGCAACAAGACCAACTACATAAAAAGTGGTGTCTTATTTTATTTACACACAAACCAACGCTTGAAAAAATTTAAAAAGAAAAGAAACAATCAATTAATTTAGGGGTTTAAAACCACCCAATTAATAGAGGCGTTTATTAAAAAGTTTATACGCAAGAGTTGGCTTTATTTAATAGGGGGTGTAGGTGCGTTATTTAAGAAGAAAAGAAATGGTGGGGCTCGTGGGGGCCCCACCCCACCTTAATCCTCTCAAAGGTAGTTATCAACAAGTGGGTACCACCCCTAACTCCCTTACATAGGTTATAACCACATAAGAGAGAGGAAAAGTGTTGTGACATAACACTTAATCCACTTAACAAGAAAAGAAAATATAATTTTAAGACAATTATATTATTATCGCTCAATTTAATTAAACAACTCAACCCGAGAAAACGAAACTCCCGAAAGGGGTCTTCATAAGAAATTACTGGTGCTGTGAGTTCATCGGTGCCCTTGGATTTCAATTCCGAGCACCGGTTCAAAAGTTAGGAAAACCCGCTCGTTCGTTCACTGAACGTACCCGAGCTAAAATTTGGAAAATGATTCCGGGCACACCGGGCCTCGGAATCAGGCGCTGTTAGAAACTGCGTTCTTGTAAAATCCCAAGGAAAATTAAGAAAAAATTTCCCTTGAATTTTATGGGTCTTTACATTACTCCCACCTTAGGGATTTACATCCTCATAAAGCTTTAACACAAACTAGGGTTACAAAAGCAATACTGATCACGCATCTGAGCCTTTCGGTCCGATGTGCTTACCTGGAGGTTCTTGTGCTGCCAAAGAAAGTGTACCTAAGGAATCGACCGTCCTCGTAGGATACACTCCTGTCGATCCTCAACTCCTAATGGAACCCTGCAAAAGTCACCCCATAGACAAAGTCTAGCTCCTCCAGGTCGATGATATGCGAATAGTCGTACTCGTATCTCCTCAGTTGAGATACATGGAAGTCGTCGTGCACCTAGTGCAACTGAGGAGGATGGGTCATGCGGTAAACCACCTAGTCTATCCTGCTGAGGACCTAGAAAGGTCCATTGAACCTCAGAGATAACTTGTCGCCTCAGCCACATCTCTGTAAACCTCGTAGAGGTGAGACCCGTATAAATACGTGATCGTCATCCTCGAACTCAAGAGGCCTCCAATTCCTATTAGAACTGAAACTCAAAACGACTGCTGCCATGAGGGTAAGGTTGACCGACTCAAGATTGATTGGTCGCACCCTCATGTGCATGATTTTATCCTTTCTTTCCTGGGGTTTCCTTTTCGCCAACCAAGGAAAACCTATCCCGACGTCGTAGTTAAACCACATACTTTTTGCCTAATACCGTCAATTTGTGTATTAACTGTGATTTCCCAGTCCATACTCAAACCAACGTCGTAAGGCCTCGATGCTACCACCAAGAGATCCCACCCGAAACTCTTGCCTCGAGGGTCTGACCACACCGTCGGCGTAAGTTTGATTTTCGAGTCTTATCCCAAGGCATCTCTAGACGTGAGGGTCAAGTGTACGGCTTACCAGAAACTCTAAGTCTGGGACAAGATTCGTGGAAGGAAGGAATGTTTCGTATCAACGTCTGTTACTACGACAGCTAGTAGTGGACATAGACTGTCCCTCAAATCATTCCTAGAGCCATTCTCCCTGACCACATGCAGCCGATCTATTCCTCCGCCCTCCAGCTCCCTGAGCCTGGCGGGGACAACTAAGGCGGGTGGTTGTAGCATGTTAAAATATACACCATCTCATGATTCTCTCCTAGATCTGCCTCCACGCCTACTGCTTCGCAGACTCATATCTCCTTAAAGCTTCCTCAAATGGAAACATTTAACATGCCCGAGTCTCTAAGACTGGCGTCGGTTTCCTATTTCCTACTGCACTGTGCAGTCTTCATTCACTCCTGGATGACCCGCACCTTCTTTGCCTATGATTTGAAAGAGATGATAAAATTTCTCCTTATCCAAAAATAGAAACCCGGTCTCATCCCCTCGATGAACCATGCCAATTTCCTAATATAGTCAATCCTAACATGAATTTTGCATTCATTCCAGGGATGATGTCGTAAGGCCTCGACATAACTACCAAGAGATCCAACTTTCACTGTCGCCTCCAAGGGTCGAGTCACACTGTCGGCATCAGTGTGAGGTCACTGGGTCTCCTCCAGTAGAAATCTCGAAAGTGAGGGTCAAGTCAATAGTTTTAACCAGGACCACTCAGTATCAACCAAACAAAAGGACAGTAAAGCAAACAAAGATAAGTGTCTTTTTTATTATTGCAGATCATAGTACAAAGACACGAATACAACAACAACATGGAACTAGAAGTACAAGGGATGTATCCACTAGTTCCACTCCTATCCACCTACTCCCGGAGCTCTACTGCCTTGTCCACTTCTCGGTTGTTTCTCAAGCACCCGCCGCTGCTTCTGCCTCGGTGGCTCCTCCAACGCCTGCGGATCGACTTTGCGGGGGGTCAGACAGTTATGTTCTAGGTGACCCTTCCTGCCACATTTATAACACTTCCTGCTCCTCGTACGGCTGGATCTGGTCCTCTTGGACCTCTTTATCATCTGTTTACTACCCATAGATGACTCAGCTACTGATCGAAAATCCTGCGGCAAAGGCAACAGCTCTTGTACACGCTAGGGGTACAGAGCTACTAGCACAAACTCTACCCTGAAGAAGGTCTCGAAGTCTTCCCATGTGAAGGTCATCCTATCGAAAAACTGGAACAAGTGGCTCCACCACCTGCCTGCTGCTGCCTGAAGAAGGCTGGCAACAAAGATCACCATGAAGTCTGCTGGCGTCCCCACTAGCCTGAAGACTCTCACCATAGCCTCCAGCCAATCCTTAGCCACCTGCGGGTCCGTCTCTCCCCGGAACCTTGGTGGCCTCTGGTGCTGGAACTCATGCAATGCGCTCAAGTGGCGTGCATCGCCTACTGCTGGGGCTGGTGGAATCAGTGGCCCAACGTATGGCAGTACCGCTGGTGCCTCCGCTGGTGCCTCAACTGCAAGAGTGCCCTATACCGAAGCCTCATCGCTCGACAGGCTGTCAGTATGCACATACCTCTGGGCTCTAGCTGGTCGTCTGTAAAAAGGAATCCTAAAATAAACAACGTGACACGATCAAACGATTATACCTGGTGAGCTGACCTGGTTTGAGATGAATTTTAAAAACTTATGGAAACACACAAGCAATTAGTGTTTTCATGAACAAAGTCGGAAATCAGTTGTTAGGGTCCTGGTGTATGGATACATCGGCCGCCCGCACCAACACTGGACTCGCTGAACTGAAAACCACACTCGGTACTCTTAACACTATCACTTCACAGAAAGAAAATATTAGAGTTATAAGTTATGTGGTAGAACCGACTCCTCTGATACCAATTTGTCACGACCCGTCCTCGGGGCCCGTGTCGTGACTACCCCAAGCCCGCCTTCCATAGGCCAGGGGCTGGCGACTAGAACCAAAGGCGTAAATCCAAATAACTGGGAAGGCATTGACTTTATAAAATTAAATAAAACACCATAGAGTACAAGAGGAAGTAAAACACTAAGTACAAAAGTAAGTGCTGAAAATTAAATGGGCCAGAATACAAACCCAACTGAAAGTACAGCTACAACTGAACAAAAGTACAATAGAAAAAGACAACAGCTGGAAGAACAGAAGAGGCTCCTGGGTCGTCCTCCTCGGATCCTACCTGAAGCGTAGGTACAGATGGCGCAGCTCCTGGATCGTCCACCACAGATCCTACCTGAAGGGTAGGTACAGATAGCCTCCACAACGCTCTCGCCCGCCAACCTCCTCCGTGTGTCATCTCATCGTGAAGTCCACATCCGGATACTGACTCGTCGTGTGGTCCACCTCCGGGTACTGACTCGTTGTGTGGTCCACCTCAGGGTACCATCTAGTCCTTGAACACTCGACCTCCGTCAGCACTGCCCGTCATCTGCAACCAACACAACGTGGTGCCGGCATAGCCCGTGCAGGGGTGAGTATAATGATACTCAGTAGGGACCCCGAGAACCTAAAGGTCTCACTAAAACCAACAAGGATAACCACAAAGAAAATCTCAACAGATAACCTCTACTTAGGTATATGACCATACATATACCTAAGTTATCAAGTAACACATCTCAATCACGAGGAACACACAAAGGGCAAAGATTCAGCTCAAACCAAGATTTTCATTATCAAAACCATAACCGATGAAGAGCACCGTCTCTGGAGTGTACAGTGGTCCTATCACGACTCCGAGGTACTGATCACTAACCTAAGACTGCTGAGGCACTCCTCCTGTCGAGTACCGCGGGCCATCCACCCAAACACAATAGTGCTACCCGCCGGGGTATGCCACCCAAACACAGTAGTGCACACCCCCTAATAGCCTGAAAATGTACTCTCCAGAAGAGTACCACGGGTCTGCACTGTCACACAGGTAGTGCTCCGTCTGCCATGGGTCTGCACCCAAACAAAGTAGTGCTCCGTCCACTGGGCTAGTTGACTCACTCCATGTCGAGTCGGTCAAGCAGTCGTCAGGTCTCAGTCGGCTACACAGTCTCCGTACTCCGCACTCTCACCTCTGGGAGGGTCCTCTCCACGTGTTATAGGTCGATACTCCAAGTATCTCAACGTTCCACAATGAAGTATCTCAAAGGACCGCCTCATCATAGGGGTCTCAACGCAATAGATGACACGTCAATCGGACGCCCGATCTGTGAGTTACTAGCCCTTTCGTCCCAGGGGCCCGGTTGGTTTCGTGAGCGAACCAACCAGGCCGTATCTCAACTGTGCCCCGAAATATCATTGGGTATGCTCATGGGGACCGTTTCTCAACGTGATCACCAACACTGTTGACGGTTTGTCAAACGGATGCCTGGTCTGAAAGTTATCAGTTTTTCTGTTCCAGGGGCCCGATTGGATTCGTGTGCAATCCAACACGGCCACTATCCAACTGCATCCAAACCTCAGGCAAAGTATTTCAAAAGTTCCGTCTCATCAAGAGGAATTCAACGAGACAGACGGCGCGTCAATCAGATTCCCGGTCTGTGTGTTATTGGCCTTTTCGTTTTGGGGCAAGTTGGTTTCGTGAGCAAACCCACCCGACCGCACTCCGACGACATCCAAACCTCGAGCGGAGTAAGCCAAAAGTTCTGTATCATCAAGTGGAATCCAAAAACGTTGACGACACGTCAATCAGACGTCCGGAGCTCAAGATATAAGCATTTCCGTTCTGAGGGCCCGGTTGGTTTCAAATCCGAACCAACCCGGCCGAACCCAAAGTTCTCCGAAACTTTGATTGTTATATACCGAAACAACCGTCTCGATCCAAGGATCGCTATGCAACCGATGGTGCATGTATCGGAGGTTCGTAGCCCATGTTATGGGAAAAAGACCGAAAGAGGTCCGGAAGTGGGGGTTTCGGGCCCGGGCCGACCCAGCCCGAGACCCCCTGGGTCGGCCCGAACCTGGTCGACCAGACTCGGGTCCGGGTCTGGCCCGCTTGGGCGCGGCCCATCCCGGCTATCGCGGCCTGGCCCGGCCTAGGCGTGGCCCGACCCGGGTTGTGCGCGGTCCGGTCGGGCTGTGCGGTGCGCTGGCGCACCGGCCAGGAGGCTTGGCCGAACCGGCTAAGCGTTGAGATGCGGGGTGGAGGGGGGGGGGTGATGCCCCCCGCTTGCTTCGTTAACTGCGGCCCTGCGTGGGGCCACCCCTTGCCCCTGGACACGGCCGAGCGCTGCGTCCTGCTTCTCCGGTCCCACGCGGTCGTGGGACTAGCGGCCTGCCGCTGCGGCGGCCCTCCCCGGCGGCGCGCCGACGGTATTTTCTGCGGACCACCGGACGCACTCCGGTGGTCCGTTTTTCTTGCCGCTTTCGCCAATGGTCCACCCGAGACCCGACCTTCACTTCGGAGGCTTCAAAATTACCTTGCAGCCTCGTTTTTCATCACCCGTCAATCCGCATTCAACGTCCAACCAGTGGAGTCTTTGAATAGCCTCCGCGACCCCGACTCCTCCCGCGGTTTTGTTCGGCCTCAACAGCGCGGCACGACGGCGCCATGCTTCTTCGCCGCGTTATTTCTCGTGTCCGCGCGGTGCCGTTTCACCGTTCCGCCTTTGATCATGCCACAACGAATCAAAACAACAAAGGGGGAGGAGAGTCGACCATGTTCGTGCGGTCTGACCTCCTCCCGTTAAGTTGGTATCAAGTGGCCCAAAAGACGAAGAACAACAAGGATTTTTCACGAACAAAAGAAAAAAACCCAAACAGTTTTTCCCGCAATTTAATATTCCCAACCCACAAAATAAATCATTCGCGGATCAACTTGAGGATTAGTTGATCCGAGTTCTTTGTTTTAAAAGGAAGGAACCACAGGAATATAGACTTACACAAAATAAATTAACCCCTACCTCAACGTTGTCGTCGAACATGAGTTCGTCACGGAATTAACCATCGTGGAAGAAGAGGATCGTCGCGGAAGAGAAGGATCATCGCAGAAGAAAGCGTCACAGAAGGAACGTCATTGGCGTCACGGTATATGGCATCGCGTAGTCGATCTTCGAGGATTTGGCATTCTTGTCGACCTTCGTCAGAGGTCGGCGTTCTTCTTGTTCTTCGCGTTCTTCGCGTTTTCGTCGAAGAAGAACAACTTCAAGCCCCTTAGCCTTTCTCCCAAAATCTTCTCAACGCAACAAGACCAACTAAATAAAAAGTGGTGTCTTATTTTATTTACACATAAACCAACGCTTGAAAAAATTCAAAAAGAAAAGAAACGATCAATTAATTCAGGGGTTTAAAACCGCCCAATTAATAGAGGCGTTTATTAAAAAGTTTAAACGCAAGAGTTGACTTCGTTTAATAGGGGGTGCGGGTGCGTTATTTAAGAAAAAAGAAATGGTGGTGCTCATGTGGGCCCCACCCCACCTTAATCCTCTCAAAGGTAGTTATCAATAAGTGGGTCCCACCCCTAACTCCCTTACATAGGTTATAACCACATAAGAGAGAGGAAAAGAGTTGTGACACAACACTTAATCCACTTAACAAGAAAAGAAAATATAATTGTAAAACAATTATATTATTATCCCTCACATTAAATAAAAAACTCAACCTGAGAAAACGCAAATCCCAAAAGGGGTCTTCTTAAGAAATTATCGGTGCTGCGAGTTCATCGGTGCCCTCAGATTTCAATTCTGAGCACCGGTTCAATAGTTAGGAAAACCCGCTCATTTGTTCACTGAACATACCTGAGCTAAACATCAGAAAATGATTCTGGGCACACCGGGCCTCAGAATCAGCACCATAAGAAACTGCGTTCTTGTAAAATCCCAAGGAAAATTAAGAAAAAATTTCTATTGAATTTTATAGGTCTTTACATAAATGTCACATTATGAGTATACTAGAGATAAATAAACATTATACATTCATGTAATTTAATAAATAATTATCTAAAGAATAAATATTTATTTATTATTCAACTCATATAAAATTATCTTAAATAACTAGATATTGAATATATTTTATCAACTAAACATGAATAATTATTATACCATGTTTGAGAATAATATTTATTCACCATGCTAAATACATATTGAATTTAACATAGGTCTTGTATACACATAGTGTGCCCTATGTGCCAATTTCTCATTATAATTTGGTTACACTACCTAATTTCCATGTTTAGAATCTAGAAACATGCCAAATACCCTATGGATAATGTAGTTAATGTCACAATTACATATTAACTCAAAAAACATACATTGTGTAATATTTGGTCTTGATATCTATAATCAAGTGAGTTTCACACTAGTGTCATCAACATATGTGCTCGATGTCTTTTTTTTTTGGAAATGAAAAAACCCAAAGAACCTCGTGACCATGGATTTAATTTCTTAGTTATATTTCTATTATAGGGTCTAATATATCAACTTCCACTAAAAACAGAAGGGTCAAACACATTCTCTCATTATTCATTATTCATTAATATATTATACTCACAATGCACCAATTGTGTTATACTTCCCACTAACATATATTATCACTATTTTGGTTAGTTAATACATGTATACAACTCATAATATGCATTTATCTATGGATTATTATACATTTATGCATATAAGAACATTAAATAAAACTTATGAATGTGGATTTCCCACCAGTGGGTCATGTTCTCACAATCTTGAACTCGGAAGATCAATAAGGGCGTACAACATGAGAAAACACCTCAATGTACTATGAGTCTCAACCCTTGATATTATATATCAATTAAGATCCTTTAAATGATATCATTCATCTATAAAACAAGTATTTAAGAACACGGTCATAGTATTTTATTGTTCTCATCAAAATGGGCAACTTCTATGACCTTTTAGTGAAACAAATTTCCCTAGGACATTATCACCATGTCATCACTGACATATTGAATAATACCACAGTAAAAATTCATCATTTTATGAATGAATTTATTCCATCTTAGCACAACTCAAAAATATAGAATAAATTGTTGCTGAACATGGTAATTAAGCTATACTGAAAGACACAACATGCTCGATCTAATATTGATATATCAACTATTTGTAATAATATTTTTTCCCTTTTTATATTATTTTTTCATAACTGTGATACTATAACACACTAATCTATAGAATAATAGTTTTATATTCCATTAAATGTTTTCACTATTTCACTAATTACAAATAAATCATCTATATTTTCTTCCTAAAGCACCGTCAAATAGTTCTAACTACTAGCCATTGTTGTTCTACTTGTCTTGTTTTATATTTTCATTATATGATTTATATATAGGAAAGCTCACGCCTATGTACATGTAATGAAATGTTATATTTATTTTCAAATTAATCTTTGGAATATGTAGTCCATACATCACAATAATACCACAAGACACTAAAAACAATTTAGGTGTATTGTTCCATCTTGTATTTTTTAATTCACGGTCAATTAGGTATTATGACATTGATTTAGAACCCTCTTGATATAAGTTATTATATCACATTTTCTAGAACATGGGTTTCAATTTAATATATTATTGTAAAAAAAATTTAGTCTCATATAACATTAAGACTAATCGCCCATTTTTCTATATGTTGTGAAACTTTCATTTCTCGGAAAACTATATCCCTTCAACTAACCATTTGTAGAAATCTAGATACATTTATTTTCAAAAAAATATACTATGATCATTTTTTTGATCCATAAATTGGTCCTTGAATGATTTAATATGATTTGGATTTCATTGATACTACCTATCTATCTATTCACGTCACATAAACATGATCCATAATGTTACTTTAATGGGAGGTTCCCTTGACATATGATGCCTATGATAATGGTCATAATATCTATGATAAGTAGAATGCAAATTTATTTAAGCATGATGGATTGGTGTAACTAATCATGACTTACATTCTCCTTGCTTGTACCATCCATGTATTATTTCTTTTGAATACCCACCAATGACTTTACATGAAAGACAATATATATAATGAATTTTGGTACATGAAATCCATATTTGAATTCAAAAGAACATTTTAATCATAGTTACTTCCAAATTATTTCTCTTTGTAGGATTTATTATTCTTATCAAATAATATTTCACCCACCCTGATGAATATAAAACCAATACCATGATATTAACTATACTATACAGTATGCACCTCTTGAAAAATTCGTCCCATTAACACTTGTGGAGGTTAATGTTCTTATTCCAACTTAGGCATATGGAGATAAGATTCTACTGATGTCTTACTTGCTCACAATATCTCAAAAAAGGATATGTCTCCCTCATATAATTAAAATTGGTATGATTAATACCTATTTATATCATGGGGATATTAGTATCATTAGTGGTAATAGGATCCTTAATTGAGATGCACCTTGTGTTTTCATGATGTACAGTTAAATCTTTCACTACATATAAAAATGGATCTCATAAAAAACCTAAGGTTATGATAAAATGATTTTCCATTATATCAAAACATTATAAGATATCCATTAGTCAATATAATTGGTATATGGTTAGTATTTTAACTACTACTTACAAAATATGCGTGGAAAAGAATCAGGAAAGACTAAAATATTTATATAAAAATCCTCATCGATCTTACCTTACACTCAGATTTATATAAGGATATGTGAGTTTTAAAAAACCCTTACTCTACATTAAAATATTAATGAATAATTAGTTAAATATTCTCAGACTTACCAGCCTAGAGGATCCTTTATTCTTTACAAAGTGTATTCATTACCTCACTGAGAATTCCTAAGATTTCTGATGGAATTTCATAGAGTATATAAATTTACCACTAGATTATTCTTAGGATAGTCCAAACTATCAAGCTAAACTATGTCATGATGTTTTGTGTATTAAATTTATATCAGGAGGTTTCATATTCTAGAATATAATAATGACATATACCTATGTGTTTTATCTCATAAGAGTCTAAATATAATGCTGGGTATGTGCATTAAAAATTATAATTTTAATTGACTAAGAATTATCTTTCCATACCTATTATTAAATCTTATAATTATATTCAACAATAATTAATCATGTTGGATATTTAGGATTCATATTTTACAGAACTATTGATTAAATAATATCTCATTATGTTTAATACAACACTGGGATTAATGTTTAATAACACATAACACAAATAATAATTAAACTAGAATCAATCCAATGGGAAATAATAAGCCAATTATGATATAAGAATCACAATTTTTCCAAAACTAGAAAAACATATTACACCTTAAGTCATGTATTTCTCACTACTGATATAGGAATAATCCTTTCTCAACCACTAGGACAATTCACCTTAATTCCTGTATTGTTTTTCATGCTTTTATTTGGTGTGATGGGATCAAACTTTATCAGCTGTTGGGATAACACACATGAAATATTTTGATTTTTAATAAAATAAAAGTGTATTAAATACCCATGAAGTGAGAGAGAAAAATTAAAATATATGATGAGTATATTCCTAGTGTAGATGAAACTAATCGCTTATTATACAATTCGTTGTAGTTTTATTAAAATGACCTTACTTTCCACATGAGAAGAATATATCCTATAATTCACTACACCACCTCTAAATATTTTATCTCATTGAGATACATTGTAAGGTTACCATTTATCGTAATATATTAATGGGATATTCAAC
Organism: Viscum album; assembly: GCA_963277665.1. NCBI lineage: Eukaryota > Viridiplantae > Streptophyta > Magnoliopsida > Santalales > Viscaceae > Viscum > Viscum album. The sequence goes on from OY728159.1 coordinate 1,561,151,061, forward strand.
CTTTTCCATTATTTTTTTCATTGTATTCCTTATAGAACTGAGTTTCCCAAAACTCTTATTTACCTATTGAAACTTTGTCAAATGATTCTTGAGTTGTTCATAATTACTCTTAATTTCATAATACAAAATGAATAAGGATAAATTGGAATATAATAATGAAAATATGATATTAAGGGATAATTTATTATCCATATAGTAGACTATATTTTTCTAACAGATCATTGTACTTCAATATTTTGAAGAAAAGATCAGTAGTTAAGGACCCTGTTCAAGTTTACTCTATTATAGTGTAGTGTTAATCTCATTTATTAAAACCACCTTTTCTATTTCTCACAGGATATGAGATTAGATGTGATGTTATAAACACCACTATCCTTATATTGAATTATTAGTTTAGAAAATTATAACATGCCCATGAAATGGACAATTGGAGCATCTATATTCACCACATAAAGGCACCATTATCACCTTCACTTTCTATAGGAGGTGGATGAATATGTATAGGGAATTCTATCATGCAGTATAAATTTTATTAATGTATTCTAGTGTATGAACACCAATAATACCCTTGAAATTATGTACTAGTGATGCCACTATCATTGTATAAATGATTTTCGTGTTAAAACAATTTCACTTTCTATACTCTACATTATTTCAAAATATATTTTAAATTTTTATCATGATTACCAAAACATATGGAATAATAAATTTTATTAATTACTTTCCCACTATTTTATAGAAGTCCTATTTCCCTCACTCTTCATTTTGGAATACATTGTCTTGTGGATATTCTAGTGGAAATGATACATATGCCTCTTATTACAACAAAAGTGAGGAAATAGTCAATTACATGAATTTATTCAGGTAGTAAGGACTTCTCCACCTACATTAACTCACAGCTATTTGATCCATTGAGAGAAATTACCAATCCATAAATTCTATTTTTCAAACATCCTCAACATTTTCCTTAAAATTTACATAGTTTCTAGTGATGATTAATCATATTGATGGGATTTTTTTAATACAAATCAAAAACTTCTTTAGAAATCCCAGTTAAATAGTAGTGTACTGGCGAGGGATAAATCAAATACTTTGACAATGTGGTTTCATTATAAGTTAGTTAATAGAAGGATATACTGACTTATTATTTTTATTCAGTGGATTTACTATTTTATATTTAAATTTCTCATTTTACCTTAATACAAGTTGGTTAATATTAATTGGTTTTTTCTTATACCTTTAACCATGTCTAGATAAAATTTACACATAATAAAATTTATTTTTATTTGATTTTTTATGTTTGATAATTAATTTTTAGGTGATAGTAGAAAAAAATTATTAATAATTATCCACACAACTGATATAAATATAATGATACATTTGGCATGATTATGAGATCATATAATGGTTAGTTTATCTAGTGAGTGATAAATTAACCCTTGACATAGGGAAAACACCGTGAACTATATTTTGGTTCGAGATGCAACATTACACCTATACTCCGATGAAACTCTTGTATTGGTTTCACCATGGATCCGAACTCGAACCATCTCCACTCACTTGAGATATCCATCCATTACATAATATGTTACTCATACATAACTGTGTGGAAACAAATGGTTGGTTATGTGATTTTATATACTATAAAACACAATCACAGATTCCCTTAAATAATAAAGGAGATGACTCCCAGAACATTAGTATAATTGAATAAAATAATTAATACAATTTATTTTAATAGTTGTTAAATTAAATATAGCCACATAAGTTTTATGGTCTAAAATCATGATCATCCACACATGAAAAAAATAAAAATTTACAATTTTGAGAAAATTGACTTCAAATTGTTCTTTAATTAAGATAAAATCACCTCAAATTAATTTTATATTATCTAAAGAATTCTGGAAATCTCATCATTTTAATTTAAAAATATTAAAAAAATCATTTTATTTAAAATAAAATAATTATACAATGTTTACATGGATGTAACACACCATATCACCAACTTTATCATTTTTAGTCAAGTATTAAATAATCACAATGCTTATTGGTGTACACGACCATTCACGTGGTTGAGCAATGTAAAATTACATATTTCATAAAATCACATAATAAATGGGGTATTTAGTAAAATTTGACACATATTTACCCACATGGAATGTACCTATTTAAATGGCTGTATTAAATACATTAACTATTATGGTGAATTAATTATGAAAAATTCATTATCCATTTAAATACTCATAAATAACCTATTACATATTATCTCACAATATTCAATATTTTATGTTTCTTTAGTGTTGGGATTACTTATTAATTTTCAAGATTTATTCTATTGATTACTGGGTGATTTCACGGTGTGTACTTACAAGCTACATGCCATGTATATGAAATTCTATGTCTCCTTGACACATGCTCAGATATTGGGGCATGTACACCTTATTGTTATTAATGAGTTACATAACATGTACATGGGAAACATAGTTTGTAATCTCATTAATTATAGGTTGAATGTATTTTAGTCTTTATGCATCATGTGATGTGTACATTTATGAGACAGTTTCTATGAAAATTGAGGGGAAAATCATGTAGGAAAACATGGTGTGTGAGTGAGTTACATGACATGTATTCCCTAAAGTTGTTTTTCTTTCATTATATTCAACATGTAGTGCATTAATTAATCCTTGTATTGATTTTAGTGTGGCGATCCATGTATCCCACTACTCATCTAGAGGCAGTGAACCTCATTACATGACGTGTACTTCTTAGTTACATGTCAAATAAATCTTTCATCCCGAAAAAACCATTAAAACCTCCTGATGGAACCTCCAATTGTACTTCATCCATTATTGATTTGTTCTTGATCATATGAAGGTGAATAAGAATAAAATATTGAATATCATATTAAAAGAACGAATCGACATACATGAAATACTAACAATTAACAAGAAGGACATTTAAAAAACAATAAATAATTATATATTATTATGTGACTTCTCTAATACCACATGAATGTTCTGGTGGAATCAGAAGTGGTCGGCCCTATGCCAAAAATGATCTTTCATCAACTCTTTTGGATTTCTCCCCAAAACTAGATGAAATAGAAACCTCATTATCCATGATACATGGTCGTCATATATAATTTATAATTAATTATAATCATGATATTTAATTAGCTATCATTGAAATTATTTCCTTATGAATGATTTCATTGTGACCTCTTGTCATACCGTCATTGTTTTATAGAGGACTCAAGGGTATATTTTTTCTAGAAGTGATCCAAAAGTGTTCAAAAAACCTCTGATCATTTTTTTAGATTTCTATGTGTTCAAGAGTGATTGATTCTAGTGCTTGTCTTGATCGTCATTGACCGCAATGGAATCCTTATAGATGAGAAATAATTATTCTAGCCTCAACTTGGCTGAAGAGGGTAATGGTGGAGAATCACTCTTTCTTTTTAAATCCTTCTAGGAGTATACATCCTTAGGTTTGGAGAGGATTTTACCTTGAAATCATCATACACAATTATGGATAGGGTTAGAAAATTATATAATGTGGTATTTATAGACCTGGGGTCATAGAAAGAATAATTTCACATGGACCTTATTATTCTTCTAATCTATGATGGACCCCATGTCTAAATAATAATAATATTAGTATTATTTACTTAGCATGATCAAAACTCATGTATAAATAATTATTATTTCCTTGAATAAATAAATTATTATTTTTAAAAATAATATTTAATATATCATTTCTCATTGGACCATTAATATTTGTCTATCAGTACTCCGTAATATTTATTAAACCATGGATAATTTTTATTTATTTAAATAAAAATGTCACTGAATTATTTGTTGATAAATAAATAAATATTATATTCACTAAACTAATGAATACATATTTTTTAAATTCTCAGGTACCAAATAAATAGATATTTTTTACCTTGAAAATATACTAGAGATAAATAAATAATATATATTCACATAATTAAATAAAAAATTACTCATGAATAAAAAGTTATTTAATATTTCACTCACATAATGTTAATTTGAATAATGGGTGACTGAATATATTCAATCAAATAAACATTAATAATTATTAAACAATGAGTGAGAATAAAATTTTTCAACTGGATAAATTCATATTAATTTTTGCTGAGGTTTGGGATACCCATAGTGTGTGAACCTCTAGGCCCCTTTCTCAGTGGCATGAGGCTGTACTACCAAAATTATGTGGTTAGCATCTAACAACGAGACATGTCTCCCATAGAGAAGTAAGTTGATGTCATTATTACATAATACCTAATATGAATGTACACCAGGTAATATAATCCATTTGTCTCAATATATCTAATTAAGAAGATTTCACAAAACTTTCCTCAACTTATGTGTTTGGTGCCTCTTTCTTTGAACTTCTGGCAATGATTGTTTGCATATCACACCATGCCCACTTATTTAGTTAGAAAGTTCTATTCCAATCAAAGGGTCTGAGATATCAACTTCTATTAAAATTAGATGATATTAATCATTTCTATCATTATTCATTAATCAATAAAATTCATGACGCACCCAATGTACCCTAATTACCAAGAATATATGTTCCATCATGGTTTTTTTCTCTAAAAAAATGTACATGAATCATAATATGTCTTAATAATAATCTTAATGTATAAGGATCATTACACATGGTTGTAGATATGAAAAATCAATGACCTAAATAAATGTGGATTTCCTACTAGCGAGTCATGTTCTCACAATCTTCCATTATGAATATTACTAAGGGAAAACAAAAAGAATCTCCAATTCCTATGAGTATCCCCTCCTGATATCATGTATCATTTTCCCCATAAAATTTTATAATCTGGGTATAGAACATGTATTTAAGAATAATGTCATTCCACTATGATTCTCATCTTACTGGGGAACTGCTATGACCTTCTAGTGAAACAAGTAGCACATAGACATCATCACATATATTTCATGTAGAGGAAAAATAATAATTAGATAAGATTTTTATTAACATTCAACACTATGAATATTTTTCTGTTCTAGTAGTAGTTCGTTATATGGAACTAAGTCAACAAAATTGGTTCAAGTGCCTTGTAGAAGAACCATTGTGTCACACAAGTTTTTTTATCAATGACAGTTTTGTATTTTCTAGATCATGTCCAAATTAATATATGGAGATATTTTCAATTATTAACAATTATGAAAAGGCCTGTGGGATGAGGGTTAACACACAAAAATCATACATTTCTTTTTCTTGAGGTGTTAGCTAGGATAGGTGGGATGAACTTTATAGGTTGGTAGATTTCGACTAGGTGGGAAATTAATAAAAAATACCTTGGATTTCTGATAGTTGTCTATAGATTGAATATAACGGTTTCTTTAGTATTCATGGAGATAGTTATGTGAAATATTAAATGTCGGTAACACTCTAAAATTAAGAATGTTTGAAGAAAAGTTCTACTCATGGATTTTTCTCAATCCATTCCGTTGTATTTAATAACTCTCTTTAATCTATCTAAATTGCTTGTTGATCATCTTAAATATTTTTTTCAATGTTTTGGATGGACTCATAGGATTGAAAAAATAAAATGAATTGGGATTCTTGGAATGAACTCTATAGACCTAAGGTGGCTAGGGGTCTAGTGCTTCTCCATATTGGTAAATTTAATATTTCCCTTTTCTCCATGAAAGGGTAGATACTTCACTATAACAAAAAATCATAGTGTTCTTGTATTATATGAGAAAAATATTTTCCCAATTCAGATTTTCTTAATTCCTCCATTGTTCATGGTCTGAGTTATATTTGGTGAAGCATATAGAGTTCAATTACCCACAGTTGAGATGGTATTTACTAGAGTGGGAAATAGAATGAAGATTAACATAATGAACGATCCATGGCAATGGGGTGACATGATTAGGCAGACCATGACCCCTCCTAATCCAAAAAAGAAGAATTATGGGTGCCTGATTTTATCAATGATGATATTTAAGAATTGGATATGATAATATAAATTGAAATTTCATTGAAGTGTATATTCTGTGGATTCATAGTATTCAAATTAATCTTTCTACAGAGCATGAGTTCTTGGTTTGGCACTTCTCTTTTTAAGGATTGGTGAAATGATACTATAAACATTATTTCAATGGTATTTAAGATTTGGATGATTCTTTATGGTGACTCTTTTGGAAACTCTAGCTCCCCCCAAAGTTTAGTTTTTCTAATTGAAGAACTGTAATGGGTTTCTCCCTTCAAGGGAGTTTCTTTTACATATATATGAAATTTAATGTAAACTAAATCTTGGATTAGTGTATTTAATTTTTGGTTTATTTTGATATTAATGAGATATTAAATTGTTATTGGTTTCTTAGGATGAAGTAAAATAATGTTTTTTCATGACTATCAGATTCTGGATGTGGTGTGCGAGGGTTGATCCATATTTTTTTTGGATATATGGAGATGATAAGGCTCTCTTTGTTGAAAAATAATCTAGTTTCTAGTGTATACTATTAGAATCCTCCACACCATCTAACTTTTAAAATTAATATTGATGTTTCCCTATACAATATACTTATGGTGGTATTTGGGATATTTTTTCATGATAACAACATGAGTATTCATTAAGCAATAAAAAAAGAATTTTTTGCAGCATGGAACCCATTGATTATTGTGTTTAAAGTAATTTTTGTGGGTTTGGAATGGGTGGCTTCACAGAACTAGGTCATTGTTGAATGTGATTAAGAAGTTTTTATTTACTATATCCTTTATGGTAAGCCAATAATTTCTCTATTAGGCCCAACCCAAGACAATTATTTTTCTATGGACTCTGACATTACCCATTATATCTTTTCTCTAATTCACAGAATAAAGAACCACGTTTATCAAAACATTATTTCTTTCAGAAGCCCTGATTTGTTTTTTTAGCTTAATTGTTTAACTGATTGAAACTAATCACTTAATATGAAGGATATTTTACAATATTGAGTTTATTTAATGGATATTTGGTTTCAAAAAAATTACATGCTATATATAAAATTTATTATTATTTTTTATAGGAATTTTACAATTTTCAGGGCAACTCTATACTCTTTGAAGTGAAATTTTACATAAAACATTTATACAATAAATTTTACTAAAATAATTACATTATAAATACATGTATAAATTTTAATTAAAAATATATTAATTCCAAAATAAATAATATCATTTTTTATGAAGAATTTCACTGAAAATATCCACTCTAAATGTATAAAGAAAATTGTCATTGAAAATAAACAATTAAATTTTCCACCACATACAATTATATTGAAAATATATTATTATAAAAATTAAAAATACAATTTTCCACCATAAATTTTCATTAGAAACTTGTTTTGAAAATTTCCAACGAATGATTTTAATTCAAATTTCCGAATAAAATTCCAGGGAAAACTTGTTCTTAATTTATATTATTGTTATACTAAAATTTTGATTCAAAAATTCATAAATAAATGAATTTTTAAATTTTTATCTAATCTTTATTAACACATAAATAAGAAATGTAATTTTGAAACTAAAAGTAGAAATGTTAATTTCTTTTGAAAATTTATAGCCTAAGATTCCATCAGAAATTTCTGACGTAGGCTTCCACTAGAAATCTCCAACATAGGCCTCCATTGGAACATTCCAGCACATGCATCCAAGAGAAATTTCCATCACAATATTGAGTTGAAAAAACATTCCACTCAAAATTTAAAGCTTAATATTCCACTATCAATTTCCAATGCAATCTTCCACTGGTAATTTTCAGTGAAAGCTTCCACTGGGAATTTCTAGTGAAATCTTCCACTATAAATTTGATTTTCCAGCTTCTATTGTATATTTTGTGTGCAATATTCCACCCAAAATTTCAGGTGAAACCGTGCACTCAAAATTTTATATGCAAACTCCCACCAGAAAATTCAAATACAAAATTCCAATGGATATTCCCTATTCAAATTTCCGTAGAAAATTTTCAATTCAAAATTTTCATTAAAAATTAATATAAATATATATATTAATACATAAATAAAAAATACAAATATTCTGGGAAATATTTTATTGAAAATTTACACAAAAACTTTGTTTTGAAAATTTATACATACATACATAAACATTTTATAAAATTAAACTATAAATTTTATTTCATATTTATACTAGAAAATTGGATTGAAAATTTACACTGATAATTTTCTATGAAACATTTTAGGGGACATTTTTAATAAAAATTACCTTTCTATATACACATTTCAACAAAGCATTAATAATATATTTTTTAATTTCTTTTAATGTATTTATTAATCCTCTTTTAATAATATAAAATTATATCAATATATATGTAATGTTAATATTCCTTGTAATATATATGAACAATAATAAAATTATATATTTATAAATATAAATTTTGATATTTATATATTGTTTATTTCTTTATTGGTATATATTATATTTCAATGTATATATGTATGTAAACATTTTTTTAATATGATGTTATTTACTTTTAGTTTAATATATAAAAAATAACTGAAAATGAAAATATATAAACATAATTATTATAAATATAAAATAAATATACTTATAATGGGGGAGTAATTTTAAATGGCTAAAAGGTGATTCAACAGTATGGGGACGTTTCTGGGTAGAGGGTATAAGTTGGGAGAAATCAATGATTATTTGGGCAGGGGATTCTTCAGTTTGAAGAAGTTATACATCTTGAGGCCCCATATTAACATTGAAACTTGTCTTCATTTCTCTTAACTTGGGCCTTTTGTTTGGGGAATACCTAGGACTATTTACTTTAATGATATTTCTTCTCAAATTTGGAAGTTGATTTCTATCTAGAAAGGTAAGGCTCTATCAATGACATGTATAATTAGTATGGTTTATGTTTTTATTACTACCAAATTGGTTTATTTTCTCATATTTTATATGTGTACCATTGATGTTATTAATTTTCTCAACACCATGATAATGAATGTTGTTTGGAGCGAGATTATTTTTGAGAAGAAATATGGCCATAGTGCAATGGAAAACCTATTTCAAACCCCTGATGGTTGGGGGTACGAGTATCAAAATTCTATGAATATTAAATGAGGCCCCACAAGATCACTTTAGCTAGAAGCTCATCACTAGTAATTCTTAGAGTCTTCATTTTTTTGAAAATATGGTTTGGCACTAAACTTCAGGTTGGGAGATACCATCATATGTATTCTTTGGTATGGAAATCATTGAAGGAAGATTATGTCCGAATTTTGTTTCACTCTAGATTATTGGACATAGTTAATTCCTCCCTTAAATTTTGGGTGGATAAGTGGATAGTTAACCCCCATATTAGCACCAAGAGGGCTAAGTATTTTAATCTTGATTTTAAAATTCCTATAAGGACCAGATGAGGCATCCGAGGAATATATTTCTTTCAGTATAGATCTCATTAGAAATAACAATTTTATCTTCCCAAGGATAAGATTTTCTAGGAACTGATTAGATGTAGTGATTTATCCATTAGATTGTTCTATCACATTAGTAGTGGTGGTATGATTAATGAAATGAAATGGTGTGCCCACTTCTTTAAGTATAGGATTATACATTCTAATTTGTGGCTTATTTGGTGATTAGTTTATAATAGTGTCCTTATGGAAAACATCCTATGTCATTTCGACTATCACTCTAATATGTGTACATGCTCTTCCACTCCATCATTGAGCATATTGGTCATGTTTTACTTTACTTCACTATTTCCAGTACTCAGCTGGTACTTTTGATATATTTGACATGTCAAGTTTTTTTATGATTGGAATTTGTGACCACCTTATTCGATGCACTATTATAAATTATTTAAAATATCTTTGACATATTTTTGTAACTTATTATGTTGAGATTGTGTATATCATCTAGAATCATAGAAATGATGCTATCTATATTAGTAACTATATCTTCATCTCTGCTAATATCTCTAAAACTAGTAGAAATACTAGTTATACTAATTCTATGCATAGTTGGTATGTTGATAGCTCTCTCCATAATTTTTTCATTCCTAAAATATTTGGCATTATAGGTAATTTTAGGAAGTACATAGAAACTATTGGTATCATATGGATTTCACTACCTCTTGGATGGTGCCTCAAAATGCAATTCCAGGGAAGTGGGATGCAGTGTAGTGTTCAAATCTCATTTTGGTGATATAATTGTATATATCATTACCCCTCATATATATTATACTCTATAGGCTGGCATGTTTAGTGTTATCTAGGAAGATCAAGTTGTGGAGATGAAGAGATAGTGAAAATTATGGATTGAGAGTGACTACACTTTTATTGTCGAAACACTTTAGAGTGGACATACCAGTCATTCCGGGAAGCTCACCAACCAATGGGAAACATGCTTGGAATACATATCCTGTATCATTGTTGGAGTGACAGATGCTTATCATGCTGGTAATGTCCATTTTTATACTTTCTCTAATATAAGCATTTCTAGAAATTTTTTTTAATTAGTTTTATGGTTTTCCCAAATATCTTGTTTGACATATTTATAATAGATGCTTGTAAAACTGATGTTATCAGAGTATTGTAATCTTTTTTAATGGGTGGGTGATTTTTTTTCTAGACCTAAAGTTCCTATAAATATATAGCTAAAAAATATATAGTAAATTAACAATATAAAAGTACAATTGTACACTAAATTGGGATGAAGGGTAGTTTCAGTAACCTAATAATACTCATAATTTATTTTTAAAAATATGAAAAGAAGTTTAAAATAATATTCAAACATGTCAAAAAATCCCTTTTCTATTTTAATCACAGGGACTATCCTAGCCATCTCTTGAAGAGAGAATAATCATCCATTGAGTATATGTCACATCAATGTAGAGGAGTTCTATGTCCAACACCATAATCATAGGTATTCCATGCCCATGTTTAATAATCATATCGATTCCATTAAAATGTTTCACAATCTCATGGATGGTTTTCCCAATTATCATAAACATATGGATAACATGACCAAACATCCTAACCAATAAGGCTCAGAAGCCATATCTTAGAATGGATGTATGAGAATCCCTATAATAATATAATAAATAATAGGATCATAATATGGATCACTAGAAATACATCTAAGAATTCCATCAAAAAAATAAGATGGATCACATGAAGTATTTTTGGGATTCTCAAATATAAATTCCACATCGTGTTAGTCTCATCGACCACAAACCATGAATCACCTCTGGTAATCATCTCTACATCATAAGTAAACATGTGACGCATAAATAAAGGTAAAGGTTGGAAAAACTTCTTAAACCACCACTACTACCATAGTCTCATGAATCACATGTTCAATATGGGTTTTAAGGTGACACCCACTACCATCACTACCTTAACCCCCAACACACTAGCTGATGGTCTCTCAAACACCAGGGTACCCATCGTATCCCTCAGGTCAAAACACAATAGATGAATCCTACTCATGATCATTAAAATGAAGGGAAAAAGGAGGAATAAAACATTGTATCCTTCAATAATACGAAAATTTAGGCACCCTACAGGATCCTTAGAACGTTTTATAAGAATATGTTTCCTACATGGGACCCTCAATTAGAGTGTATGTAGGCAGAGGAATCCTACATTGGATCCTTAGAACAATATATATGTAAAGGGATCATAAATGGGATTCCCTAAGGATATAATTTAAATTAATACATTCTATAGGGGACCTCAAAAACAATAATAAGGTTGAGAAATCTTACACAGGATCCTTAGAAATAGTAGCAAGCTTGAGGCATCCTACACTAGATCCTCTAGATTGAAATGTTAGAAGTGGCATCCTATAAGGGATTCATGGAAATAACTAATTACGCATACTTATAGGATATAAGGGTATATCTTTTAATGGATAAATCCTCAAAGGAATAGCCACAAAATCAACAGTCAGGAGATATAACTCATGAATCAACTCGGATCAAATGGTCTCACTCTCAGGAGAAAGATAGATTTTATTTCCTGAGGAAGAACCTATCTATTTAGGAAAAATACTAAGATGACTCATAAGAGTATTTAAATACCCTTAAGGGAAGTTATTTCAGGATATACATGAAACAATGCTCAAAATTGACTACTCATGAGTCTAATTCCATCTCTTAGGTGTGAAGATATGAAAAATCCCTAAAAAATGCAGTAAGGGAGGAGTCTATGGTATGTGTACCCTAGTACACGATGTGTACCCTCAAAGCTTCACATGGGTGTTTACACCAGCTGGACATGGCACGCAAAACCCAAGTAAAAAGTGAGTGATTCATGTACACAATGTGTAAACTATATGGGGTACCTATTAGTGTAGCTCACATGGATTGGAAATGTACCTAGAATAGTCCTGTACTTATACACGATGTGCGACCCACACTATTTCTGACCGTGTACTCTAAAAAACCATGTGCGCTTTTACATGGACCGTTTAGTTGGGTACTAAGCTATATGATTGAGTACCTGGAAATGGAGTGCATACCCAATAAATATTTGTACTTCCAAAAGACCATCTTACCCAAATTGGAAGAAAACACAGTCTGTGTTCTTGTACTACACAACGTGTGATCAGGATTTCCATATAGAAAACCCCTCAAATTTCATGAAACCCTTGTTTTATCCTCAAAAGGTATAAAGTGACCCACAAGGGGTATTAATATGTCATAATAAGGGTTTGAAACTGGAAAATGATAAATCTATAGGGATTTAAGGGGAAAAATAAAAAATTACATACCTTTGTGGGTGGAATCTGCCAAATCTTTGCTCGTGTTTGTGATCCATGACTACCACATGATGGTCCAAATCATCCCAAGCTTCGAATAAATACTTCCCTACTTCTCCATCACTATGTTACTCTTTCTATATTTCTAGATCACATAAAGGGAAAATACCGTAGGGGGTGTATGCAACAAGCCAAAGGGGTGGAAGAGGAAAAGAAAAAGGAACGAGAAAAGGAAGGGAAATATAAAGGGGTTCGGGCCTGACCCCAACACTCGACCTGAGTTTATACCCATACAAGGTAAAATTCCCTATTTTGGACTCAATGTAAAAGTTGAAATCTCAATTTTATGCTCTATTCATAATATATAGCCGAATGAACACATGCAAGTAAATTAATATATAATTAATTGAATAATAAATATTAATTACTCCATGAAAATTTGATGGGATAAAAATTCAACCAAAATCCTTTCCTATGGTAAACACATTATTTAGGGACCCAAATTGTGGTCATAAAAATCATATGTGATCATCTATTGTGGGAAAATGACCATTTAACCCCTTAAAAGCATCAAAATGAAAAAAATCAAATTTATTCAAAAATTTAAAGTCTAGAAAAACATGGGTCATTAAAACCTCCACAACATAAACTTTCCCATATCCAAGAAGCCTTGGTGGAAAAACTAATAGTAATTATCTCATCCCAATCATCTTCAAAATAATTATATCTTTATCTTCTAATAAACAGCCTTAGATCATCAAAAACTATATCCTATATGGGAGACACTTAACTATGATCGATCTAGTACTATTCACCCTAGGAATACACTTATTGTCTTATCATAACCAAACTGTGAGATCAATAGACCACAAAAATACTGAATTCAACAGAGAATGAGGGTCACGACCCCAAAATGGGAAGAGATGCACTCCCCACCATATATCATACCACCACACCTTAAGGGATACCTTGATAGGTTCCTTATTAAGGCATGAAAGTTATTTAAAATAAAATAATATTGACGTATAGCCGATACCCTATTATTATAATAATAATGATATAAAGATAGATCACGGTCATCTCTAACTAGGTGTAAACTTATATTCTATAAAAAGGTATGTATACATCTCTCTGATCCACACTCACATTGAAACATACTACACTTTCCTTTAACCAACTTCCGACACCACATATCCTGAAAATGCATGTCTTAGTCCAACCAAAATTCAACCATATGAAGAAAACCGATTATTTTAAATTTCTCCTATACCATGGATAGATATTATTATTTCATCACAACTCTCAGGAAACCATTTCCATGAAAATTATGGAAAACATTGGTCCTTGGCTCGCATACGACCACTCAACGATTTATAATTTAAAATCTACCACATGTAAACGAATCATAACGTCATCAAATGAATCATACTACTATGATTATGTTGGTATTTATCCTATTATGAGAATGTCACATGACTATTTAAATAAAAAAAATAAAAAAATTGATGGAGGAGTTATGTTTTCGAGGTGCATGGTTTTGTGGATGTATTTGGCACTGTAGATCTATTATTCCTTGTGTGGAGAAAGTAGGGGTTGGTTAATAATTATCATATTTCCCATCAGATAATTCCTTTTGATATGATTGGATCTCATTTCTTATGGTCTTTTTTCTAATATTGATTTTTCTCTTCTACACCATTTATTCAGACAATGAACCTTTTCCCTTCATGGTCAGATCTATTTAGATTTCTTTATCTGGATGAGTTCATTATTTTATACTGCCTCTATAATGCATATGGATTCTTACTATGATCGTCTATTTTATCTGAGAATTATTTTTGATAACACACTCATCTTTGGGAGTATAAAAATTATACTCTTTATTATTAGCCGATTCAGATTTCTGGTCTAGGTCCCATGGTTTTACCATTTTTGGTTTTCCATGTTAAAAAAGTTCTATGTCAATATTTATTTTTCTCCACATAAATTTTGGCCGTTTCACATCTACTTTATATTTTTATAAATTTTTAAATGGAATTTTTTTTACTTCTACTACACATTCATTTTGGTATTCATTCTTTTGTTTTTTGCTTCTAGTCTTTCACAACATCATGTATTATAGGGTTTGGTTTTAATTTGTAAATTATGGAACCCAATTACAGTCACAAGATTTTTTTGAATGGTATAGACTACCATATGTGGCAATTAAAAATGAAATATTTACTTTTTTTTCAAAAGATAATTAATATTCTAGTGTTTAATACTCATAAGGCTAAAAAAAATTCTCATGTTGAATGAGTGTTTGAGTATAATATGTATTTTGGTTTCTTTTTTCAATGGATCAAATACAATGTGATGAACTATATTGTCAACATATGTCACTCTAGAACTTTGTGGGAGAAACTTGAGACTAATTATGATTCTAAACTAGTATATAATAATTTTTTTATCCTTAAAGAAGTAATGGATATGAGGTATAGATAAGGTAAGTCTATTTATGACTGTTTGAGTGAATTCAAGGGTGTTTTGTTCAATTACCTAGTATAACTATTACATTTGATAGTGATTATTAGGAATTTGTTTTCTTTATACATTACTGGATTCTTGGGAGAATTCTCATGTTACTATAACCTATTATTCTCCTAATGGTACTCTGAAATTAAGTTTTGTTAAGTATGTTATCTTGAACAAGGAGGTAAAAATAAAAACTTATGAGAAGTATTTTTTAGAGATTTTAGTCATAGTGGATAGGAGAGAAGTTTGGAAAATAATCCAAGACAAAGCTGTCAAGGTAAGAGAAAATTCCGAAGTAAATACATGTCAAAGAAGAGAGAGTTTTGAAGGGCATGATCGACCAATTCAAGACCCAAAATAATCTCTCAATGAGAATAGACAAATAATGGCGATTTGAGACACTTTCCCAACCTCAAAGAAAATCTAGAAGAATTTTCCAATTAAAGAGAGTAGGTGTCGAGAATCATACCAATCAGTGGAAGTAGCCAACAATTAACCCACCTTTGTTTTTCTTGGTCGCCTCTTCATGATCCATTATGCCACAAGGGGGGGTCAAAATAACAATGTAACCCCATTACTTTGTTGGAAGAGTGAATTGTATATAATCCAAAATATTAATCACCTTCAGGTCTTTTCTTATACATGAGAGTTCAGTAATCCTTCATCCTCTCTAGCAAGTCAACCATGATAGATCCTCATATTTTAGGACTATTCACATCAATTATATGGAAAGGGAAAACAGTATGAAGGAAAATAATAAAAAGATAAATGGTGATGGAGATTATTGTGTCACCACCTCTCCATGG